>CM026197.1:3818889-4098889 GCA_014839995.1 Xenentodon cancila | reverse complement strand
AGACCTGGAAAGTGGTGGAAGTAAACAGAATCAAATAGCGATGGTCAATAATTATTGAACGTTGCTTTTCCTTCTTAAAATCAGCCTACACTGTAGTTATGTCATCTGAAAACTGAAAATTTTTGAAAGAAATACTACTGCGATTTCCACTCTGCTTATGGTCCAGATGATCAAGGCAGTTTGAATCACACACAGTCTATTTTTTGTTTATCTCTGTGTAAAATTATCACGTCTGCTTGAAACCACTCAAGACTCTTTTTGGAGCTCCTATAAAGTTCTTCTCCTCAATGTGCCTACAGTTACTTTAGCGCTGCCATGGTGCCTCTGTGGTACTTTAATTAATGCAGACAATGAGAGATATTTAATCAAGACCTCATGATATTGTCTCAACCTGTTAAAAAGTGATGAGCCATGGGGTTGGATTAAATGCATTTTTTTCTTCCGACTCCTTTTCCAGCAATAATAAGATATTTAGAACATTGTGCCTGCATTTATTCTGTTGAATTGCCTTAACAGAATGAAGATGGGGCAGGATATGTGTCCTTTTACTCTACTGTCGACCTTACCCTAAAATAGTAAATCATGATTTAGCAATATTTTCTTTCAGTTCTATCTTATAAACCATATGATTTTATTTAAAAGGGCAGGGGTCTTATTGGATCCTTCCCAAGCAAACAAGTTTAAAATAGGCCCCGTTTAGCCCTGGAATTGACATCCATCCAGACTTTTTCAGCTCTAAGCTCTAATTTGTCTCTAAGCACATCCGTTTGCACGTGAAAATAACATGAAGTCCACGTGTCTCGGATGACACCTTCGGATCAGGTCTGTTTTGCCCTGTTTGCGTATAAACATGCACATGATTTCCTCTTCCAAAGACCAAACTGTTATTGTCTTTTACCTGTGGGAGGCAGCGATGTCATAAACCGCAGCATGTTTCCCAGAAAAAAAACACCACCTTTCCCATCTTCTAAAAATAAAAACAGCAACAACTTGTGGAACAAAACACAACGTGGCCACATCGGCTCCGTGCATCTTCAAATGCATCATTGGTGCAGCTGTTACATCAGAACTTCACTAGTGTCCACTAGTGATGAGATCACTCAGGCCGGACGTTATTACCAGGTCCATAAATAGGAAAATAGATTGACAGGTGCAGCAGCTACATTATTTAACAAGAAATTAAAAGGCAAAAACCATATTTGAAAATATAAATAATTAAATATATTAATTTCTTTTCATTACTATATCATGAGCTCATACAGACTATTACAAATAACGTTTAAACAAATACATGCAAACCTTAGAGTGCAAATGTTGCACCTGACTTTTTATCCACAAAACATGAAGTTTGCATGTTATCTTTAATAATATCTGTGAGAAAAAAAGAAGATAATGATGGTAGCTTTAGGTCGAACACATGCATTAGCAGCTACGTGGCTGACGTGATGCGAGCGTCACTCTGATAATATATCCTGTGTGTGCTGATAAAAGACTGTTTAACCATCTGACACTCACAAACAGAGACATGATTAGCTTTCTTCTGCACATTACAATGAGAGCAATTCTGCCGCTGCTGCACTGAATCTCATATCTCAGTTCCAAAAGCAAAGAATCCAGGAACAAACTTTCATTTCCATTTTACAGGAGGTTAATAATCTTGAGCAAAGTAGAGCAAGGACTGTCTGTGGCAAGATTTATTGTCTACAAGCAGAACAGACCCCATCTGAAAGTGAATACCACATTACTAATTCCATGTTTTTCTACATTATTTTACAATTATTTTACCATCTTTGTGAATTGTTAGTACGGGCACTGAAACTAAGTAGTTGCAGTTCTCCCTCTTACTTGAGTGTAAAGGTCAAGGGTGTAAAACTCTAGATCACAGACTGGATACCTGTGATCGTACTTAAACAGTGCTGGGTATTTATTTGTGAAGCCGTTAACAAGCACTACAGTAAAGAACTACAGTGCCATTTGACCCACTCCCAAGTGGTACCCAGGCCCCAATCTCGGCCAGTCGGATGGACACAATATGCCCCGACAATACTACTTGCCCTGTCATTATGTTAATGGTGCCAGACGTCAGCACCCTGCTGCTGTACTCTGACAGGGAAAAGCTTTATCACATCATTACACACCATTACTGCTCTTAATGAAGTCAACAGCTCCAAACACAGAATACCCTGCCACCTATTCGAATCATTAAATGATCCAACGTGTGAATAACCAAGGGATCAATTATCAAATCATTCAGCTGTCCTCATGCCAGCTAACCTCCACCGCAAACACACTCTTCAGCTGCCTGATTGTTACTGTGTATATTGGAAATGTTCTTATTAGCATTATAACAACTCATCTCTGTTCCAATATTGACTTTGTGTGAATCATGCTGCCAATGTGAAAGGTGCTCCAAGATCAAACCCCCGTCATGGTTTGTTTAGGATGTTGGCATGCAGCAGCTGGGCCTCGGCAGACATACGCGAGGTCTAAACAATGAAGATCCTTTTATTTTTCTGTGCATTTTTGCAGCAATAGTTAGTTGTTTTTTTTTTGGTATATAGCACTATAAAATGCATTACACCCACTCTTTAAGTACTGCAGTTTAGTTCCAGTGATTCTTAGACACTACATCAACATATGTTGATTCAAACTAGTCACAATAAAACCTTCTGTCATGTTGTATAAATGGCTAAACTCTCAAACTAATGTTTGTTTTATAAAAAACAATCCAATGCATTCTGCCTAAATGTTTGTGACCATTTCCTTTTCAACCACCTTTTGTTTGTGTCTGTTTTCTATCAAAAACACGACACACTTGTCATCATGTCCGCTAATGATTTCGTCTTTACAGTGTTTTGGGTAAAAATGGAATAACTACATTCAAAAGTTACTCTTTAACGATGCATTAACAAGAGACTTAACTCACCCTCTTAATTCTATCTTCTTGCGTACTTTCGGCGTAGGTCAGGACCCATCGCGGGTCAATGTCCAGGTTCTTTTTTTTTTTTTTTTCTTCTCCTAAATATGTTTGATCTCAAGACGATTACAGCAAGGCGCTGTGGAAAGCGGCCGTTAGGCAACTAGAAACTGGAAATGCATTATTAGACACCGTTTTGTTTATGGGAAGCTTTGCGCTTAGACAAACTTTGTTCAACTGTCTTGTACACACTTCTCCTGACATTATATGTGAGGGGGAAACTGGTGCAGCATAATGAAGGAAACTGAGATATGCCTGAATTACAAAACAAAACTGCTGCTGCTCAAGTTGTGATTGAGTTTATTTTAATTTTTTATTCATCACCACATTTCATTCAGACATGCTTGATTTGTACATGAATGGACAGCAAATGTGATGCATAACAACAAACGTAGCGCGGAGTATCGGCTTTCTTACGTGCCATATGGCAATAGCAAATCATATCGGTATGTCAACCACGCAGTGGCTGTGTAAAACACAACAGTGTTAGATCGAAGAAGGTGCAAGTATCACTTCTATAAATATCCACTTTTATCCAATAGGTATACTCACAAAAGGTTTAATTACACTAAAATAACACTCAAAACTAAAAGAAAAACAAAAAAAAAAACATGGTCTTCAGCTGTTGCCATCTTTACTGCTGTTTGTCAGGAGAAAAGCTGCACCACCTAATAGAAGCATGGATATTCTACAGTTTTAAAACCAGCTTCTTTATATCAAATACTCCTTTATAGCTTTAAAATGCTAGTAAATCCAACAAAAGATGCTAAAATATTTCTAAAATAAAGCCTATGTACCTCTAGTATTTGTTGCCTTAGTGTTTCAACCAGGTTGTTCTCTTTCATAAGAAATTTTACAGCTTCAGCTAAAAACTAAACATTTATGCAAACGAGTCCCCTTAAAAAAATTTACGAATAATAATGTTGTACACGCACGCACGCACGCACGCACGCACGCACGCACGCACGCACGCACGCACGCACGCACGCACGCACGCACGCACCAGTTGCTCCAACAGATCCCAGAAACAACACGACCGCTCTTCTCAGCCCAGAACAGCACAGTCCTACAAACAGTGAAAATACTGCACAGAACCCTCAAGCTTCCAGGCCTCTGGTAGTCACAAACCCTCAGGGATGTCATCTATTGTGGAGCTGAACACAAAATCACTTTATCAAGAGAAAGTCCTTGATGTGAACTCTGGCAATTCAATTCAGGGATAAATACCACAGGGCATCTTGTCATTGACCAAAAGAGGCAGTTACAACAGCCTTTGCATCTGCACTCGAGATGGAGCCAGTTCTTTGAAAGCCCTCATAAGTTTATGAGTTTTTGTCTTATTCACTATCCGTGCACTAGTGTGTCTCTAAAAGTCCAAGGACTGTAAATGAGATAACTGGAGATGAGTGATGTCTTTGCAGTTATAATCATGTCATTACCACCCTGTGGAACATGCTCATTAGTTCTTGTGGTATGCGCTGTAATTAAAAACACATTGGAAATGACTAAAGGGAAGACTGAGGAGGACTGTCTGTGTCTGGACATAACTGAAGCTTTCACCTTTTGGCTAAAACACACAGGAAATGCCCTTAAATAACCCCTTTTTAAATCTATGTCCTAATTTAGACAAACTGTTCTGGGATTTAATGATTAGACTAATTGTGCCACAGAAAACAACAAGTACTTGGTCTTAATGAAGACCCTAAATAAAAATTCAATTTTAGGTTTTTGCTCTTATT
Source organism: Xenentodon cancila (assembly GCA_014839995.1). Lineage (NCBI taxonomy): Eukaryota > Metazoa > Chordata > Actinopteri > Beloniformes > Belonidae > Xenentodon > Xenentodon cancila. The sequence goes on along the minus strand of CM026197.1, from coordinate 4,094,173 downwards.
TTGGAAGAAAATACCTGATACGCCTTTCTCAAACTTTAAGGAAATAAAAAAAATAAATATAAAAAATTAAAATGAAATAAAACATTTGTACAGATGGCCAAAGTGTATTTAGGCATCATCCCTGCATAAATATTTTCAACATAACAGAAAACAGGAAGAAATGTTGAAGAAACGTTTATCACTTTTTCACAGATGGCATTCAAGCTCGTCTCCGTTTACCGTATTTATTTTCAAGTGTGTTTCTGCATCAAAGAGCAGTGCAACTTTTAAGAAGGTCAAGCTTTTGTTAAATTTGTAAATCACACCATTTAAAGAGCATCAGAAGCATAGCCTTAAACACATAATTGCATTGTACTGAAAGGTTGCTCCTCTGAGAAAACAGTACTGAAGAAAAGCTTTGCTTGAATTAAGAGGTGTTTTCTACAGTAGCAGGAGAATATCTGTATTTAATTTGTGCTCTGGACTTGATTATAAGTTCTACTCAAACAGTTCTCAAACAATTTCTTTGGATAACAAAACAAAGCACAACAAATCAAATCAAAACAAAAAAATCCACTACCCTCCTGAGTCACAGCTTCCTATAAAGTGAACTAAAAAATCTTATTATTCAAAATAATTTTAGGCAAGTCCTCACACACAGTTGACCAGTGGCATTTGAAATCCATTCAAGACCTGAAAGTGTCCTTGGACTGGTGATTGTATGTTCTGGACGCTCGACACTCTTGAAGACAAGAGCTGAGCTGCCAACCGATCAGCATCTGGTGGTGAGGGTCAAATGTCCTCCCCAGGTTGGGAGTGAGGACTTTAAGTAGTTTAAGGTCACGTTCATGAGTGAGGGAAGGCTGGAATAGGAGATTGACAGGCGGATCTGTGAGGCATCTGGAATAATGTTGAATCTGTAGAGATCTGTTGTGGTGAAGAGGGGCTGAGACAAAATGAAACAGACCCTGTTTAGTGGTGCATGTACAGTTTTCTTTCCACCTTCCCACCTGTAGTTTCTTGTGCAAGGTGGCCAGGCTTTCCCCTTGGAGATAGGATGAGAGGTTCAGTCATCCCAGAGAGACTCAGAGTGGGGTTACTGCTCCTTCAGACTGAGAGGAGCCAACCAAGGTGATTTGGGCATCTAGTCAGGATGCACTGTGGAGGCCTCCCTCAGCAGGTGTTTCAGCCATATCCAAACAAGAGAAGGCCCCGCCCCAATGCAGAGCAAGGACACACTGGACACAATATTTCTGAGTGTGCCTTGGAACGCCACGGTATTCGCCTGGAGGAACTGAAGGAGGTGGCATGGATGGATGGATGGATGGATGGATGGATGGATGGATGGATGGATGGATGGATGGATGGATGGATGGATGGATGGATGATGCCCTCTGTCAGCAATGCTCCTCACTAGCACAAAATAAAATCCAAAACACGTATTAAAGTATACTGAAATGAATTTCTATGTAGGCTATTAAAACATTTAATTCAACCAAATTAAATATACTAAGAGATCATAAAAATAAAGATGTACGAATGAAACAGTGTTACTGACTGAGTGAAACACATTTATACAATAACATATCAGTGGTACAAGTATGGGATTGACCTTTCAAGAGCTTTTATTTGTATAACATTTCAAATATTGTTTCAATAAATTTTACATCTATTCAAAGCTGAAACAATAGGCATGAGACATGTTGATGGCATTTGCAGCATCAGATGTGTAATCATGTGTATTTGACTTTACATGTACACTTCTAACAAAATAAAAAGGAATAAGGACAAAAAAATAAAACAATACAAGCCCACTTTTAACCTGATTTCAGCTTGTTTTTGCTACTTCTTTTGAAAAGTAGATGACTTATGGGTTTTATCTCTTCATGTTCTGTATCCATTGTCATGAAAATGTATGTTTGTAACTATCATACTGCAAGTGGAAAACGTTGCTAAACGATTGGAGTAAGAAGGCACATTTGACCTGTTGAACCAGACATGTTTTTAGTAAAGATGGAAGCGTCAGCAACAAAACTGAGGTGACTGATCGCATTAGTGGGTGTATGGAGCCTGTGTCTATGGTATGCATATATGTACTAACCTCAGTAGAGAGGAGGAAGCTGGCACTAGATGTTAAGCTGCCTGTCTAGTCTCTGTACAACAAATAAGACTGTTGAACTAAACACTCGCTCACTTGTGTCTTCATTCTTGCCCTGCATAGTTGGAGTGCAGAAGCGGATTTTTCCAATATCTACAGATGTACCTGATCTACCAGATGTACCAGATGTAACTGCTTAGGTACATCTGGATCGCTATGACGGCACCCATCAGGGGGGGTGCCCTAGGCCACTGCCTACATCCCCAAAAGTAAAGACCACTAATCTTGCTTGAAAGAGGTTTGTTAAATAACACATGAAACTTTAATAGGATCCAGCTAATAATTGTCTTAACATACACACAAAGAGAAGGTTGTTTGTTTTTTTAATCCCTGAAATTACATGAAGAGATCTTTAGGTAATCAGATTTCCCTACCATTAGGCTACTTAGAGCAAATTAGTTTTTCAGCCTTGCATGGGAGCTTTCAGGCTCATTTCCAGTGGAAATTAGAACACTTTAGCCCACAGACCATGCAGAGCAGCAAGCCAGAGAACCCTCTGGCTCGAGGATTACCAGCCCAATCCCCTACAGCTCAGAAATGGTCAGGAAAATGCACGTAAATAAACAGGGATAAATAACCGTATACAGAATGTGGTGAGGGAAGGAAGAGATGCCAAGAACAGCTTTGGCTGTTGGAAAACATGCAGCCAGTGAAGTGCAGATGGCAGAGATGGATGCCACCCAGAACAGAGTTGGAAAAGTGGGACAGGGAGGAGGAGGCCGTACACTGTCGTTCAGCGAAATGACTGTAATTGATTGCAGGTTTTTCACTGACCTTTAAACAGAGTGCTCACCCACTGTGACTCCAGCAGACCTCACACTGCCGGAGTTAGTGGAGTGAATCAATCCACCCACTGAACATCCCGAACCTCACGTTCTTGGACTAGACGCACCACGGAGCTTGGTTGGGAATATTGTCTCGTCATCTCGTCTGAGAACTAATTATTATTATGTGTTCTTTTTTTCATTTTACGTAAGTAAGGAAACAAGTAAGTAAACTTGTATGTACTATGTAAAGCAGCTTTCACAGAGACTCACAAACTGCTGCACAAGGTTAACAACACAGGGTAGCAAGTAAAAGACGTTGTTTTTAAAATAGTTTCACAAATAAAAACAGAAACCATAAAAATATAGAGGCAACAACAGACAGGACAGTCAAAAATCATTAATTTACAAATCTTTACTAAAAGCCTGCCTGTACAGGTGTACTTTAAGATGTTTTTTTTTTTAAATACCTACAGTGGCTGAGTCTCAGGTTGTGAGGAAGAGCCTTTCTCAGTCTGGGAGCAACACTGTGAAAGACTCTGTCTGCCTTTGTTTGGACACAAAACAGTAACAGTACGGTAACAAAAAAAACCTTCAAATATCTTTAACACTGGTTCTCAAACTAACAATACGTTAACACAGTGTTTTTCACAATGTTACAAGTGTTTTTATTGTAAAAGTTAGTTAACTGTGAAATTCAGGTAAGATAATCCCCATTATCTCTGGGTCTGAAAATCATAAAAAGTCATATTGTTTAAAATCATCCTGAGGGCAAATAATGATGCATTTGTAATTAAAACGTCAACATATAGAATTCAACTAAAGTTACAAAGTTTTGATGAACTGTGATTAAATGTGTCTGTTAAAAGGGAATTTTATGACCGCCTTCCTCCAGTCCTATTGACCTGGGTCACCATGGCAACTTTGTGTTGCCTGGACATTTTGTAAATTTAGCCACAGATATAAATATAGCCACATTTTGGTCCAGAAATCCCAGCTTTGTCTGAACAAGAGAAAACATATATCATGGTAGAATGTTCATTAAAATTCATAAAGAAAAGTGTTGTGAAGTTTTCCAGATCTCAGATCTGCTGCATCTTTCAGACCAAATTTAAAGTGCATGCACATCCCCTTTCAAAGTAGAGCAAAGTTTAAACCCCTTCAGCTTGAAAACTGGAAAACTGGTGCTTGACTAAACCTGCAGACCTGAAAGGGTCACGCACCCGAAACAACAGGTTTAAACAAGTGCAAACAAAGCCAGTAGAAGGGGGAAGGCTAGGCGAGGCAAAAAAGAACTTCACAACATATATAGGGATGAGAACTGAGATTAAATAACTTGAAAGACACCAGACCATTTTACTGCCATCAAAACACTTGACTTTGAAATGGCTGTGCCAGATACTTTATGCTAACAAGTCAACTTCCAGAACCTTTTCCTGCAACGACGTGGACTTTGATATTAAGATTCTGGTTTCTGATTGGACCCAAAATGCAGAATCACAAAGTCAGTAGCAGATTTATGAGGTTTACAGTACTGAAAACTATTTATAACTTGAAGGTGTAAAGGCAGGGTTAGAGATTTCTGGATGACAACTCATCTTATATTTGAAACAAAACAAGAAGACACGGAGAGACGGCTCCTCCTTTATCCTCTCCTCACTGCTCCCCAAGGTGGGCCATCATGAACTCTCGAGTCTCCCTGTTCCTCCACAGTTCACGTGTACCATAGACTGGATGAGAAGAACTGGATTGTCCAAAACAGCATGCAAAACAAGTGCTCCCGGAACTGAAACCCTGGGACTAGCAGTGCTCTGCTGGGACCCAGTTTCTCAGCTGGGTTAGACCTGTTGCAGCCGGGAAAAACCTTACGGCATCACAAGATGAGTGACTGCGGATCCTGGCATCCTTTCCCTGGAAGGATCCTAAAATGATCCTGGCTCCTTCAGCCAATGCACTGGAGGACCTGCGGAGCTTCTAGCACACATTTGTGATTCCTGTTTTAAATGGCCAGGTAAACCCAGGTGAACCCAGCTCAACCCACACCCTGTCACGATATTCTGTTTGTAAAATTAGCAGCACAACTAAAAGTATTGTCTGTATGTCTGCCCTTCTGTTTTGTTTCTTTGTTTAGAGGAAAGACAGTGTTGTTGTCTTCTATTGTGGCATTGCTGTGCTGATGAGCCAAAAATAATTTGATAAGTTGGTCTGTCAACTGTGATAACATTTTGAAGTTTGCACCTTTGTTTCAGATTTACCCAACGTGGATTCTTTTTTTAAGCTCACTCGCAAAAAGTCCATCTCTGCATTTTTTTCTGTCCTTATTTCAGTGTTTCTCATACTGGCAATTTATTTTCTGAGCAAAAAGTTGAGATAAAAAATGTAATCCATTTTAAATTATCCTCTGGGATACTTTTACCATTAAGAGTAAGAACATATTAAAACTGTTCTGTCATCTTAAAAATATAACCTTTACTTTTCCATTTATGCTCTGCATCCCCCAAGATACACTGAGCAGTAAAAGGTAAAACATAAATGTTCAATGTATCTCGGGGATAATACTTGGTTGTTGTTGTTAAATCTACAGCAACTATAATAATTCACAGTAACAGTAACAAATGTATATTTAGAAGATGAGAAGATTTTTGTTTTTTCTTTAGAAAACCCTGAGGAGATAATATTGTTTTAAAATGAGGTTTAGATTTTACAATGTTTTTTTTTTATTTTATCTTATAATTGGTTCCCTTGCTTAGAACATGTTTACACACTTAAACATGACAATTTAAAGATTAAAGCCAGAATTAAGCCAGATCTACATGGCAACTACAGGTATAGCCTTCAATTTCCAAATAATAATATTTAGAGAGTTCTACTAATTTTTATTCTACAAATAAAATAAATGAAACAAAACTATAGAAGGAAATGAAGGTTTTTATAGAACGCAGACAAATAAGGCATCTTAACCAACGAGCAAGTTGAATGAATATGCTACTCCAGAAGAAACAAAAATCTACAGATGATGCAGTGTCCCAACTCATGTGCTTTTAGGGTTTGGTTCTGTTTTGGTTCTGTATGATTTCACCGCAGGACTACCACACCAGCTGATTCAGAAACCGCAGGGCAACGCGCTTCGTTTCTGAGCAAATATCAGCAAAAGATAAAGAGGCTGCCTTGACACTAAAAGGATGAGGCCTTCGAAACGGCACTTATCATATGCATAGGCTATTTCACGAGCATTTAAGAGATGCTCTGCATAAGCTGGAGGTGACGTTTTTCAATGTCATTGCTTATGTTACAATGTTAGCACTTCAAGAGAGATTTTCCACTTTGGGAAATGTGCCAGAGAACGTTTGAGTTTTGCAAAACTTCCAGTCTCTCAGATGAGGAGCTGATAGAACAGGGCGGCCGCTGTTCGACTGGCTACCCAGCTGTCGTAAAGGCAAGGCCGGCCTCGAGTGCCTGCCTTACTCAACTAAATGTAACCCGACCAAAAACACTACATCGACTTTGGGCATTTCAGCTGTTCTTTTTTTTAGTCTCTACATTCTCTTCTACAAATGCATATTGCCTAAAGAAACCATTCACAACTTATCAAGGTGTTTTGTACCACAGATAACTTTCTATGAAACTTTCTGTACAAGACAGACATACTGTCAGAGAACCAAGAACAAGGGAGCATGTTTTTCTTTGTTTTCAGTAGAGGTATTGGATCATCTTGCTGGCTTTTGCGGGGGTGTGTCTTGGGCTTGAAATTGATTGGATAATGTGTGTATTTTGGGTGAAGGGCAAACAAACTAATCACTGCTTTTTGCTCGTCTCGCTGTCTTTTTAAAAACCTACCTGTCTGTTTTTTTTGTTGTTTTGGCATTGTCTCTATCCTCACCTTATCTCCCCTTTTTTTCAATGTACAGAAAAATAAAGAAAGCAGATGCTCATGTCATTCGTTCCCTGTCATTACACCCCTGTTTTAGCCCGGCAGAGGCAGAGGACCCGCAGAGAACCCGATTGATTCACAGAAGTACAAACACAGCCAATTATTCTGTAATGCCACTGAGTGAGAGCCAATTCAGCCAGCAGCCCTCGTCAATGCTGCTGCATGCCGCTGCTCTCCTCATTGCCTGCTAAATAAAAACAAATCAGCGTTAACTGACCTGCCCATAATCAAGTTGTTTTCTTTTATATTAGGTCTTTGAGCACAGGGAGGAAAATTAAAAGTGATGACATTGAAGTGGCCTGTGGTGTCAAACGAGTAAAACCTTCAACCTATTATAGGCGTGTCCATGTTTCTGTGGCTCCTAGGGTTGTTGTGTGACCACACTCTGTAGGGAAAAAGTAAGCAGAAACTGTCATTTTTGCGGATTAGCTGCAACATAAGAGCCGGTGCTGCACTCTGGGTGGAGGCGCTTCCGATTCTCTGAACTTATCTAAAGAACCAGGACTGCAACACACACAAGCAGACTTGCACTCAGCCACACCTTCAACCCTGCTGTGGAAGCTCTGCAGGCAGCCACTGTTCACGATTGGCCCGCTTCCAACCTCAAAGGGTACGACTCCTGCAGGGATGCACCCCTGGAGATTTTTCTGCATATCTGTCTGTTTGTTGCTGCAACCTGTCAGGACCATCCATCCTTCAGTCAGTCCGTCTCGGTGACTTTCTGTTGGTCTTTGGCACAGATCTGTAGAAGTCAAGCTTATCTGAGCTCATATGCAAATGTTTGATGGCACCATGGGGAAACAGGATCGCCCAAATCCTTCACAAGTGAATTCCTAAATTCTAATTCATGGTCTGTTAGCTGTGCCGGCTGTGTTGGATTCAACTATATCAAATGAGAATATCACAGCTAATAAGATTCGGTGCATGAGGAGATGCTCTGTTTGGAAGATATTTCTTGCCTTTGGAAGCTCTGAGTTGTCTGTTTTTTTTTGTTTTTTTTTTAAATAATAGTTATTGATGATCTGACAAGTATAAAAATGGATCAAGAGAAATTTTGATCAAAGTCGGCATGCTTTATGTGCAGAATTCATGGGAGTTTCTCCTCCACAGCTGACAACAGCAGGACTCATACAGAGTTAAAAGTGTTAGTGGATAATTGCACAGCGTGAGGCTTTTGCCAGTGTTCTTTACAAATTCATATCTACTGATAACAGTGTGTCAGCACAGTTATTATGAGGTCTCTTTTGTTAGAGTGCATCTTTTAAGGATCATAACATGTGTTTATTGATTATGAAACGAGTAAAATAATAATAATAAAAAACATTCCAAATAATTACTTATGTTAAATGTGACATATGACATATTCCAAAAGGTAAATCAGCAAAGCAAGAGGAGATGCACACAGCAGTCACGCCGCATTACAGCAGACAGTTACTTTTCCATTAAAAAAACAATCTTTTACTCTTTTTCAACATAGACAGCACCTGCTGCCTATTATGCTAATCCTTTCCTTTACTCATGGTCCTTGTCTTCAATTTTTCTTTTTTTTGTCTGTGTTCTGAACAATTCATAGCAAAACAGCTTTTCCATTTCCAAATAACTTCTTGTGTTTTGTATGTGGTTACGCCTCACCTCTCGCATGTATTCTATCAATAAAATGTGATTTTCCGGACCAGTCCGGAGACCAAGTTCCTGTCAAAGTCCTCTGACGCCTCAAAAAAGGCACACAGAAGAGAGAGAGAGGTGGAGCTGAGCAGCTGACTCCTCCTTCTGAACACCTGAAAACTGCAGCTGTGAACGCAGCTTTTATAGACATGGTTTAAAAGAGACCTTTTTATGCAGTATTTTTGCTTGAAGGCATTCCCCATACATTTTATTGAAAGCTGTGGAAATTAAGTCAACTTAAAAAAAAATGCATTTATATCAAACACTGCACAGGGAAATAACTGAGTGATCAGGCTGCATTCAGAACTGCCAAAAGTAAGCTTAATTTAATTGCTCTGATTTAAAATGACTCCTATATAAGATGTATTCACCACCATCTTAGCTTTCTCAAAATGCGGTTGCTTCTCTATATCACTGAGCACTTTCTTAATCAAAATAATCTCTTGATTGGACTGTAATTAGTTTTGGACGTTACAGTAAATGCGTTATCCCAACACTGATTGATTACCTCTTGCACCACCCTGAATCTGTTGGAAAACATAGACGCATCCTCCACGATGGTTCAAACGGCTCCGGTGACAGTAAGCTGTGATGCTATTAGCACCAAAGCCACAGCAGATTATCAGTAAGTGGCAAAGCTAAGAAGACTGAGATAGAGAAGAAGAATAAAAGAGCCAACATATGCAGTAGTGTCAGGGGAGATTGACTGGAGATCAGGGATACTGTAAAATGCCTCCCCAGAGTCTCTTAGCTTCGGTGACACATCAGAGAGCGACTTCGTGATCGTGGGGAGTTGGGCTGCTCTGAGCTAAATGAAAGCAAAACTGAAATAGCCCTGTTAGCTTTGATGTGCCGGACTCACACTGGGTCACATCTCACTACCCACAGAGGAGGGGCGGTGGGTGGGTGGGTGGATGGGTGTGGAGTGTGGGAGGTTGTCTTTTAGAAATATCTAACTGCGGAAGATGAAAACCTTACACCTGGCTACTGAGGAGGAAGATGCATCTTCATCTTCATCACTGAGGCACGTCCCTTAGACACCTGATAATCCATTACATTATAAACACATATAGAGAATAAAATATGATTCAATTCATCTTAATTGTAATGTGATTAGAGATGGGCATCAGAAAGTGGTGTTAAACTGGCACAGCTTTTGGACTGCTTGATACTTTGATCAGTAAATTAATTGCCCCTGCATGAATGTAGGAGCCCAGTTTAACAGCCGAGCCATGACTGCAGCTGATCTGTGCACGGAAACCTAGTGAGTAAATTATATACATTTTAAAGAGTAGTAGTGGTTATCACTATGAAAAACCAATATTTGTACTGAATTCCTTAGTTTTATACATCTTAATGATCATATTGATAAACTAGTAACAATGCACATCCTTAAATGCAGTTCAATTACCCATTATATGATTTACAACATGATTACATACAAGAGTAAATTAAGCAACACTATACAGCAGAAGTTATTCTAATTCTGTGTAACACAACACAATTGTTAAATGAGTCGTATGTGCATTGCCTCCTTATAAATAGCTGCAGCGTGAATAAGGAGAATTAAGACAACAGCCCCAATATCTCATGAGGTGATGCCACTGAAACGGTGTGTAGAACAAGTCACTGAATTGTCACAGTCCCTGTTTAGGGTTAACAAGCAAAAATGATACTGTATAATGTCAATTTTGATCTCAGGTAAAATTATAAAACTTTCTCGCCTGAGAGTATATAGGCTCACTGGCCACTTTATTAGGTGGGAATCAAGAGAAACACTTGATCTCAAGAAAAATTATCGGTTTCAATTCCACTTTACAACTCCAACCATGACACACAGCAGCTCAATTGAGAAAATCACTGAGTTGCACTTAAGAGCTACTGAATACTTATGGGTCGCGGCCGAAATTGATGCTACCTTTAATGTTGTTGGAATGACCCAGTTCTTAACAGCAGAAGTCTCCACAACAGCCTTCTGACACCACTTTGATAAAAATAAGCTCCAACACTGCATCTGGGAAAATACTTGACTCAAGAGTCTTACTGACTGCTGTCTTTCCCTAATATAATCACCAACATGCATTTCCAAGGATGCACCATGGTGATAGCGCCTCTACTTTGGCACATGAAAACGGAGGGAAGAGTTTGAAGGGTGCAATTAAGCAGAGGCAGGAGGGGGTTGCTGCAGGGTGGGAGATCTTTTGGGTATACTGAGGGGGAAAAAGGTATAAATACAGTTGATATCACATGCAGGAAAAGAAAGATCTAATAAATACAGGTCCTCGCCGAGTCGAATGCAACCCCCCACTGAGATTTCACCCAGCACAAAAAACAAAATAATCTCTGAGGTAACAACAGGCCATTGGGGAAGAGGGTTCCTACAGCCCTGAGCAAGGAAATGGGAAATCATGTTTTTTTGTCTTGCGCTGATGCAACATTCTCCACAACAGTGAGTCTGTCACTGTCTTTATTTGGTGCTTCATTGCAAGTGGATTCTGCCCAGTGTGTCAACAATACAAGAAATATTTTAGGCTGCGATTAACAAGCTGTCAGCAAAACAACAACAGCAGCGCTAATGTGTCTACAGCTGACGGAGGATACAGTAGATCTGCAGGGACTTAAAGAACATCACTGACAGCATAAACAAGGGCTGACGAGGATAATAAGCTTAATGAACACAAAACGCGAGATGTAGTCAGTGCTTTTTATCTTTGGTAATTAGTGCTTGAACATCGGTGTCCTCCGAGGATTCCTAAACCAACATCATATTTGTTCCCAATCTGTTTTATTACATTCTAATGGATTTAGATGCAAATCCGAAGGAAGCAATGAAAACTATACAGGAAGTGGGAAGCCCTAGTGTTTTACAGCAGAAAAACTAAATCAATAAAAAACCAGTACAACACTTACACTCACGTTTCTGTCATTAACGCTAAGTATTATCAGGAAAAACCATGTTTGCTTAAAAACAGTCAAATATATTTTCTCAACAACTCACTTATATTGCTGAGAATTACCATACAATCGCCCACAGGGCATTGTGTGTATAAAATAAATAAATAAATTAATTAATTAATAATGCGTCCTTCCAAACACAAAGTTTTTTGTTTAGTGACGACTTCTGTTTTTTTTTTTTCGAGTTAAATTGGATTGGATCATAACATGCAGAAGCTCAACAAATTAGATCCATCCAGACTGCATCACCACACAACTGCCTCAAGGTTCTAATCAAGAATTCAAATATGATTTAAAATGCAGGTTACCATGCCGACAGTGTCACCAGTGCCTCTGGGTACGTAAGTTAATTTTCCTGTAGAGAAGACAACCTGTATTTGTTTGAGGCGGTGGATTAATTGGAGTGTCCTCAACAGCTTAGCACAAAAACAAACAAAAAGGGTTCCAGGTCATCTCCACGTTGTTTCCTTTTTGTTCATTTTCAATGTGTGAGCACCATATTGCTTTCAAGTGTAATTAATTGTTGGGTCCTTTAGGTTCATGTAGGTTCACACACACACACACACACACACACACACACACACACACACACACACACACACACACACACACACACACACACACACACACACACACACACACACACACACACACACACACACACACACACACCAGACAACCATCAACTAAGAATGAGATAACCAAGGAATACACTGTCCTTTGGAGAGAGCTGAAGCTATAAATAAACGTACCTTTCGTATAATACATCATGAATGTCACATCAAGTGTTTACAAGACCAATTAACAATAAAAGATCACAAAGAATTGCTTCAACTGATGAGGGGGAAGGTGCTGTCTTTACATCTAGGACCGATCCCTCCAATCAAGGAAGATGTCAGCCAATATGCAGCAATACAACTTAAATGGGAAACAAACATGGGCCTTGGTGGGCAGCCGAGTGAGAAACGAATCATCATTAGTATGTGTCTGTACGTGTGTTTGTGTGCGTTCTCTGAGGTTAACATGATAGCTTTGAATATTAACACAGTCACCCGACTTTCATGCTGGGTGTGGTAATCAAGTCTGCATCTTACAATCACCAGCAGACTTACCAAATACACTGCTGTTTTATTGTCTTTTATTCTAAAAGCACATTTTAACTACAGAAAATCTCTCTTCTGCTCCAGGTTTAAATGTACCAAATAAAACATGCATCGATCACACAAAGCTTAAAATCAACTCAAAATATTATTTTTAGGGACACTGTCTGTCCTCATTAGTGGGCAAAAATGTGTTTATAAAAAGCAAAACAAGTCCCAATGACCATTGTGCACTTCTGTGGTCACAAAACAATAATGTGTAGAAAAACTTTCTATTGTTGCTTCTATTGTTTATAAAAAAGTAACTTTAGGCACCAAAATTAAGTTCTAAAACATGAAAACGATGTCTGTGGATTCATCTTCACGCATCAGAGCACATCTAAACATAAAAGTATCTGGATGGACAAATGACCTGCAGGTCAAAATGTGAGAGGGGCTGTTTAATCACATTTAATAGTTAAATGGCTTACAGACACATTTAAAATGTTTTTGTCACAAAGAAGGTTAGGTTTTTGTTTTTGCTATGATACTGCTACAGGCTCCTCTTTTACGAAGTCTCTCCCTGATACCCGAATAAGAACATGGGGAATACAAAATAAAGGCATGTAGACAGGGAAATGCAAGGGAAGGTGAAATCTGCATTATCTGTCAGAGGGCAATCATGATAAGAGTAAAATTTATCTTGCAAGTAAGACAAAACAAAAACATACTACAATCTTCAAAAATTGTGCCACACGTGCTGAAATTACATGCCAGTGTCCGTCAAACATTTTTAAAGCAAAAACTCACTCAACAGCGTTATCGTGAAGCACGCGGGGACAAATATGGATACCTGTATGATTGCATTTATGCTCTCAATCACTTTCAATCAACTTATTGTTGGATGATTTCTTTTTCCTACGCTTTTTATCTGTTGGGAGGTTAGGGTTAGGTCAAGTAAAAAAAACAAAACAAAAACAAATAAAAAATGCTCAACTTTGTTTATGCGAGAAAAAGAAAATCAAAGTTTATAGAAACTTGAAAAAACATGGCAAAGATTTTACCTTTTATTTAATTGGACCTGGTGTTTTCACTACCACCTTGAGTGAAATTCATCGTCTTGGTAAACAAATCAAATTTAATTCCACTTCGAGAGAAAATTGATTTTCGCAGCAATCAAGTGGAAAACAAAAAAAAAAAAGGATTTTAGCAATCAGCTTGGAAAATGTGAGCATTTAATACAGTGATTTTAAAATAATTATTTGACAAGAGAAGGAAATTATTATGAGCCACAAGAAGGTCACTGAATACAAATGGAACGGTGAAACGTCTCCTTAAATTGTCTTGCTCCTTTTCAAACCACCTGCTGATTACACGTAAACAACATCATCAACTGCATGAAAACATTTGAGGATGTAATGGTCACATTTCATGACAGCAATCTTTTTTGTATCAAACATAAAAGCAGCAATTACTTTGCACTGAAAAAGGACTATTAGAGTTTTAATGGTACCTTATCAAACTGCTTGGCTTTGTTTAAGACTACAGGGGAATAAAATAGAAAAAAACATGTCATGCCAAATGGAGATCCTCTGATCTGATCGTCCTTTTCAATCACGCTGCCTTTTGCACCAAATGCTGCTTTTATGAAAACATTTGTTGCCTCAATAGTAACCCTAAATTGCTTATACACAAACTTTTGAGGCTCTGAAATGCAGAAATGACTGGATGGATGGGATTGGGTTTGAATTTCTTTATAGTTTATTATGTTTATTATGTTTTTTTCATAATGGCCCAAGATTTTCCAATTCAGGGTTTTATGATCAAGTCCAGTCTGCTGTGTAAATGCTCCTATAAACGATTTCTACAGTCATATATGATCATTACATCTCTCACTGCACCATAATGAGCCCTTTGCAGTCATAGACTACGACCTGATGTGAATGGATGTAGAAATGCATCATCAGCATGTGCCGATAGTAAACACAAAAAGTGAAAATGAATTGCTCTGTACTAGCTTTAAAAATGCTTTAAAATAAGCAGTGAATGTTGTCTCTGTCAAGGTTGAGGAGAAGAGGCCAATTTGGGATGCCAGCAGTTCGCGGTAGGTAGTTGTAGCATGGTAATATAATCCTGCCTCTTTCTCAGAGTCCCATAAAGCTTTACTCATTTTATGCTGCAGTTCCATGTTCTTTGTGATAAGGAATCATGCTGGATTGCATTAGTACATCATTTCAAGTTGAATTTTAATTGGCTAGGAATTGGGCAGAGTTGTAGGGTTTCTGGCACTGTCAGAAAATCAGTCTTTGGTCACAAGACAGTGTCACTATGTCGCCGGACCATTTAGATTGTATGAAGTGAGGCAGCTGATCTGGAAGTATGATGAAAGATGTTTCCATGATTCCTCTAAAACTGCCATGTTTCGTCTGCAACACCCCAAATGTGTGTGTGTGAAGGGCAGGAGACTGAAGTCTGTATGTTTGTACTAGTCACACTGGACTAAAAAAGGACCTCTGGACATGCAGTAAGCCTGAAATTACACCCCAACATCTGTATTTAGTTCACCACATTCAAGCTGGATAAGCTGATGCTGTGTTTTACTGTAATTTACAGACATCCCCGGAAGTGACAGGGAGGCCGTGCGTTTTATTAAACAACCGTTTATTTAACATTTACTTTCAGTATTAAATTAAAAGCATCTGATCAGACATTAGACAGTCAGATTTCAGTGACTACATGTCACATTTTGACGAGTGAAATAATCTAAAAATGGTGCATTGGCCAATGGCTTAAGTTTCCATGGTAACAGTAAATGCAACCTTCTTCGGACACTCGTTTCTTCTTGCGTGATGCAGCCACACGTCATCGCATTGTTTGACTGAGTTATTGACATGTACATTGGCACAGGATTCTAATTATTTTATGACCTTGGTGATTGCTGAACTAGAGAAAAGCAACTTGATGTAGGAATTTTACTTTACAAATCACAAACATGGCGCATTTGCAAAGGATTAAAATCCCAGATGTCTTCTAAATATTAAAAATGACCCCATGTCCCAGGTAGTTTTAATCCCGTACGAACGGGGCATTTAGGTGCAACCTCAAAACTTGATGAGGGTGCAGCTGCCAAGATAGTCACAGCCTAATGATTTGAAAATGTGATGTTCAGTTCAGGGTTTCCCAGGCCTCACCCATACGGTATGAGAGAGTTTATGATCCAGATCAAACGGAAGCAGACTGGAAGGCTCGCGGTGGCCTGGCTGGTTTTTAATTCAATTGGATTCAGATGTGCTGTGGCTCACACCAAAAGACAACTGCATAATGCACTGAGCAAATCCTTCAATCCACAGATTGATGCTCTCGAGCTTATTAATCAAATAAGGCCATTAAGTCCATGACAAGTAATCTGTGCCTCCAGCACCCAGAGTCTGGGGTTTGCAACTCATCCAACAAGCCATATTGGAAGAACCCTGATAAAAAGCATTTTCCACAGATGGTTTAACTCCCGATAACTACCCAAATAAAGTAAAAAAAAAAAATCACGTTTTGTTTGAAAAGTTAAACATACAGAATGTAGAATATGAGTCAAATGGGCCAAATGTGCATCCTCCATTCTGCAAAGCTCGCTTAAATACCCAAATATGTGAAGTAAAGTGTGCTGACCCACTGAATACAAATGATGTCTCATACCTGAAATGTTTACGCAGCACTTTCTGAGCCTGAAGGCAGTTCATTCTAAGAGGCTACAGTACAAAATACATCTACAAAAACTTTAAACATGCTTTAAATGGGAAATCTTGAACAGTATAAGCAGTAAACTCAGTGTCAGTTTAGGAAATGCCACTGTTAATCTGGTACTAAACAAAGAAAAGGGAAAACTAATGCCAATCTAAAAGTTGTCAAAGCAGTACAGCTCAACCAAAAATGGAGGTTCAGTCACTTTTATAATACAAAGATTTACTCTGTTTGGTTTCTTGAGCAGTGTCTCGTTCTCCTTTTCATCATTACTTGAGTGAAGCTCTTGGTGGCTTCTACCATAACGTTTAGTGTAGCTCTGTTAACTGGTGACATTGTGCCGTAAAGTGGTGTCGTTTTTTGACTGGGACAAGAGTCTAAAGTTACTTTGGCTGGTTTCTGCTGACTGGAGAAAGGAAACCATGAGATGGACAGAAGAGTTTCTAAAAAGCACTGTGTTATTCAAATAAAATCGAAAGTAATATTTCATTGAGACAAAAACTCCACTCTCCCTGATTGTAAATAAACAAAACAAACTAACCACTGGATATGTTTCAAATGACCTTGACCACGTCCCACATCTTAGTTTTTATATGAACCTGTTGTCATCCAGCTACCCAATTACAACTCTCAATCTGCAGTTCACAGGCTTCATAAGCACCATGGGAACATTGATATAGATGTTTCCACCCACTGCCATTCACACAGCTATTTTACATTATAGCAGGCGATATTAGGAATCAGGCCAATGAGCCCATGGACACCCTGAGCTGAGTAAAATCAAGTCCTACCTTCACAATAAGTAGAATCCCCGTGGATGGAGGCATAGCCGCTCTTGCATTCACATTCTGCTTTAGTATTCCTGTTTTTACACTCAGAGTTTTCTCCACAAATGAGTCCCTCTGCGCAAAAGTCATAACCTGAAAAGGAGAAGCAAAGGGAACCATAAAATTTGCTCTTTCAAAGCAGTGAAAAGTTTTAAACAGAAACACAAATACACATGTATCACCGAGCAGAAAGAAAAACAGGACAAACTGTTTTGATTGTACCACCTACTGTGACTGACAGGAAACATTATTTATTGCATATCTAATTCTGGTATTTGGAGTTCTGATATCATAGTGAGCATGCACATATACAACCATACACCACACAAGCACAAATCTCAGCTCATCCAATAAGATGCAAGAACAAGCTTAGTGTATATATACACACACTGGCAGGATCATAAGAAATCTTGCATCATAAAAAGTGTCTTCTAACCAGCAGACACGAAAGCTTGTCCTACTGCTAAAGATGCCAAATCATGGGGAATACATATCCTGAAATGTAAAACCTTAAATGTTAACGTGGCTCTTCTGTCTTTTATATGACTAACTTTAGCAAGCGTGAAACTCTGAACCTCTTCATTCCTGTTCTGCTGCCTTTTTGGGTTTTTTTAATCCCAAGCAATGTAGACTAGAAGCCTGCACATTTCCAAAAGTGCGATGAGACAGATAGATGGACTGAAGATTAGTCTGACAGATAAGAGTGGTGACAGAGAGACAGAGGATGATTGTCTGTCTCTGAAGCTCATCATGTCCTGTAACGAATGACAGACTGACTGCACAAAAAGCCATAAGAGGCAGGACCCCTACAAGAGCCATTAGTGACAAGAGAGCTGTTATAACTAAGAAGAACTGATTATACTAACGTGTAATTACAACAAAGTAGATTAACGGATGTTTATTACTGTAAGCCATATTTGTGATAGAGTACTTCTTATTTGTGACACAACATGCCAGTCCCTCATTGCAGAACTATTTTTCTAAACAATCTTTATCTTTTCCATCTTCCTTAATCCTTATTTATTCGCAAAAAAATGAATCTTACTCTTTTTTTTTTCCTATCAACATATTGTTAGCCTTATTCCTGAAGCTTTTTCCAGCTTCATCCCATCTGATGTGCTTTAGACGTCATCTTCAGTCTCCGCTTGTCCGTTCTTATCACAATAGAAGGTCTTGTCCCTCTTGTTCTCTAATTGCTGCTACTTTTTCTACTCTTTAAAATATATGTTTTCCCTGCTTTCTATTTTACATGTTTTTTTTTCATCTTCCTCCTCTTTGAACATAGTAAGTCTGAGACAATGTGCCTATCTTAGCAACACAACAGTGTGCAATTTTCTTCGGGCAGAACCTACCCCAGGACTTATTCATTATGGCTTTATTACCGATAGTCTCACACAGTTTGTTTATTCAATGTATTTACTGAATAGCTGGTGGCCATTTACCCTGTAGTAACTTGCTGCCAAAGCTGCAGGGTTCAGGCAAATTGGCACAGCAGGTGCTCTATAGAAGACAGACCAATCTGCTCTGATAGGCATCGCAGCCAAGAAACATTCATAGTGGGTGAAACGGGAGATAAAAACAGTTATTGCAGAGGTCCGGCCTAATCAGCATGGGAGTGGGTAGGCTGTTTTTACTGCTCACAGTGGAGGAGTATTCGCTCACACACACTCTCACACTCACACACACACGCAAACATACACATGCACGAGCGCACGAGCGCACGTGTGCACACACGCGCACACATGCATGAGGAAAGACTGACTCATGCAACACGAGAACAGTGATGTAGGGAGGTGGACATACCTCTGCAAACATTGCAGCATCTGCCCTCTGGTAAGATCTGTTCACTGATGCTACAGTTGAGCTCCGGACATGTTTCCGTAACTTTCACCATCAGGCCATTCTAGACGAGACAGAGAAAAGACATCAGAGCTGCTGCACCTGGGTCAAGTGTGTGAAGGGCTATTGATGCATTAAAACAGACTTCACAAGAAAAATATGAAACATTTTGTCCGAGAGTGGAACCTCCAACCTTTAAATGACAGTTTTAACTGTAGCCTAGTATTTTTTAAAGAATTTTCTTTCTTGAATTTCCTTATCTGCTTTTTCATTATTTATTTATTTATTTATTTATTTATTTATTTATTTATTTATTTATTTAGTTAGTTAGTTAGTTAGTTAGTTAGTTAGTTAGTTAGTTAGTTAGTTAGTTAGTTAGTTAGTTAGTAATTAAAAGGCATCCCTTCATAAAAGTTCTGACCACTCAATGATGCTCTTTCTTTGTAATTGATATATGTACATTCTTGCTTTATTTGCTGCAGATTCAGAAAACCCTGCATTTATTTTAGCTGAGGATCAGTACAAACTTGGTATGAGCTGAAGAGCCTGCTAAACCACAGAGGAAATGCTACAAAATCAAGTTATAAAGGAAACTTCCACAACCATTCAAATAAGAGAGTTTAAAGTCAGTCTGTGGTACATAACTTCAATGTATGGCATATTATATATATATATATATATATATATATATATATATATGTATATATATATATATATATATATATGTATTGCTGGTGTACTTTCAAATACTTTCAATTCAATTCAGTTTTATTTATATAGTGTCTATTACAACACAAACAATTACAACACCAGAGACCCAGAGCATGACCCCTGAGCAATTATTACATGAACAACGGCAGGTAAAAACTCCCCTTTAAGAGGGAAGAAGAAACCTTGCACGTACCAGGGGTGTGGTTTTGGTTGAGTGTGTGTGTAGTCTAGTCTTCTTCTCTTTCTGGCAGCTGATGATGAAGAGATTCACATGGCTGCTTAAGAAGACTGAGTTTCTCCATGTTGGTTCTTAACCATAACAAACATTGCTCCAGTCAATCACAAAAATGTTCACGCTCGTGCACATTAAGCATTAACATTTAAACTTCCAGGTTGAAGCAAGCAATAAGAAAATTGAAGTTCCTTGACTGAAGACTGCTCCAAAAGTGAGTTACTCTCCATTGACCCCTGTGTTAAAATGCCCAACTCTGCAGCATAAACCAACATTTCTGCAGCCTGGTTTACAAAATGGTTTTTGTCTCAATTTAAATCCATGACAACTGTACAGGGAGTGAAAATTTTGTACCACATCAAGTGGTATAAAGCAACAAATTTATGTCTAATTAGATGTCATCTAATTAGATATTATATCTAATTAGGGTGTGGGTTGACCTGGGTAGAGCTGGGTTCACCTGGGTTTACCTGGCCATTTAAAACAGGAATCACAAATGTGTGCTAGAAGCTCTGCAGGTCCTCCAGTGCATTGGCTGAAGGAGCCAGGATCATTTTAGGATCCTTCCAGGGAAAGCATGCCAGGATCCGCAGTCACTCATCTTGTGATGCCGTAAGGTTTTTCCCGGCTGCAACAGGTCTAAACCAGCTGAGAAACTGGGTCCCAGCAGAGCACTGCTAGTCCCAGGGTTTCAGCTCCGGGAGCACTTGTTTTGCATGCTGTTTTGGACAATCCAGTTCTTCTCATCCAGTCTATGGTACACGTGAACTGTGGAGGAACAGGGAGACTCGAGAGTTCATGATGGCCCACCTTGGGGAGCAGTGAGGAGAGGATAAAGGAGGAGCCGTCTCTCCGTGTCTTCTTGTTTTGTTTCAAATATAAGATGAGTTGTCATCCAGAAATCTCTAACCCTGCCTTTACACCTTCAAGTTATAGTTTTCAGTACTGTAAACCTCATAAATCTGCTACTGACTTTGTGATTCTGCATTTTGGGTCCAATCAGAAACCAGAATCTTAATATCAAAGTCCACGTCGTTGCAGGAAAAGGTTCTGGAAGTTGACTTGTTAGCATAAAGTATCTGGCACAGCCATTTCAAAGTCAAGTGTTTTGATGGCAGTAAAATGGTCTGGTTTCTTTCAAGTTATTTAATCTCAGTTCTCATCACTATATATGTTGTGAAGTTCTTTTTTGCCTCGCCTAGCCTTCCCCCTTCTACTGGCTTTGTTTGCACTTGTTTAAACCTGTTGTTTCGGGTGCGTGACCCTTTCAGGTCTGCAGGTTTAGTCAAGCACCAGTTTTCCAGTTTTCAAGCTGAAGGGGTTTAAACTTTGCTCTACTTTAAAAGGGGATGTGCAAGCACTTTAAATTTGGTCTGAAAGATGCAGCAGATCTGAGATCTGGAAAACTTCACAACACTTGTCTTTATGAATTTTAATGAAAATTCTACCATGATATATGTTTTCTCTTGTTCAGACAAAGCTGGGATTTATGGACCAAAATGTGGCTATTAAATCGCCTTAACTTGTGAAATCTGAAAGTCAAGTCTTATAAGTTTGGTTTTATGATTTGTTAGTGGGAGGTGGGGGTGGGGGGGTTCAGCTCTTGTCTAGAGTTGACAAATTGTAATTGGCTCTTGCCCAGAGCGTGCCAAAGTCCATCATAAAACTCAGTTCTTTGTCTCAGTTCAGTTGAGTTTTCAAGTGGTGTCTGGTTCAGTCTACCAGTAGGAGGGATCAGACTGGAGGTGGTTCCCCTAATGTGACGGTTAATAATAATTTAAGCCCTTAAATATGTGGTGACGCTGTAATGGGTTATCCAACTTGGTGAAGAAAAACAACACCAGGATAATTACCTTTATAAATTAAACATTTATTTTAAAAACGGGTTATTTGTCGTCACTGAAAATGGGTACGCAGAGGTGCTTCTCTGTATTTAGAATTGTACTGTTCGATTCGTATCTCTGGGGGAATTTCCCTGCATGTCATCATTGCATTGTACTGATATCAACCTCCACTCAACTGTATTTCTCCTCCTTGTCTTACCACTCTAATATTTCCATTATATGTGAACATACCACGACAGCAGCTGTCATTTAATTTCTAATTTGAATTGCCTTTTTACCCCTAAATCAAAAATCAGAAATCATGACAGTCTTCAAATAAATATGTCTTTGGTTCTGAAGGAAAGTTCACGGACCATGGCTCAGTGGATGCAGTTTGTTTCTCTGGGTCAGTTACAGAGAAAATCCATTCATTATTTTGCAACCCTTAAAGGAGAACTGTTTTATAAAACAAGGCTTAGTACACTGCTGAATTTACAGAATGCAGAGTTGGTGCTTTTCCAGTGTTAAAAGTTCACGAGATTAACTTTCAAGTGGTGAGTAGACAGTCTGAGTTGTGCTGGCATGCATTTGTGCAAACAAAATAGGTACGCTGACTTTCGTTGCAGAGTGTTGCCTTTGTTTTGTCTCACAATTCATTTTCAGATAATTACAATGCCAATATATTACACAACAGCAGGTAATAAGCATTTACCACACAGCCTTTAATCTGTTGCCGCAGTTCATCATTCAGTTTACGTTCATGTTCTGTATCAGATTCTGATTTAAACATTTTTATCAGGACTTGAGGTGGTGAGGTTATTTACAGTAAACACTAAAAATGTAGCATTGATAACATGTAGATATGTCGGAAAACATGTCTGAGGGGTAAAGAAGTGGCGCATGTTGAAGAGCATTAGCTCCGCCCATCAGCAAGCCTCCAGATTTGATGAATCAATCACCAGATGAGCCAAATGTGTTTTTCAGGAAGAGCATCTCTTTGTGACTCTGTGTTTGTCGCTCAGAAATAATGATTTGCTGATGGCGTTATGATGGGTGCAAAGCTTCTCTAGAGAATACAATTAAATAGGGGGGAAATTGGCTTTTTATGGCCACATGTTCGAAATAATTTACAAATAAACAGTCCTGCAAAATGCTGCGTGACTATATTTGGCATTTGAGCCTTGTAATCAACATCTCATTGATAATTCTTTTGAACTGCATTAGACCACACCCTTGTTAAAATTTGACAAAACCAGGTTATTTTAAACCCCTTCCTGACTGAATGAGGCCACTGTGTGAAGAGAAAAACAGGGATATGATGTCTGTTCTCGTGTCCACATTCACAGGGAGAGCATGAATTCTGATTACAGTTTAGGCACAGACAACCTCAGAGGGGACACAAAAGGTTCTGCAGATAAAATGTGTGAGCATGTGTGTGCCATCTTCCCCTGGGCTTTAAAACAAATAGCACTCTGCAGCATCTTGGCTGCTAAAGCAGAGTTAAGGTGGTCCTCGTAATGTTGCAAGTACTGACCTAAATCCAAGAGTCCTAGTCCTTCACAACTCCCTTCAAAGCTGTTTTTTCTTCATGATTTATTTAAAAATACTCCCATAATCATCTTTAAGATCCCAGTCTCTCTTGTGAGCTTTTCTGTAATCATATAATCATATGTGGGATATTTATTTATTCATTTATTTAAAACATTTTTTTTAATTTTACTGATTAAACCAATGGCTCATTTGCTTTTTATTTTCAGTATGAGAGAAACATTTTTTTTATCCCTAAGCCACTATAATGTGAAGTAGAAAAGATTGAAAATGAAAGTAATTTTGTCTAAAAATACAGTAAATAAATCCACAAATAACAATGAAATACATACAATTAAAGTAAGTTGTTGTTCATTTAACAAAAAACAAGTCAAAGTGCAGATTTTCAGCAAGCCTGAGCAACTCTGGAAAAAAAAAGATATTTTGGTAGTTTGCTTGCCCGGAGTAGTCAAGTATTTCGGTTTACTAGTAACTAAATTGGGTCAGTGATCATGTGTTTTACTCTTGACTAAAGCACTCTGAAACACTTTTTTTTTTTTTTTTTTTTCTTCCCTTTCTTGTCAGTGTGGACATCGTGTGGTGAGCAGTGAGCAGTGAGCAGTGGGGCTGCTAGCAGGGCAGCGCCCCGGGGAGCAATTGGGAGTTAAGGGCCTTGCTCAAGGGCCCCCAGTGATTTACCATTGTGGGCAGCCCTGGGCTTGAACCTGGGTCCTCCACGCCCAAGCCCACCACTGTAACCACTAGGCCACCACTCCCCCAAACACTGGTACAGATGAGGATAAATGATTTTTACCATGCACCAGGTGTCATTCTTTTGCCGCCCCCCTTCTGTCTAACAGAACATGCATCCACGATTGCTTTTCACATTCGCCGTCTACTGTGAGGCTGAGCGGCCAGACACTCCCACAATACACTCCATCAGCATCACGTTCCTGGACATACATGGCTGAATTCGGGGGTCATCATGGTCACAAAGAAACAGCCTTTGTAAATATGTTTGTCCACCAATAGGATTTATTAGCAGCATTTAAAACAAGTTGAGATGGCTGTTATTGCTTGAAACAAAGCCTACGGTATAATGATGTTTCATGGTTCTAAGGACTAATGACTGGCACAGGAATCCCAAGTCGGTTCTATATAAGCAATTACATTCTTAGAATGGAAATTTCCTCTTTAAATAGTGTCTTTAAAGATAAATGGTTTCTCAGTGAGGAAATCTCACCTCTTTTAAGATGGGATGGAATAATGACCACCACTGCAATCCATGCAAAGATAAAGTTCCAGTTTAGATCAGGTCTTTGTGTTGCTTTGTTCATAAGTTATTCTAATTACCTGGCTATCTCACCATCAGAGCAGAAAAAAAAAGGTGCAGGGACGAGACTGCTGGAGAGTGGGGAAAATAAGACATGCTGACGTATTGAATCACACACCAAGCAGCCCACAACATGCAACCATTGCACTTCTACAATGAAAATATGTGTCAGGTGATCTGATGTCAGAAAAGGTGACAAATGCAGGATTGTACAACGCGGAAACTCATACCTTGCATTCCCTGCAGCTCCTGGACAGAAAGCGCTGGCCTTCAGAAAACGTCTGCTCCATGTAGGTACATTTAGCTGAGGACAAGAAAATAGAGTATGACAGTCTACACCACTGTATTGAGGTGGATACAGCCACTATGGGATGCAAAAAATGGAATAACTTCTTAGCCAGCATCATTTGTGGCAGGCCTGTTTTCAACAGCAGGAGGAAACACAGATTTGACTGCCTGAGAAAAAAAAAAAAACATTGAAATAAAGTTTTCCAGGGTAAAGTTTGGTGAGTTAATTTGGTTATAGGCAAAGTTGTTCTTGACTAGTGTGCTTTCACAGGGAGAAGATAAGTATCAGCACATTAAAAATACACAAGACAAATGCTTTTCTACGGCTTTTCTATGGCAAGAAAGCAGAAATACTAACTAAAGCACATGTGATGTCCTGCTTAAAGTTCTATAATAGCTCACTGCAAAGTGCCAGAGCTGAAATGTTCACAGGGGAAGAAAAGGAGGAAAGGGAATGAGCGGAGGAATGGAGAGCTGCGATTATTCAAACGTTAAATTCTTTAGGGATTTCCAGTATTCACAATATAGTAAGCGAGGCACAGTTGTCTGTGATTCTCTGAGCAGTTGCTCGAGCCCCTATGTTCTTAGCAGTGGAACTGAGGCTCCCGTTTTAGTGTGCACAAAGACAGCTGTGATCTTGTGGATTGCATAGTCATCACACCAGCACTACATCACTCACAAAGCATTGTTTCAAATCTAAGAGGGTATGGCTGAAAAACAAAAAAACAAAAAAAAACAAATGACATTTGGTAAATACAACCTCACAGTAAAACAACTTCTTACAAATGAAGGTCCTTTTAAACCTGCGATAAGGCCTGCAGGATGCACCTGTGTCTACAACTCTGCTGAGTTTATATTTCTGGACTATTATCATCAAACACTTGTGTTAAAACATTTGCATGAAGGTTTTTAAAATGTTTTGCCCGAGGCTATTTGTATAGTGTAAAAGAGACATCTGCACAGTAGTTGAGGGAATTTTCACAGGTTCAGTGGCGCCGACTTGGTTTCAGCTTCTTGCATCTTACACATGTTCTGTTGATACTTACGTCTGCATGTTTTGCAGCAACTTCCCTCAACATGTACAGGCAGCAAATCTTCTGAGCAATTTACCGGAGGGCAGAAAATCCTACGACACTCCACCACACCATTCTGTAGGAAAAGGATGTTCTTATTAAAAAAGCATGCTGAACATAATCAGCAATTCAAAGTTCTGGGAGGAGAAAAACATTGGAAAAAGAAATGCATATAGAACAGCTGAAAATTCAAATTTGAACGCATGTTTCTCACAACTTTCTCTGGGTCTACTATACATTTTTTAATCATATGTAGAAACAATATCTTTTCATACACCTAGGGGGAATATTTCAGAAAACATGTTTTGTGCAAACTCAGAGACTGCACACCCCAAACTGAAGAGATCTCAAGGATTCAATTTCAGATAGGGAGGTAACTTTAACCCAAGTAGGCAGGACTTTTTCTTGGAGTCTGTTACAATGGTAACTTACTCTGTGAACCTAATCTTGCCAGGAGCAGGTTTGTTCCATAAACCTCCTGAATTCCTTTGAAGACGGAGGCATCAACAAAGGATTTTAAGTCATAAATTGTGTTCTTTTGGATTCAACTCAGGGTTTCCTCTGGCAAAAGCTTATGCAATTTATCAATCAGCTTATCTCACCATTTTGCAATATTAAAATCGCTCGTCACTCTCCCACCCCTGTACTTTTCAGGACTATTAATTCCCTGTGGTCATCCTGGCTATTGCTGTTACTGTGTTTCACTAATTCTTTTGGTGAGTCACAAATCCTTGCACATATGCAACAGGTCAAAGGTTTTAGAACACCCCAGTTTCCAGTTTGTTCTTAAAATACTCTGTGTGAAAGCAAACAGCAAAAACAACTGACTGGGGAAAAAAGGGACTAACTAACTGAAATGTATTCTGTAAATGTATAATGTAATGTAACTTTTGACTCATAGTAGCAACCATTGGCAGACATAAAACCTGAACAAACTCATTCTTTGGCATTCTTTTGACAAGTGAAATCAAATAAACGTCCAAATCTGTTGCAGAAGTTCCCATAAATGCATGACACTTGTAGGTTGCCTTTCTTTCACTTTTCTACCCAGTTAATCCCAAAGGAGCTTGATAGCATTTAAGTCTGGAGAATGGAAAATTCAACATAAAGTTCATACTGCACAGGGGTGCATTGACATAGGCTACAGAAATATAAAACACATGCAGCGTGATCAGAGCTGACGCACACTGTAGCTTACAGAACAACCCAGTTCTAAATAACTAATGGTCCAGCAAAGATAAAAAAAGATGGTAAACCCAAAAATGTTTAGAACAAGATAAAGACAAAAGGTAAAGCTATCAGAACAGAATTAAAAAAAAAAGGATAAATCATCACTGAGCCGACACTTGCCCTCAGTAGGCTGTTGGTGGCAGGTAGTTATTCAGGCCCTGAAGGCCAAATTTCATTTCTGAGGCTCCCTCATCAAGCTTCTCTTCATTTCATGAGTCATCGAAAATAATTCCCCCAGGACACATGTGGTTATCAGTTAATGGCATATCCACGGTAGGAAACCAGAATGGCTAAACTCTGCCCAGTGCTTCATGTGCAGTGATGCAGCAAGTGTAATTCCCCAAGGCCTGGGATGGCTTGATACAACACAATTCAAAGCCTGAACCCTATGTATGAGTGCAGGCAGGCAGGCAAGCGTATTAGGAGGCACTTATGAGATGGTGGGCCAGGAGGCAGAGAGTGAGAAATGATGCAGGGGTTAAGTTAGAGGGGTGTTGGAGACAAGTTCTAAGCATCAAAAGGAACATGGGGTTACACCAACTTTCTATTAAAGAAAATAAAAACCTTCCTTCTGATGCTGCCACACCTTTATGCGTCTTCCATGTGAGACTGAAACTGCTCCAGGGACTATTTATGTTATAAATATTGTTACTTGCTTTCATGGTGGACTCACTTTCTGTTGAGTACTAGGCTCGTTTTTGCTATAAAACCCTGACGGGGGGGCGTCCATGTCATCTTCAACAAGATGATATGGAAGATGATATTGAGGTCATGGTGACCCACGACAACATCACCTGAACATCACCTGCGAGCCTGAACAGAAGGATCAGAAGGATAAAATAGTTCTGAGCAGGGTTCTACTGTAGATTCTTCTTTCTGTTAGCTTTTGTTTTCTCTTCACACTTATTCTACAAGTTTTGAGCTTAGACTCTTGGAAAGAATTACGTTATACCTGAATTACAAGTAATTGATTTTAAATATTTGGCAATTCAGCTCAATTGCATTACATTTATTGGACTGTATTGAACTTTGAAAACTTTTGTCTGCTTTTTGTGTAAAGTGCCTCAAGATTACTTTGTTGTGGATAGTAAATACACGAGTTCAGTGAATGGACATTAAACAAGTGACTCTACCCTTGACAGTCACTCTAGATTTGTGTTGTTTTGACCAGTCACACTACAGTTGCACAAAAGATTGTTCTTCTGAAGCAGAAAACCCTGCTTCTTAGGTTGGAGCTTAAAAAATATGCTATATGTATAAAAAGTTTTAAATGTGGACACAAGAATTATAAGATGTACGAATAGGTTCCTGTGTACCAGCAACATCTTATATGGTTTGACAGTAAATCTTAAACCTCCCTGAGCTGACCTCAGTCGTCAATAAAGCTAAATGATCCATGTATCTGTTAGATCTCATCCCAACTCGACTATTCAAAAATGTTTTTTCTCTTATTGGTACGACAATATTGCACTAGATCAATGTATCGCTAATTTCAGGATATGTGCTGCAGGTTTTTAAGGTTGCAGTAGTTAAACCTTTACTCCAAAAAACCCTCTCTTGAACTAGACATTTTAGTGAATTATAGACCAAATGCATCATCGCACAGTAACACCGCTGGTTCGAGTCATGAATGACCTTCTTATGGCCTCAGATAATGGGTTAGTGTCCATACTGGTTCTGCTGGACCTCAGTGCTGCGTTTGTTACCATAGATCACAGCATTTTACTGCAGAGACTAGAGTATGTTGTTGGAATTAAAGGGGCAGCTCTAGGTTGGTTTAAATCATATCTGTCTGATAGATTCCAGTTTGTTCATGAGGTTTCTTTGGTACAGATGAGGGTCTACTACAGTGTCCCACAGGGTTCAGTGCTAGGCCCAATCTTGTTCAGTTTATACATGCAGCCTTTAGAAAATATTATCCGGAACCACGGCGTGATGGTGAAACACTAATTCACGCATTTGTATCGTCTAGACTAGATTACTGTAATGTATTATTAGCAGGACATCCAAGTAATTCTCTGTATATCCTCCAGCTGATCCAAAATGCAGCAGTGCGAATGCTGACAGGAACCAACAAGAGAGAGCAGGTCTCTCCTGTGTTAGCCTCCCGCCATTGGCTTTACGTAAAATTCAGAATCAAAATTCTATTACTTGCATATGAGTCCTAAATGGCTTAGTGCCACGATATTTGCAAGATCTGATAGTTCCTCATGTTCCTAACAGAGCTGTCTGATTTAAGAGTGCAGAGCAGCTCAGCTTAAATATAGTTTCCTCCTAGATCTGCTGCTATAGACCTACACTGCAGAGGGACACCAACATGATCCACTAAGAAGTGCCCCTCGTCCTTTTTGCTCTCTTCTCCTTCTCTTTTCCTTTTTCAGCTCAATCCACAGTTATTAATAAGAAGCATTTCATGTATAATTGTGCTCCATTGTTCTTGTAGTTTGTTGTGCTGGTCTGCCCCCTCTTTTTCTCTTCGGTACATGTTTGCAGTCCAGAACCTCAGGAGCTGCAGGGTGACCTTTTCATTCTTTCTTTCTGACCTCCCTTTTCCTGCTCTACCCGGCTGGCCTTCGGCACGAGGGCCCCCCTTATGATCCAGGTGCTGCTCAAGGTTTCTTCCCTCTTAAAGGAGTTTTTCTTGCCACTGTTTGGCTTAAGGTTTTTCTTCCTCTAGGGGAGTTTTTACTTGCTGTTGTTTATGTAATTCTTGCTCGGAGGTCATGTTCTGGGTCTCTAGAAAGTACTTAGAGACAACTTGTATTGTAATAGACACTATATAAATAAAATTAAATTGAGTAAAAGCTTTTACAAAAAAAAAGAAAAAGCTTTGAACCAACTTCCTTCTTAATGTCTGTAATTACACAGAATAGCCAAAAGCAGAACTACATATGATGTTGCTCCTTCAAATGACGTTATTGGCACAGAAGATTTTCTCATTTGTATAGTATTTCCAAGGTTGGCTAATAAATTAGTTTGCTGTTGTTATTTTTCAACAGCAAATGGTTAAAAACCAGGATGTGATTCTTTGTAAGTTGATGTTGATGCATACCTTACATGCACAGTTCCTGCAGTTTTCAGGCTCCGCCCACAGATCTTTATCCCGGTACACCAAGCCGTTGGCGCTGCAGGTCCTCTCGCAGTGACAGCCTTCCAGCTGGGTCAGCCTAGACTCAGCGTAGTTCAGCTGCAGACAGAATCAGCAGAGATACAAAGCAACTCAGACATCTGAGTGTTCACACAAGTTTACTTATCATTTAGCTCTTTTGCCCTCTTCAGAACCCCGGTTGGTTTTTCACAAAATACGGCTCCAGCAAGAGTCACCTATTAAAAAGACACCATCATTCACCTCCAATGCTATCTCTCCCCCATTCCTTCAACCTCAGCAGCCCTTCTCCAACTTCTCTTCTCCCTTCTCCACAGTAGTTTCCAACAGAAATTATGCTTTTTTTAATCCACAGAAAGAATAACAAGGAAGTGGATTAAGATAGTCTTCGGTCTAATGATGCTTTTTCCTTAAAGTTAACCAAGTTCTTATACTTTTTTTGTTGTTGTTTTTTTTAAAGATAGTTTTACAGACATATTTTACAGACTTCTTTTTTTGCTTTTGCTATCTATTCAGGGGAAAAGGATAAAGTCGATCAGAAATTAAATGTGCTTACTTTTTTCACTGTCTTTTAAAAATATCTCATATAAACATCCTCATTAAAATACTTACAACCAAACATTAACTGAAACCAACAGCTGATTTTCCATTTAAGTGCTACAGTCAGTGTTTTTCTTTTGGGGGTTGAATTTAGGATGGCAATTTATTTTATGAATTCAGACTCAAATGAAAACAATAATAATTTTGATACCTGCTGTGCTATGTGATAAAAGTGCTTCCTTAAAAGTAAACATGTGGCTGAAAATAACGCCATCAATATTAACATTTCATTCATTCCCATATATAGTGTTGAAGCTCTTATCAAGTTTCACCATTTCATCTTCTTCTTTATTCATGTTAAAGCTGCCATTTATAAGATTTTCAATTTAACATGTTTAAAAAACATGCTACAATGACACAAATCATCATTGTGACAGGTCTGCCTTCATTACTTCAAATGCAGAAGAGGTTATGCTGGTTGCGTGGGGTATTTCTACTCCCATGTCAATTATGCTGAGAATCCTGCACGGATAGATCATGTAGGCCGACCTCACAGACTGGCTAGAGGGCAAACATCGATCGCCCGTCAGGAGTCCATCATTATGTGTGAACAATTTAAAGACCCTCACTGATGATACATCTCTGACTGCTGATGGACAGTGTGTCTTTCACATTGCGGGAATCCACATTCAAGCTACAGGCTGTGTATTGATGGCAACAGGGAAAGAACTGACGTCACTGCGGTGAATGGAATCCCATGAGGCATGGGAAAAATCTCTGTAAAGTTTCGTAGCAACACAACATACTATACCATGTTTTGACAAGGTGACTATTTTTCATGCTCTGCCACCAAGGAGCTTACGGACTACCTCAATGACTTTGGCTTGGGTGATGGAGTCCACCGCAGAGTCCCCAGCCTTTGCTTCTGCAGTGGAAGGCATGTCGGTGGGATTAAGAAGATCCTCAATTTATTCCTTCCAGCATCTGACAATGTCCACAGTTGTGGTCAGCAGCTCCCCACCTGCACCGTAAACAGTGTTGGCAGGGTACTGCTTTCACCTTCTGAGGCGCCAGATGGTTTACAAGAATCTCTTCTATGCAGACTGATAGTCCTCCTCCATGGCCTCACCGGACTTCTCCCTGACTGCCCAAGCTGCGACTTGTTTGGCCTGCCGGTAGCTGTCGGCTGTGTAACAATTCCCACAGGCCAACATGGCCCAATAGGACTCCTTCGTCAGCCTGACGGCATCACTTACTTGTCCGCCACCAGGTTCGGAGGATTGCCGCCACAACAGGCACCAGAGACCCTGTGTTCACAACTTCCAGCTGCCACAGTAACAATGGAAGCAGAGAACATGGTCCACTCTGACTCAATGTCCCCAGCCTCCCTCGGAAGTGTTAAGTTGCCTCCCTCCCTGCTGTTCGGCCCGTAGGCACAAACCACAGTAAGAGACCTTTCCCCTGACCCGAAGGTGTAAGGAAGTGACCCTCTCGTTCACTGGGATAAACTCCAACACGTGACGGCTGACCCGGGGGGCCTATAACCAGGCCTACACCAGCTCGTCACCACTCACCCTGAGCAACTCCAGAGTAGT
The DNA here is from genome assembly GCA_014839995.1 of Xenentodon cancila. Taxonomy (NCBI): domain Eukaryota; kingdom Metazoa; phylum Chordata; class Actinopteri; order Beloniformes; family Belonidae; genus Xenentodon; species Xenentodon cancila. The sequence goes on along the minus strand of CM026197.1, from coordinate 4,061,783 downwards.
GGAGTGTCCAGGCTTTGTTAAGGAGCTGGGTTCCAGAGCCCAAGCTGTGTGTAGAGGTGAGCCCAAACTTTCCTCAAACTGGAAAAAAACAGTTATTAAACCATCACTAAAAGGTTTAGAAAATTCTACACTTTATCAATGACCTAAACTGGAGACCACTGTTCCCTTTATCAGATGTGGCTGACCAACACAGATACCCACATAAAAATGTTAATTTTCCATGAGTCATTTTTAATCCCAAGAACAGCAATGTGTGCATGACAATGATGCAAGAAGAGACTAATCTACAGTTGAGAGAGAAGCATTAGGATTTAAATACCAGCATGCCAGCATAATGAAGCAACGCTTTCTTACTAAAACAATGACATCATATCATATGATATAAATCTTGAGGCCCTGTATAAAAAGTGTGCTGATGTGTAAGGCTAATACCTTTAAAGAAAAGTTGAAGACCTTTTTGACTTTTTTTTGAAGACCATTACTCAAATGTTCAGATACAACTGCATAAATAATTCACATTCCCTTTCAAAGGTGGACTATCTAAAGAAATATCTGACTGGATCTCCCTGATCTGACCGGAGAGGGTCAGCTCAGAAAACGTAGTACGATTCAAGACAGTCAAACCTGGTGTAGAGCTCATCTGCTCCTCTGAGACCTGGCCAAGCATCGGTGTCGGGAGCAGAGGAGTTACTGCGCAGTGATAGAGACTTCTCAGCGAACAAGAAAAACACGTCATGTCACTGAGGCTTTTTTAGTTTGCTTAAAGAAGTCTGGGCTGGAGAGCTGCACGCATTATGAATGGTAGAGACGCGTCCTGTCAGTGCCTTAAACCAAATATTTGAAATGCAATTTCAAAGGTTTGCCTTGAGGCACCACAGAGGATTTCCTTTTTCTGTACAACGTCAGCATCAAATGGCACTTTGATGCAGCACAAAGGAGTCAGAGGCTAATAGGCATGTAAATCCTTGTTGACACACAAGGTTGAGAGACGTCTGAAGTAATGAAAAAGCAGGGGAAGACAAAATAAAAAAAACAAACAAAAGAGAGCAAAAGGGAAAATGCATTTATTGCATCATTTTCTATTTGCTTGTCTAAAGAACATGACATGTATAAGTGAATTCTCAGAAAACTGGGGATCAATGAGTCAATAAGAATTAAAACAAATGTTTCTTAGTCAAGATTATTGATGGGTGTTAGGTTTAAGTAATCTTTACACTATGAAACTGAAATGAGCTCAATTTAGTCTAAAAGTACAAAAAAAAACAAAAAAAATTATATAATAAAAAAAAAATGAAGTTGAAAAGCTCATGTCTGAAAATGATGATTGGGTTCCCGTCACGTATTCTCTCTTCTTAAATTTCCTATCCAATTTAAAGCAGTCACACTGTCATAATTTAAAAAAAAAAATCAAAAAGGTTAAAAAGAAATACCATGTTGTATATGCGGTCTGTAACAGTTACAATGGTTGATTAGGCAGAATTTAGACTTTTAAGTGTGTATCTGACTCCCAGATGTTCTATAATCCTTTTACACAAAACCACAAACAGAACCATGTAATGGTACCATTCCTACTGATGCTTTATCTTAATTTCCTGTTGTCACCTTTCTTCTGTTAACTTTCAATATTTGTTTCAATATACAAACTGTGCTGCTGGATGTTTCAAGGCTGCAAAAATGGCAACCGATTCACATTCATTTTTTTCTCTACTAGTAACTGTTTCCTGATTTCTTATATATAAGCAGTTCTCTTTTGCAAAGACCCAAGTGTAATAGATGCAAATGCTGCCATGATAATCCAGACACAGAGGAGCCCAGTGTCATCTCACCTCACCTTGACACTTGACTTCACAAACTAAGGAGCCAGCAATTATTCATCTCCTGGTGAATCCTTCAATTTTCCACAGCGTACGCAGAGCCATTTAGAGCCAGAGACGACTGCATCCTCCCCACTTCTACGTGCCAGTCAGGTCAAGTGGCAAAAGGTCGTGCCGTGCTTGTGTGAAGGAGGAGGCACTGACACAGCGGTAGGGTAATGGACTTCATCTCATCCTTATTTACAGCAAAAACGATTCTATAGCTCACATCCCCATCCCACGGAGATGTCCTTGCCTCATCCACTCCCACCTGATAACACTCATTCAAGCAAAACCAAGTGCACATAGTCAATCACATGAACACACAGTCCATCACACACACTCATATGGACAGTTCATGCAGATGTTTAATCTTTGAAATGGCTCGTGTTCTTTCCCACCGCTCCAAGGTAGGATGCCCGTCGCTTGTAAGCCTCCTGTTGTGCAAATGCAGTCACTATTTTCTGACACTTCTCTGAACCCTGCATGTGCTTAAACCATGTGAGTGCTACTCAAAAATAAAAAAACTCTGATATCTGACTTTAATTTAAAAGTCAAAGGCAGCAGAGCAAGAAATTAACATTCTACTATAAACTGCTTTAACAAGATAGATGCAGCTCTCATTCTGACTGTCTCACGCAGGAAAATGTGAATAAAAATCTGATTATTGTGTCATTGGAAGGTGGAATTTAAGCTGTTGGAACACCAAGTCTGATTATCAAAACCTAAAAACCATTTGGTCTTGCACAAAATATTTCAATTGTAAAAATACAATCTCAGATTAACAATGATGAATATTACACTGTATCATTATCAAAAACTAAGCAAAAAAGAAAACGAAGAAGACAAACCAGTACACCATTACATCCATCCATCCATTATCTATACCCGCTTTATCCGTTTCCGGGTCACGGGGGTCTGTCGGAGCCTATCCCGACGCATATCAGGCGAAAGGCAAGGGTCCACCCTGGCCAGGTCGCCAGTCCATCCAGGGCCACATACAAACAACCAATCACACTCACATTCACACCTAGGGAGAATTTTAGAAAGATCAATTAACCTACTCTGCATGTTTTTGGACTGTGGGAGGAAGCCGGAGTACCCGGAGGAAACCCACGCAAGCACGGGGAGAACATGCAAACTCCACACAGAAAGACCCACCGGGCCGGGAATTGAACCGGGAACCTTCTTGCTGTGAGGCAACAGTGCTAACCACCAAGCCACCGTGCTGCCTACACCATTACAATAAATAAATAAAGATAAAATAGAACCTTCTGGGATCTAATAATTATTTGCTTATATTTAAATCTCTATATTAATATTGTTTTGCTGTTTAAACCTCTTTAATGCATGATTATAATGGCAATTTACAAAGTCAATCATATGATTTAGACAGATGAGGACATGCAGTCACTGTTTTTCATCCTAAATTATTTCGTCATTGGGCTCCGTTATTTAAATCAACTCAGATGAGGAACTGACTTGGAATGTAGTTCAGTGAAGGCAACAACCAAAATCAAAGATTCAGGGCATAGATTTATTGTAATCAAACACAAATGCTAATAATGTGTGGCTTCATAATTTTAACTGCACTGCTTCTTTGTATAATTTAACAATTGTATTAACATTATACCCAGATGTTATAGCCAAATTGATGCAACTGTAGAAGTAGTTCTCCTAATGCAATGTAGCTCTACATCCTTACCAAGGGGCAACATCTGCTTTTCAGAATTAAAGTCAATGTGAAAGCAAGACAATTTGCAGTTCATTGACTGACCACTGGGGGCTGGTTTCAAAAGCGAGTCAGTCTCTGTTGCATTCGTGTTAAAATGTCCAACTTTACTACAGATAAGAAAAACATATTTACAGCCTGATCGAAAAAAAAGTTGTTTTACTCTCATCCATGACAATGCACAAGGGAAGTGATCCAGATCAAGTAAAATTAAAAGCTTAAAAGTTTTATACAATCCAAGGTCCTTACCTTTAGGGTCATTTTAGCAAGTAGCTCCTGCAGGTCCATGATGCCCTGCACAAGGCTGAGGAAATCGCTGCAGGTCGGACAAGCTCCATGGACAAACAGGATATATCAAAACAGAGGAGGGAAGAAAAACAACAACAGACAGCCATTTAGACAGAAGATCAGACAGCACAAAAAAGTAAAAAGCAATTAGCTACACTACTAACAGCACTGTGGCTGAGAGTGAACACAAAAAAGCGCGGCATGTCTATGGTCACACTGTTTGAGACTTGTTGTGGGTCAATAATAAAGGACCAGGTGTGAATCTATTATTGATCAGAGACATAAAGAGAAGTACAACAGTGATGCTGTAAATTAATTTGTTTAACAGTAATGTGAGAAGCAGGGAAAAAAGTGAGTGAAGGAATGAAGGAAAAGGAAAAGACAGCCAAAAATGACCTTCTTCAGCTGACACTTTCAGTCCAGTTTAAGAACACCACCAATAACTTTATTATTATTATTGTAAACCTTTCTGAATGGCTGTTGAAAACACTATGTCACGATACTTACTGCGGTTAAGATTGGGACACTGTGTGATGTAGCCGTTGGGAGCGAAGATCAGCTTCACATCCTGGATAACACCCTGGAAATGAAGACAGATGAAAGGAACACACAAAGTCAGTGAAAAACATGGACTGATGAGCCAAAAGTTCGTCATCAGATCAATTTGCTGAAAATCACTTCACAGAACACGATAAGTGAAAATCCTGGCTTTTGCTTTGTGAGATGCTCACAATAATTCTGCAATACCTTCTTGGTATATTTGTTGTGTACACTGTCATGAATTTGGGAACTGGCGTAGTAGCTGCTCATACGCCTGACACTAGGCACATCTGAGGCTAATGGACCATGCGCTCATATACATTTTGGGCAAAATGAAAATTGTACCTATGACGAATGGACATCAAGGTCTGCACCAGATTGGACCACAATCTGATCAATCAGAAGCCATAAGTACATACATTTCTCTGTTAATCTAATGGTGGTACATCAGCATTTTGACAACATTTACCAGTGCATTTTATGGAAGAGATGTGGCATTTGAGCCAAAATGTCCAGTTTCATCAGTATTTCATCAGCCACCAGGAGTCAACCAGGTCTGTTTAAACATTCATCTACCAACAGCTGATTGAGTGATTTTTCAGTCACTGGGAGGAAATATACCTGTACACATTTTTTTTTTCTTAGGGCATTTGGGGTCTTTATTTATCTTTGAAATCTGTCCAAGCAATTCTCTCAGTTTCTTGGGTCTTCCAAATTTTCTTGTGTTTGTCCTAATATCTGCAATTTATTTATGAGGAAATTAGAATTGGAACATTATTTTCTGTGGTCATGAAGGCTTTGTCATGCTTCATAAACATCAAATATTTAAATTTTCAGAGTGCTTGGCAGCTGTTTAGAGGAGCCCATGACTCTTTAAATAGTAGTACATGTTTGGAGGAGCCGAGAAATCCAAAAGGATTTGAACTCTGCGTCATCTGGCTTTTTCTTTCCATGACTGATTAAACCATAGCGCTAAAAAAAAAAAAAAAAAACTAAGGGTTGACACCTTGATAATAATAAAAAAAATTTAAAAAATGCTTTTAAATCACTTGAGGCGGCACAGACCTTTGCATGACCCGCTCAATTCTAAAATAATATAAAACACAATACAACAAAATGAATGTTTGATTTTCAACGTGATGCCTTTTGAAGTTTAATTATTACTCATATAAAATAAATAAATATCCACATTGTGTGCTGCATCAAATTTATCAAAGTGTTTCTTTAGGAACAGAAAATCCAAAACTGTACACATTTACAAAACAGATATACAGGACCATAGGACATTCAGGCATTCATTCCCAACTGAACAGCGAGACTTCACACACACTACGGTTCTATAACATCCTGTAATAGACTGCCTGTCAGTCACTTTGAGTGGCACAGCGTCTCCAGAAGCATGTGGCTGGCAAATCGAGGTTTTGTGACGACCACAAGGAAAAGCCTCTAAAAAAAAAAAACTCCAGAGTGCCCACACACATGCACAGCCAAGTGTAGGAATATCAGTCCACCACTTTTTCAAAGTAGTAACTGATAACACGCTGGAGGCACATTGGGATTCGCCACCTCAACCACAATCTTCATCATCGACCCTGCTTTGTGTGCATGTGAAATCCATTTGCAGTGCCTTTGGCTGACCTGGATGCAAGTAACACCTGGCTTTTTTCTCTGCACAGAAAAGACGAACCTTGAGGCGAACAGGCTTGCAGGACAGATTGACAACACGTACACACGCTCTCACAAGCATACACAGGTAGTATGATCAGTGAATGGTGAGGAGAAGATTGTCAGTGCTACTAGGAATAGAAATGAAGGTGTAGATCATGGATGTCAGTCCCTGTCCTGTAATACAGGAGCCCTGACCACACATCTGTGAATTATCAAGAGGTAATTTAAAACCAAATTCATGAAATCTCTCCTCCGTCTCTCTTTCCATCAATACTCACTCTCACACACCTACACACACACACACACACACACACACACACACACACACACACACACACACACACACACACACACACACACACACACAGTATGTTATAACACTCTGTCAAAGACCATCACAGAATGACACAATGCAGAAATAATGTTCCCATGGCAAGGCATGTTCAATTACACAGCTGTACTGTAGGTTATATAAAGTATGAAGAATGTGACACATATTCCATTATGTTACCTCTTTGTAACAACACACTGCATTTGAAAAGAATAAGATGCAGACTTATAGCATTAACGTTCACTAATTCCTTTTTTAACCCCACACTGATTCCAAGGACTGCATTTAATATGAGGTGTGTGTGCAAGAAGTGCATCCTTTTGACCCACCCATTACATCGTCGCACGTGAGGAGAGAAATGATATGCAGAAACACCAGAATAAAAAAATGCTGAAATAAAATCAGTGTTGAAGTGGTCTCCACCAGGTAATGAGTGCTGACATATCATGGTCATGTCATGTACTCTTTGAGACCAGGCTGGGAAAAACTGAAACTAACCTACACTTTTTGCCCCTTAACCAAATAAATTAGGAGTGTTTCCAGGTAAACCCATAAGGCTCATTCACACAGCCAGTTCCTGTATGCCTCTGTAGCACCTATATCCTGCCCCTCTGGTGCAGGACATATAAAGGTTGTATCATTTTGTTTCTGCGGCTGTACCGCCTTGGGAGGTAGTGTGAGAGCAGTAATGTGAGTGAGTGCTGTGTGAGCTGGGGCTGGAAAGTTGTAATGAGGTGCAAGGATAAAATCCGTCTATGCATGAGGATGGTTATACCCACCCTGGTGGGACATCTGACAGCAAAGAAGAGAAAAAAAGACCAGCATCTCTTCTTGCTCAAGTTCCCTCTTACTGGTGTGGTAACATTGCAATCAGAGGCCAGCGTGGCTGAATATGTACCACAGGCACATACGGCTCGAAGCTTTATTTTATAGTTGCTTTTTCAGCGTTTTATTTACTATGGACTCAATGATTACGGATTAACACAATGCTTTGTGAAATTAGACCATGGGGAGGGAATACTGTGCCTTCCTGGAATCACTGTGAATGCACAGCTGGATGGTGGAAGCACAATGAATAGAGGATGAAACTCCGGAAGAACCGGAGTCAGCCTGTGCCAGTTACCATCCAGGATGAGGTGGTGGAGATAGTGGACTTGTACAGATACCTTGGGGTCCACATCAACAATAAACTGGAATGAACTCATAATACAAACAAGTGCAAGTGCAATATTCTTTACTGTAAGTGTGCTGATGGAGTGGTGTCAGTACTGGTGACACCAACAAACTTAATAACCTGGTGAGGAAAGCCCGTTCTGTGGTAGGACTGGACCTGGACAGCCCGGAGATGGTGGCTAAAAAGAGGGTGAAGGTCAAAATCTGTGCAGTCCTGGATAATACTTCTCACCCTCTGTAAAACAAGCTGTGGCTGATGGGCAACTCATTCAGCCAGCGGATATTTTCACTTGACTTAACCTCTCCCTGCTCTGGAAAGACTTTTTCTATTCTCCATCCACTCTGTTGTTAAATGTATGTGGATATTTGTATCCTTTTTTTAAATCTTTATTTATTTTCCTTGTTGCACATATGTCTATATGTATACAGATGTTTGTGTGTGTATATATACTTTTTTACATATTTTTTTTATTCCACCCCGTATTTCTATGACGTTGTGATACTGAAATTTCCCCCTGGGGATAAATAAAGTATATCTTTATCCTTTTATCTTAGTATATCAACTTGTCGCTGACCCACTGAATATGGACCACAAGTCATCATTGGCTTGTGAGATAGACTCACTCCTTTTGATTAGTTTACTGCTGATACTTCTGAAAATAACTGAACTCCAAACAAACTCCACAATCCAACAAACTCCACAATCCAAATCCCAGTGGGTTGTTTTGTCTATTAAACACTAGTGTCTAAAAGAATATGAAAATATATCAGGATGGACATCGTGTGAAGAATGCTCGAGTCTGCTGCTGATGCTGTCTGGTTAGCTTTGCTGTCACTTAGCGGAAATGCTAGCTGAAATGGTCGCAGTTGTTGTGGATAGAAGAAGGGAACAAGTGGAAAACACAGAACTTGGAGAAATTGTCAACAAACCCGGGAAGAATTACTGCGTCTTATATCCTACATCCACACAGATTCCAGCACATTACAACCATGATTTAGAATTATCTCAACATAGTACGTGAACAAGCTCGGTTAGCATGACATTTTTCCATTCTGTATTCCTAAACGTGGCTATCACACACTATCTTCATAATGTGTATGTTTAAACACCGGCCTTGCTGAAGAGGGCCAAATATCAGAAAAACACTGTAGACCATCTTGTACATGATGAAATATAATCTTTTTTAACAAATGTTCAAGGTAGATAAATATTTGGTTCTTTTGCCTTTAAATGATAGACAGATTAATGTAGCGGTCATCAAAACTGCCAAACATAATTTAAATACCATCACTCTCAGTTTTGGATCAACTGTCAGCTGATGTGAATGTAAACAACTTAAAGATACAACTGAAAGTAATTAATATAATTAAATTATAATTGAAAGCTCTTAAAAGGAATTAAAAATGGGACACTGCCTACATCTACAGATATAATTATCACCACCAGGTTTTTTGGAGATAATTTAAAAAAGGGGAAATATAGTAGTGAGAAAAGTCGTTACATGATACTAAAATCTCAGTGTGATAAATTTGAGCATTTAGTGTTAATCCAACATCTGTGTCCACAAACATTCGCAAATGTGCTCATAGCTATTGCTGATAAAAATCACTCTTACCCTTGTGTCTTCTCAGTTTTAGAGTCATAAGTCCTAAATTACTTATTTATTACAGCAGTAACAGTCTGGGCATGTTTTGCTACAGCTTTGCCTATTGGCAACAAAAACAATCGTTTATCATCCGGGGGAAGACTTTAACATTTGTTTCTTATTTTTGTGTCTGTTGAATATGCACAACATGACCTTTCCATGTTCAAATAGTTTGGAAACACAGGGAGCACCTGCAGCTCATCCCCCAGGATTAAGGCATCATCAACAACGCTAATTAACGTTCCGAGAGGAAAGGGCAAAAGACAGATGAATAAGCAAAGATGAATATCTGTTGATGTTCATCCTCTTATTTTGACCTTGGCAATCAAAATATGGACTTTATCAATTTGGCATGCCTGTCTGTAAGCCGTGTATCAATTATCAAATCCTTTAAAGAAAATTCTGGATTTGTTCAGCTTGAAACATACTTTATCTTGTGTTTAAATATAACTGAAAGGCGCAAACTCTTTGCCATCTGTGCCATACTGAGTAAAAATGCTTTAGTGACACAATCATTAAGGCAAAGTGAAGGTGATTTTAGTTGCTCATTGTTATTTCAAGTGTCCTTGACAAAAAGCATCTGCACTGACTCAAGATGATGTCCCGCTCTCATATCATGTGGGATGCGAGTTGTTGCAGAAAGAGTAAAAAGCAAGAAAGAAGAGAGCTTTCCAAATGTGAATGAAGCAACATACCGAGGACACTGAAAGTGCTGCTTTCTAAAGCCAAACAGTGGGGTTCTTATTTAAGCATTTCCAAAGAGTGGCAAAAAAAACAAAAAAAAAACAGGCCACACAAGAAGGGCTAGCGCAAGATAAGATTGTGGATGACACTTTAAGTACAAAAACAGCATAATATATCTGATCACAGATCGTCACTGAGATTATCCAACGTCGTTCAGCCGCTGTCCCACTGTTAAAATTGGCCATTTTCTACCAGGTAACAAAGGTAGCATACAAATGAGAGATGGAAGTGAGGTAAAACTTGAGATCTAAGCTCTCAAACTTCACAAAAGATTCCCATCACTGTCCATGTTATATTTATTAGTGTCCAGCGGTGCATGAAACACAGCACATTTCACAAAAGCACCTAGTTTCAAATGAGCTTGCAGCATCCCTGAGGAGTCGACATCCTTGGCACAATGGATTCTAGATAAAGATAATTTATTACAGTTGTGCTCTCAGATCGAGAGGCTCCCAGGAGGAGATAGTGAGTAGATGAGGAGCATCTCAAAGCAATGCATGGGCTCAATATGTTTTATTTAACGGCCTACTTAGCCCATCTCATCATTATCCCACTTGTGAGTCCTGAATAGGATAGATTGCAACCGCTTATTTCAATTGCTATTTCTATCTGCAGTGTTACATACATTCATTACTCTCGCCTACTTTTCTCTCCCTTATCTGTTGCTTCTCAAGAGTCATCTTTACACATAAAAGTGAATAAGGTTGAAGAAAATGCACAACTCTGTATGTGTGTGCATTTGTGTGTAAAAATACACACAGAGATTCAAACTGTACATTACACACATATATTACTGTTAGTTTATCTGAGCAGTTTGCAGCAAACAGCAGTCCCCACTGCTCAAATTAAAATGATCTGAAGCATTATGTCTGTAATCATGGCCCAACAGATTTAAAGAGGAGTGATCCATTTTGTGATTGATCAGGCGGCGGGCTCACCTGTCTTAACGTTTTGTAGCTGTACAATCTGACTGTACGCGAAGCTGACAGTCAGATTTTAATACCATTATCATTGAAAGTTTAGGGGATGGTTATTTAAAACACTGCCAATACATAATTTTGTGTTTGTGATTGTTAACAAGAAATTAGGGATTTCCGTTTTTGTTATATTTCAAACAACTGGAGTTTAAAGGTGAGCCGTTCAAGTATGGGAACGCGATGTCGACAGCAAACAACTATTGTGTAATGAAGTTCCAGCCAGATGGTCACTTTCTGACAGTGGACTGTAATCTGATCTGGGGGGTTTCTGTTGTGGAGGCTGCTCTGTGAACATTAGCTATCAGTTTTGGAGCAAGCAGACATTCTTACATTGAATAAACCAATTTTTGCAGTTTTTTTTTTTTTCTTTTTGGTTTAGTTAAGAAAGTGAGAAAACTAGAGCCAACCTTCCTCTGTTTGCTTTTAAACTTACTTCAAGTTTTACTATAAATGTTGGCCATATTTGTTTGAGAGAGATTATTTTCCCATCAAATCTGATCTGACCTTCATCTAAGTTAAAGTAATAGAACAATGTGTTTATAGCTGATAACAAACAATTACAATCTCATGTCTTTGTTGAACAAAGCCAATAAACGTTTAGAGTCATGGTTGAAAAGCACAAAGTAGATTAAATAGATTACACACCTGAGATCAATTAATAAAATTAAAAACTGGAGATATGGTTTAGATTGATAAAATATCAAAAAGTACTCAGCAGTACCATGTATGGCACAAAGAAGGGCACAATTTACTAGGATCGATCCCAAACGATCTCAAAAGTAAAGTATGTCGGAGGGAGCAGTGTGATCAGGGCTTGCTTTGATGCCTCAGGGCCTGGACCACTTACCTTCATCAAGGGATACATTAATTCACAAATTTAACTAAATCTCCTACAGCATAATGTCAAGGTGGCTGTGCCTCTTCTGAGGATAAGTAAAATCTGGATGAGGCAGCACAATAATGACTTAAAGAAATGAAGTAAATATACTGAAGAATGGCTTCAGAAAAAAAAAATCTGCCCTTTGAAATGCCCCAGCCAGAATCCAGACCTCTACCCCTCAGATATGTTCTGGACTGAACCAAACATCCTACAAATATGCCTGAGCAGGAGCAGTTCTGGAAAAAGGAATAGTTATAAAGTCCTCCTAAAATTGAGCAGATCTGATCTAGAGCTACTAAAAGCACTTATTTGGAATCATTGCTTTCAAAATAGGTTTGACCATATATTAACTCCAAGGATTTACTCACTTTTTCCTATTTTTTTAGCAGCTTTAACATGTTGTGTTTGTCTATTATTGTAACTAAAATGAAAATCAGATCACATTTCGTATCAAATTAACACAGAAACCTGCTTAAACTAAAGGGTTGACATACAATTACTTGCCATTGCAGGTTAAAATGGCCCATCTGACACATTAAATAACAGGCTCTTGATTCAAGGTGTTACAAAGGCACCAAACACCTAACACACTCAAGTTCCACAATGAACCTGATGTGAGAACTTCCCTTGTCCATGTCACTTTACACAGGCCTCTATTTTTCTCATCATCTGTCTCTGTTGTTGACATGCACTTTTGAGTGCTTCCTGCACATCCAAAGTAGGACACACTTAGGGCACAGGGTTGACTACAGGGAGGTAACTGGATGATTAAGCGGTATCTTTCTAGAGCAGGAGAAGTCCGTCTTTGAAGCCTTAATAGAAGGGGAGATTAATAAGCAGGAGGCACCAAAAGAACTGCACTCCACCAACAGCAATAGCGTCAAAACATAGGGAGGAGAATTAACTTCCACCACAGTAGGGGTGCATGACTAATCAATAGGTTACAAAAAAGAAAGACAGGAGGACCACTGATTGCGTGGCAGGTGGGGAGGAGAGCTATGAATATCAAGGGAGTGTTTTCATGTCCTGGTGATACTCCACCGTGCTTCTTGCCTGCTGTGCGAGAATACAGAAGCCTGAGAAAATGAATACCGGTAACGATGAAAGCAAAAACAAAACAAAAAATCGACATAATGGTTATTGTGCAAGCATTTCGAAGCACAAGTCGAGATGTGTCGAGAGCTCACCAAGGAGTCACAAGCACTTCAGTTCTGGATCTTACCCTCATCTCTCTTCCTCCACACAGCATACTACTAACACTGCAAATTATACCAGACAAGACTGGCTGAAGCAGATTCAGTTATATGGAGTTCTCACAATGTCAATGAAAGAATTGAAGTGAACTGAAAGAGTGTATGATCTGCAGAAAGTCTTACCTTGAACAGACCATGCTTGTGGCTGTGCTGCCCCAGCCACACTCCACTGCCTAAGGTCAGCTCCATCTGAGGAGGGTCTATCACCCGCTCATAAATCCTGCCAACAACAAACCAGAGGAGAATGTTATGTTAACGACAAAGAGAATCACAGGCTTCTCTTGTTGTCCTGCTCTGACAAGAACACTGATCTAATACAGCTGAACACCAAGATAAATCCAACAAGCTCCCTCCCCCCCGCCGCCTCCCTTCTTGGGAAGCAGAGTGTGTTGAGGAGAGGCTGTTCTCCTCAAGCATGAAAGCCAGTCTCGCTCTGCAGCTCTTTAACACGGTATTGACATCTACACTTGGATGTATGCTGGATTAACTTCCCAAGTCCTGACAGACAAACAGGCCTTGGCATTATTAAACTAAACATCCTAGGCGTGAATCAGCACTATTATTTCCTGCACAGAGGTTAGTCTTAATGATGCTGGTGAGCTCCAAGTGGTTTCTCTGTGGACGTCAGAACAGTTTGTCAGGTTTTCTCATACAACATGAACACTCCGTAACAAGATGATTTCCTGTTGTTTCTCCATTTCTGCTTCACTGGTAGGCTCCGACATACAGTAACTTCCATCATGTTTGCAGCAGATATTCCCAATAACTCTTCTCCAGTACGATGCGCTTTAGTAGCAGTAATTGTTACACTAACAGCCCTTAAAATTGAAGAGGAGATATTAAATGTTACCATTGAGGAAAAAAAAATACACTTTCAGTAAAAGTAGTTGAGGTTTTTTTGCAGTAAAAAGAGGAAAGAAAGTGAGAAGCTAGAAGGTGATCGGTCTTGATTTATACCAGTACCGATACAATGCACATGAAAAATGGACTTTTTCCCTCTTTAGTTTCCACTTAAAGCACCATTAAACAGTATGTGGGTTTTGTTACAGAGAATGAAATGCCTAATGTCAAGATATCAAGACTACTGCTAGGGTAAAGGGTAGCATTTCTGTTTCACATGAACTTAATAAATAAATGACAACGCAAAAACAAAATAGTCCTTAATGTTACACCGCATCAAATACAAGCCGCCACCATTCTGTCTTTCTCTTCCTCACCTTCCCCTTTGATCAACAGCTGCGCAGTGATGATGACTACAAGTTTCACAGAAGGAAGGCTGTTGAGCAGTGATGCCAATTACAAGTGATGTGCTCCAAGGGTGAATTTTCCACATCTGACAGCACAAGTTAAATACATCAGCAGCCAATTGTCACAACAGTACAAGACACATACTTAACCTACTGTTTGATTTGTAGCACTCTTACAGTACTACAAAGAAAGAGTAAATGAGGAATAATTGCAATTTTCTATCCATATTCTTTAAAAGTGAAAGAAAAATCCACTTCAACTGCAAGCTGAAAGGATATAGACATCCAAGGAAATGCTGCTTTTTTATAGTTAAGAAAGTCCCAATTCCTAGCAGGCACAACCATCGCTGAGAAAAGTGTTCATCTTCTGTTTACTTCAGTCATAAACATCCACATAATATGAATTTCTGTTTGTTGCGAGCATGCAGCAAAACTTAATTCACATAACTCACAGCTCTCTTAGATCGATCATCTGATCCATAAACCACATAAAAAAACACTTTGGAAGTGGGATGATATAATCAGACATTGTTGGAAACGTCGTGGTTTAAAGGGAGTACAGCATATAAAAACCATGAACCAGGCCCATCACTTCATCTATAACTAGTAAAATAGGTCGCTCTGCTCCACTTTTCCACTGCCCCTCTTAACCTTTATCCTCGTCTGTGAATTGTGAGTGTGAAGTGTGAGAAACCCACATCTCGATTCGAAGGAGACAGGTGCAGAACTGCTTGCCATCATTCATAAGAACATGTAAACTGAAGCAAAGAGGAGAACGTGGCCTTATGGTCAGCTACAACTGTGGGAGCACCATATGGCAGACTGTATAAATCCACATCTTGCTACATAGCACATATCTTGTTGACAGTCCATTTCAGTAATAGCCTCCAGGCTGTCTCATTTGCAACGAATTACTGAGTGAATATAGAAAAATGACATTTGTTCTTGGATAGTCAGGACTTTACCCACAGTAACGTCACTGGCAGTCTCCCAAGTCTGTCTTAAAGCTACTCAAAAAAGCAAATAAAAAAGACCAGATCAACAAAAAAAAAGAAAACCGAAACAAGAAAGAAAAAATCTAATCAGCTTCATTGTCATCTTCAAAAACTGCATGTTATTCATGCTTTTCGCAACACTAACAGCCCCCCTTCAAAAGACATTATCATTGACCTCATCATTTCTCCTGCCAATATTTGTTGGCCACATTAAACTCCAGAACAATTTCAATTTTCCACTAGTCGAGAGTGAGACATTTTATCACATTTGTTTCTTTTCTTTGGCATAAAGATGAAATATTGAGTTAACATCTCTTTTAAATCACAGACCTTATCTTGGCACAACATTTCCATAACTCACTTACGAGTGTTTTTTACAAAAATTAAAAATCCCCTGATGGGGACATAACCAGACCCCATCCTTAACTGGACAGCATAATTTATTTCTTGATACATCATACAACATCTAAAACTCCTTTATGTTAATAAATCAGCACAATTAAATTTAAATAGTTTTTATTTGTTTCTCAATACATACATGGTTTTGCTTCATAAGGTCATGTAATGTTAAAGGCGAGTAACGACCTCATAATTTTACTCCCACCATAGTGGAGCAATAAAAACTTACTAAAAAACTATACAAAAAATAAATAGCTGAAACTATAGAAATACAAATATCCAGGGCCATTTCTTCCTCTACGGACCATGCATATACAAATGTCTCTACCCTCTACTAAGCCTGAACATATAGTATTTGGGGAGAAATAAAAACCTCTACTATAATTTGCAACTACCTATATAAGAATTGTATCCTGTCTTGTACCTTTGACGGTGTCTCTATGTCTCTATTCTTTCTTATTTCTTGCTCTACCCGGCTGGCCTTCGGCAGGAGGGTCCCCCCTCATGAGCCAGGTCCTGCTCAAGGTTTCTTCCCTCTTAAAGGGGAGTTTTTCCTTGCCACTGTTTGGCTTAAGGTTTTTCTTCCACTAGGGGAGTTTTTACCTGCCGCTGTTTATGTAATAATTGCTCGGGGGTCATGTTCTGGGTCTCTGGAAAGCGCCTAGAGACAACTTGTGTTGTAATAGACGCTATATAAATAAAATTGAATTGAATTGAATAAGAACAATCAAGTACTTTCTGTCGTGCCCTTCAATTGAGCCACAAACATGTGCTGTTTTGTTCTTGTGATTATCAATGAAATGTGTGAGTTCTTAAAGTCAGAATCTTTTAGTTTTTTTCTGAAATTGTACCCACGCCACACATTTTTCCCCCCTAAATTGGCCCTAAATGGCCCATGATGCTAGCTCGCATAGCCTCAGTGATTTATATGTCTGCTAGGTTTATGTGAGACTAAATTTGATTTGTTTAAGTTGCCAATTTAACATACAACAAGCATCTAAAAGCAACAAGCATCAACAAGCATGTTTTTTTGTTATAGGGAAAATCAAAACAACAATGCTTTTGACTACAGTAACTTAGCACTAGTATAGCACTAGTTCTGCAGAACAGTAGATCTAATTTTATGCTTTTCCAAGTAAAACTCATTAAAAGTAAAATCATTTATTATTAGCCTGTGGTGCTTGAGGAGTTATCATCCTGGGAGTTATCTGGGATTGTGACAGTAAGATGCACTGTGATCTGTAAACACACGCCTCCAATTTAACATTGCCAACCACATCTATTTTCCTCTCCCTATCTCTTATGGCATATTTAAGTTCTATTTCAATGCACATCGACAAAAGGTGGTCGTTTCGTGTCTAAAATAAAATATCTTGGGTCAATGTGGCTGAAGTCCAGAAGTAGCTGCAAATTTTATTGAAATCTATAACAAGACTCCAGTTATTTGACAATTTTAACAGTAAACTTAGGTCAAGCATAGACTTAGTAGCTCCACTAAAGAAATAAAAGGTAAAAACTAAGCCTACTGTCCCGTGGAGAAATGATGAAATTAGACAACTCAATTGAAATTGCAGAAAAGCTGAAAGAAAATGGAGGATAAACAGACTAAAAACAGTCAAATTATCAAATTCTACCAGGACAAACAGGCAAGAAACATCTACTTTGCCAACTAATCACTGACAATAAAAACTGCAATCTGAATCCTGACGCTTTAATAACTATAGACCAGTATCCAACTTGCCATATTTTACAACAATTTTAGAAAACCTGTTTTAATTCAGTTGAATTATTTTTTTAAACCAAAATCATATTTGAGAGAGATTTCAATCTGGTTGTAGGATGAACCACAGTACAGAGACAGCCTTATTAAAAATCATCAATGACCTTAGGTGCAACCTGGACTCACACAAGATTTTAGTCCTGGTACTACTGGATATAAGTGCAGCCTTTGATACAGTAGACCACCTAATTCTTATAAATAGACTTAGTCACTGTGTTGGCCTCTGAGACTGCTTTTAATTAGTTTGAATCCTACCTCACAGATAGAAGGTTTCTGGTAAGTATGGATACTTGTTCCTCAGGGATCCATAAAATCGAATGTGGTGTGCCCCACGGCTCAATTCTAAGCCCAATTCTTTTTAATTTGTATATACTTCCACTTGGGGATCTCATTAGGAGACATGACGTTAATTTTGACAGCTATGCTGATGAAACACAGCTGTACATGTCTCCTGAATACACATGGTCAATTGATGACCCTTTTAACTGTATTTGAAATATCAAATCATGGATGGCAGAAAATTTATTGCAACTCAACCAAAACAAAGTTTTAGTTATTGGTCCAAAGGCTAAGAGAAAGAAACATTTGTCAAAATTACATTCACTGTCTTTAAAAAGAGCTGATCAATTAAGAACCTTGGTGTCATTAACCCCATGCTAAGCATGTGGTTAAAACAGGTTTTCATCATCTTAAGAATATTACCACTAGTCCACTCGTTTCTCTCTCGGGCCAACATGGAGATGCTGATGCATGCTTTTAACTCAAGTCGCATTGATCACTGTAATGCCCTGCTTACTGGTCTTCCCAAAACAAACAAACAAACAAACAAACAAAAAAAGCATTTCTACCATCAGCTTCTTCAGAACTTGGCTGCTCATATGTTTGATGAGAAATTACTGCATTGGCTCCCTGTGTCTGTCAGGATTGATTTTAAGGTACTTCTTATGGTTTCTCAATAGTCAGTGACAATACCCTGACTCTTTATGCATCAGTTTTCTTTGTTGTTTTTTTTTTTTTTTTTTTGCAGAGTTAGGACTCCTTAAATCTATAGATGATAAAAACTTACAACTAAATTCCCAAATTACAAGAGAAGAAGCACTACTTGCTTTGAAATCAATGCCGTCCGATAAGGCCCCAGGGCCAGATGGATTCTGATGCAACTTTTATAAGGAGTTTAGTGGTATTCTTTTAGACCCTCTGCTGTCTAGGCTCAATCAATCATTCATCTGAAGATAGGTTCTTACCTCAATCCCTTAGGGAGGCCAACATTTCTCTAATCCTTAAAAAAGGAAAATGCCCAGATAGCTGCACCTCGTATAGGCCGATAGCCATACTTACTTGACCAAAAACTATTCCCCAAACTTTTGGCCACATATTGTCAAGTTTTTTTTATGGGCAAGAAATCCTGTGATAATATGAGGAGGCTCCTTAACATCATCTAATAAACCCAGAGTTGTAAGGACCCGGCCCTCGTGCTATTGCTCAACTCCAAGAAGACATCTGACCGGGTCGAGTGGTTGTATTTGTTCTATGCTGTGGCCTAGATTAGGGCTTTGTATAATACTCCAACGACAGTGTTAACATGTGTTCCTGATATGCCGGAGCCCTTCCCATTCTGCCACTCCCACCGGTTTTGCTCACTTAGGAGTGGATGCAACACCTATTTTTGGTTTGTTTAAGACCAACCTCCCTCCCCTCTTGGATGCTATATGGACAGATTTAAACTCTCTGGACCCCTCTCCCTCTCTCCTGCTTAGTAGGGTTGCTCTTATTAAAATTAATGTCCTGCCCAGACTGATATATCCCTATCTTATTTTCCAACAAGGTTATTAAGGTGCTTGAAGGCTGGCTAAGCTCTTTCATCTAGAGTAAAAAGAAGCCCTGTCTCAAAATGGCAAAACTTCAAATGGCAAGTTGTGATGGAGGGTTAAATATACAGAATCTTAAATTTTAGCAACTAGCTTCACACCTGCGGGCGACTGCAAGCTGGAACAACTGTGATCCAGCATCAATTTGGCTCTATATTGAATCTTCTCAGTCAAAAT
Organism: Xenentodon cancila; assembly: GCA_014839995.1. Classification (NCBI taxonomy): domain Eukaryota; kingdom Metazoa; phylum Chordata; class Actinopteri; order Beloniformes; family Belonidae; genus Xenentodon; species Xenentodon cancila. The sequence continues at coordinate 4,042,232 of CM026197.1, read as the reverse complement.
ATCCCTTGTTGAATTTATTGTTCATGAATAATCCTGAATCTGTTATAAAACGCTGCTCTAACCCTATTACTCTCAGTACCATCAGAGCCTGGAGAGCCAGTCGCTCTATGGAAAGCTGGGCTCAGTTATCATCCCCTCTCACTCCTATTCTTGATAACCCGGACTTCCTGCCAGGCTAAAAAGTATGGAGCACCTAAGGGCTGAAGAAAAAGGCTAGATTTTACTATCCTTTCAGCAGTTGCAACAGCAGTTTGGTTTATTTAACCCTGGTGACTTCTACAGATATTAACAAATTAGAGGTTGCATAGTTAAAGATGCCCCCTTAATGACTAATAATTCAACTTCATTTGTGGAAAAGGCCCCGTCTCTACAGATTAGTAAAAAGTAAATCTTCACAGCGCCCTAAACTCTAATTCTCCTTTTACCTCACAAACCACTAAGCAAGCTTGGGTCTAGGTGTTGCTATAGATGATGCTGACTGGCAGGAAGTCTGGTCTCAGGCTGTGAACATTCCTGTATGTAACTGCACCAAATCCACACAGTTCAGAATTGTACATCGCACACATATAACACCTGCTGTCAAGAACATAATGGATGCTAATATTCCTCCGCTTTGCTGGAAATGCAGGTCTGAGACAGGTAATTATGTTCACTGCTTCTGGTCATGTGTGAAGATACAAAGGTATTGGTCTAGTATTGTGATTGAACTGACGTGCCTGATACTTCTGTCAGATGGTCAGATCACTGACAGTAAATGTAGGAGACTTTTCAATATACACTGCAAAACCTAATTTCTAGGTAAGAAAAAAAAACTTGTTTTTCAGAAATTTGGAAGACCATTTTGGACTAGTTTTTCTAGTTTTAAGAATTCTAGTAAAAAAATGTCATACCCCATGGACAAAGATATTTTTGCTTAAAATAAAAAAAAAAAAGATTTTTTATTTTTTTACTGTTAAGCACTATGTACAGTATTTGTCACTTTTTGTCATTTTATTTGACAAAAAGTGCTATATAAATAAAGTTTGATTTGATGACTTTTCGCAGATGCAGTCACCTCCGTAGAAAGTCGTAAACAATGCCAATAGTTTGTCTGAATTAGAAACAGTCCATAAGGTAACTTATAGTAACAGTAATTTACTAATATTTCAAGTCTATGCCCTGCTTTATCTGCTTTTAAAAGCACATGCTAATATATAGTACACAATTTCAATTTTTAAAGAAATATCATATTCAAGAACAAAAAAATAAGACTTCTGAGAGCCACAATCCTAGAATCTATTTAGAAGTATTTAACAGGCTGTTGGAAATACAAAAATAATTACAATAATTTGGCCTGATCAAAAACAAAACAAACAACAACAAAAAAAGACATTTTAGAACATGCATGCATTTGAATCCACACAAACACAGGGAGAACATGAAAACTCGCTTCAGAAAGGCTCCTTCTGGGAACTGAATCAGAAAGCTTCTTGCTGTGAGGCTACTGTGCTAACACCTACCCCACCATGCTACACCATCTGGGATTCACCCATCACTCCGCAACAGGGCAAATCTAGAATCAGCAGATCGCATGGCCCTTTTCCGTCACTCCAGAGTCCAACCTTTATACATCCTTGCAAAGTGAAGCCTTTTCTAATTGTCCTCATTGGTCGGTGGTTTTCTTTAGGCTACACAGAAGTTTAGTCCAAATGCCTAAAATTTGCTGACATTTACTGTTGAACATCCCCATGAGTTCCACAGTTTATTTGTCATCTTCTATATGATCATTCAATAATACAAAAAAAAAAAAAAAAACACTCGAAGACGGCAGTTAGCTTGACAATGCAACCCTTCTGACACAGGATGCGTCTTATTGCGTGGTAATGAGAAGCTGCTCATTGCATCAGTTAGCGTTTAGATGACTTGTTTCTAAATATTAATTACCAAAGTATTTTTCCAGTGGGAGTCTCTTACCGACTTGTTTAGTTAAATCCAGCTGGTGCCCTCTTTTTTTTTCTTTTTTGCTTTATTTAATCCAGAAAGCATATATTAAACAGAAATAAAGTGGAGCAATGAGAGAAAATTGCACAAGAATTAAAATGAGACAACCTTTCCTTTGCGAGTGGAAATTATGCCCCGCCAATTCTAATGTGCTCGTAATAATTGACCTGATTCTCAGTTAAAGTCCATTTACTGTTATTCGAAAATGGATTTCAGCTCATTTACATGTGAAATTTTACTCAGCTGTACAGAGACTGCTAATTATCTGCACTTGCAGTGCAGTAATGTACTGTATACTCTAATGACATTCTTCTTTACTGTGTCTGTCCATGTTTAATTACAATAATTTTAGCAGACTTAGATTTCCTGAATTATGGTGGACTGATTCTAGCTCCATAAAATTTTAAAATTTAAGTTGGCTTGTATAACTTTTAAAAACATTGGGTTTATAAATCTAAAAATCAGACACGCACAAAATCAACACAATTTTAATTATAATGCAGAACATTTTAAGTACTCTATCATTACAATGCTTTTTGGGTTTTTTCTTGTATGTCTGGCTTTACCTCGGCGTCTCAGAATTTGTGTGGTTTCCAATCTTATTTAGAACACACACTCTCGTGGATTGTGTCTTATTTCACTCTCTTTGTCTCCTTCTAGCCCCAAACTCTTATTTCTGCAGCTTGTAATTGTGTTTTTCTTGCCCACTGCAAATCTCTGAGCACAATCACTCCTCAGCTGTCAGAACCAGTATTCTTCAACCCAGGTCCTCGGGACTCACCGCCCTGCAGATTTTAGGTGATTGCCTGTACCAACATACCTGATTTGAATGACTGGATCACCATCAGCCTGTCATCAAGGTCTGCACAAATCTGTCAGGGTGCACTCACATTAGCCAAGTGGTATCATGCCATGCTTCAGCATGAAAGGAGGGCTCACTCTAGCCAGTCGAACCAAAATTTAGCAGTCAATCAAGCTAGGGTACTTTAGGTTTTGTCTGCTCTTATGCCTCAATAATAAATTAATTTAATCCACCAGGTGTGTTAGAGCAGGGATGGACGTGATGCTTTCATGCAATGGGTCTTGAGGACCTGGATTGAAGAACACTAGACTGAACTACTAAGCGCCAAGGAGGAGACAAGATTTAATACATTATTAGGAAATTTCCCACTAAAACTTTAAGCTGTTCAGTTAATGTGTTCATGAGTTGCCATTGTGCAGTTTGACTTTAAAATATTTGCATGCATTACAACTCTGGAGCCCCATGGCTCTAAAAACAATTGATTAAAAAGTGTTGCTTTGTTTTGACATAAAGGCTTTGCATTCATTATACAGAGTGGACAGAGAATCAAGACAAAGTATACCCTGGAGCTAAAAATGTGCCCCATTTTAAAGAAGAAAGCAAACATCATCAGCACACATCACTGTGCGTAATAATAAGCTGAAGAAGCCCCAATTTGGCCTCCAACAGTTTTCTAATTATTCATTTTTTTAAATCTCTATGAATACATTGATACATTTTATTTATTTTTCATTGATCTCATGTTCTATTTTAGATTTTTTTTCGTTTTATTGCATATAACCTTTTTGGTTTTGATTATGGTATGGTGCAAAGGTGCATAGTGCATGATGACTCAAAACATTTAATCAAAGTTGTCCTAAGATTTGATATTGTTCTAAAATCGTTCATAACATGTTTATTACTGTCTGCATCAAATATGATACATAAGGCATTTAGGGGTTAATAAAGCACCTGGTTAGCAGAGAGTCACTACCTGTGACTATCTGTGATTTTTATTCATCTATAATGTTTATTTATCGGTATAGTTCATGTTGAACGAGTACAATTGTTACAGAACTATTGTAAAAACATTTTGAGAGTTAAAATATCTTGATTATAAAGATCCATTACTCCAGAAAGAAGTAAATGTTTTTCCCACAAATATTAACTTTTAATGGACTGCTGTCCAGGTATATTATAGAAATCTAGACGTTCCTCTACCAAATTTAAATTTGGCAGGTACATCTAGCCACTATCTTCATTAACTATGCCCTAAAGTCATGGGAAGCCAATCAAATCAGTCTATTCTTGTAGAGAGAGTAACCAACTAATAGAAAGTCTCTGGGCGCACTTGACATGATGACAACAGAGCTGCGACATAATCTGGATGGTATTGAAGATGTCTGCAGCTGGAGAACAGCAGACGTTTGAATTAGCTTTACAGTTAAATAGTCTGACGTATTCTTCAAAGATTGAACAGAAGACAGTTCTCATATAATTTGTTTGCCATTTTGTTGACAGGTTAAAGCCATTCATTTATCGTTTAGCTACCCCTGGTAGCTAAATGGGACTTAGTGAAAACCGACTTGTGGTTGATGTCTTAACGTTGATCGCCTTGATGGAGCACCAAGCGAAAGAAGCGAACAAATTTGGATTTTAACTTGCCATAAACAATGAAAGTGAGACTCAAGTGCCAAATGCCAGCTGATACTTGGCAGCCCAGCATCCGGGCTTTTGTAGACCACATGGCGAGACACACTGGCCACAAAGGTCTTCTGCCACAACCTCTTATGGATTGTGGTGAAATGAGGCCAATGTCATTTACAAGTGGTAATCTGATAAACTTGCACTAACAATAAAGTAAGCGCTTCAAGACACAATCTGAACAATATTATGTCTAGTGTCAGCTGTAGCCAGCTGTTACACATGAACCCTGATGTGAAAGGTGTTGGCTGAGTGTTTGCAGCAACAATCGTTGGAATCATTTTTTGTTCCACTGCTGTCTCTTTGGCTCCATCACACTCTTCTACACATTTGCGTAATTCTGAATATGTCACCTTGTTTGTTGCTCTGACTAGTCGTAGAACTAACCAACTGTGTGCAAAGGCAGTTTGATAAGCAGTCGTTTAGATCAGGAGGGCCTATGGATCATTTTCAGACACTACCACTTTGTAGATGCGGGTCTTATCCATCACAGTAGGTGTATTATACCACTAAGCCATATCCCATTGTCTACTAAAAGAAAAAAGTAAGTGTGACTGTAGTGCTGGTTTCTTTCAGTGTTACTACTACAGAACAATTAAAGAAATGGAATATTAGTATGATCAATAAATCAGTCAAGCTTAAAGGACTTATGTACTGGAGTAACATTATGCTGGTGTCCTGTTTTACCTCTGTCTTTTAATTCTACCAGCCATCAAAACAACTCTGCAGCATCTACAAAGGGCATCTGCCAGCCTCTCTGAAGAAACTTAAGTGCTGCGATGAGCTGAACTGTGCCAGCTCCACTCAGAGTAGAGCTCCACCACCCATAGTAGCTCAAAGAGGATGGCAATATGCTAAAAGACAACAGGTGGGGATTTGAGTAAACATTTCTAATCAGTGTCATCTTTTAGTAGAAACGAGAAACATTGAAATACACAAAGAAATATGGTAGAGACAGATTTAAGATAATCTTTCTTTCCCTGCTGTACCTTGTCAATATGTGACGCCAAAAAAAAGTAGAAATCTAACCAAAAAGAACTAGTGTATCCTTGCTGAAAAAGGCAAAGAAACTGCTGCCATGAAACTAGAACATATCCTAATAAGATGGCAGATGTATCATGTTTAATGGATGAAACGACCCAAATTCCTTTACCCCAACATTTCTGCTGGGGATAGTGCTGCTTTTACCTGTAATACTGTATGTAGATGAAAATATAGTATAATATGGATTTGTCACCCAATTCCCAAGAGAACTATATGCCTGCTTCTACACAATGTCATATCTGTAATTACTTCACCTCAACAATGACCTTATCTGTTGATAGAAACTCCTGTCCTTTTCTGATAAGGTACAGCTACTGTAGCTGTAGATATAGTCCTATTAGAAAAAATAAAAAAATAAAACATTGAAGAAGCAGTACCCTGGGTCTCCTTGGCACATGGAGTTGCTCCTTGCTGCCACATGGGGCTCCAAGCTAGACTGCCTGCAGGTGTGGGTTCCACCCTGCTGTGCTCGACGGAGAAAGGCAACGGTAATGACGCACTTCATCACATGTGACACTAAAGAATAGTGACCCTCCAACACAAGAAAACCATCAAGCAACCCAACATATTTTAAACCTGTACGTGAAAAAAAACAAATCAAACACATGGGCAATGGGATGATGGGGCTCCAAGGGGGTTAATGAGGCCAGTCTTTGTCCATGTAAATATTTGCAATATTTAACAAGAGGCTTAGACAGGTTGTCAATGACAGTAGCTAATGCTAAGCTGAAACATGGGAATGGAAAAAAAGCAACTCTAAAAGGACAAATTAAAAAAAAAAAAAAGAAAACATAAGGGAGCACTGAGAGGAGGTGGAGGGAGGTGCTATCTCCATGTTTTGTGGCTGTTCATGTATAAGAATGAGCAGACAAAATGTCATCCAAAAATCCTGCACCATACCTTTAAGCAGCCATAATCATGCCATAATCGTAATCATCATGAGCATTTAGAGCCGGAAGATGCCAGTTTATGATGATATCGATTCTGGACAGTCTCGTCTCCACAGACGTTTAGAACATGCATCAGGGACTGCAGCTTCCCCATTCTAATTGTAAGGGGTTGAGAAACAGAAGACTGGGGATAGAAAATAGGTGATAAATTTTGCGACTGTGGAAAGGCACACTTTCAACATTAATTTTAATTCCAGTCAAAGGTCCATCGGTGCATGCTAACTCACCCGAGGAGCATACTACAGAGAATCAAATGAAAAAAGTCTTTGAATCCGACACCACTTCATTGACCTTTAAAACTGCCCTTCATTAGGCTGCCGAGCAGCAGGAGTAATTACTCAGAGGCCTGTATGAGCTGCTGCACTGGAAGCAGATTCACCCATTGATCTAAATGTGGCCCCAAAGGCTTCATCTTGGTTTGTGTGCCCTGTAAGGGTTTTACATCACGACCACCCAGTGCTTTCCCCTCCAAAATACAAACTGCATTTCAAGCCCATGAGCTCCAAGGTTACGGGCTGCACTATGCAGCAACACTAACCTGATTTCAACTCATTACTATTCTTTGTAGTGAACCCTTCTTTTGGCAGGGGCGTTGATGATCAGGTAATGAAATAATGAATGGTTGCTGCTCTACTGATCTGCACTGGCACTGCCCTTCACAGGAAATTAAAGCGTTACACTTGTACCCCTTATTTGGAATAAGAGAGTTTTTCCATACATGGTTTAGCCCTGACCTGTTATTCCCTGTTAATACCTCATATCAAATGTTTCTTAAAACATCAGTGATTATTATTGGATAGGAAAAACACCACTAAACATCAATAATAAAAAAATGGGGAAATAAAAACAAGGCACTAGAGAACACAACTATATTATCAGATGAAGCTTAGCCTCGTTACAGCTCTATCATTAATCTAATGTTCCATTCCATTATAACATCCTTTTCCTTATCAAAATTATAGTTCCGGCAAGGCAGATGAGCTGCTTAGGAGCTAGGAAAAGAAAAGAATATAGCTTCCAGCTCACTAGCTTCATTAATGAGCAAAATCAGGACATCATTTTCTGGCTGCTGGACACAAAAACAGAACACATCATATCATTAAGAGATCTTTAAGGTGGCGAGCTCCCAGTGTCTACCTTCCTTCATCAGCTGACTGTATAAGGAAAGAGACAATGCTTTGGTGCTTGCATCCAAATATACAATTTATCATGAAGCAGCATCAATGAGGAAACAGGGTTGTTATCACAACCCATACATAATGAATATGATTTTTATAATATAAAAAGCTTCAAAAGAACCAAAAGAATATCTAGTGTATTCCTACCGTATCCACCTCTCAACTTCCATGTGCATGTTAAAAGAATTAAGGGACCAGTTATGTACAAAAAAAAATTAAAAACTGATATTATGAATAAGCAGCAGTGTTGACAAATGATTTGTTCACATTTATTAAAATTATTATTATTAATTTTTTTTTTTTTTTTTTTTTTTAAGTTTGACCCTGGCACGGCTTCAGGGCATCTTTTGGTTGTTGATTGTAAGAACCGTTGTCTGATTGCTCTACAGCTGATTGATTACTGAGCCCAGCTAGTTCTTTTGTTATTTAAATCCTGACTTCATTTCTGGGCCTGTACTATGAAGTAGGATTAGATGCATTCAAGTGTGCCTTTCGGCTTCCTGCAGTGGGGTTAATGGCCATCAAAGACTTCAAACTGGGTAAGAGGTGGAGGGTAAAAATACTGAAGTCAAGCTGGCCACAGCTAAGTAACGTCAATGAAACTTTACTGACTTCATGGAGAATTTGTTTTCTGGTTAATGCAAAAAAGCGTTTGTAATCTGTAAATGGTCAGATCAACACTTGCTTTCAAGTGTCAGTGATACAGATAAGTTTTTTTACACTTTCAAATTGTCTGCATTATTATTTATTTATTTATTTTTAGATTAATGGAGGGTGTAAAGAGTCTGCAGTTATAAATTCCTGGGAACCCACATATCTGACGGTCTTTACTGGTCTATAAATGCCACAGTTGCTGGTAAAATCACACAAAGGCATCTGTGGTACTCCCTGCTTGTGCTAAAGAAAAAACATCTGCGTCCATAGATACTGGTGGCCTTCTGCCGCTCTGCCATAAAGTGTCCTGCCACACTGCCCCACAGTGTGGCAGGACACTCAGAAGATAATGAAAAAAGACAACAGAGGGTCATCCACAGACGGAAGATCAGTGGCAGCTCTTTCCCCCTCACTACTGGACTGAAAACACTTGCCATCGCTGCCTCAGATTGTCTTCCTTCCCTCGGAAAGACTATACAGAGCAATCAAAGCACATATCAGAATTAACTTTTTACCTCAGAAGGTGCAATAACTATCAGTCTCAATAACTACCGCTTCCTCAGTGTCTCCGTTACACCGCAGCGCCACACGAGAACTTTTGACTGAAAACAAAAACAATGGCACAGCCGACAACGAAGTGGCTGTAATGTGCATTTTTTGCTGTTCACAAACAGCCAGCAGCATACAAGGAGACGAAAAAGAAGAATGCAGCAAAAGTATAAAAAGTGGAAGAAACATGTAAACTATGAATGCTTTTTTTGATTATTGGAGAGTGTAAAGAGTCTGCTGTCATTTACTGGTCTGTAAATGCCACAGCTGCTGTTGAAATGAAACTGCTTTTGTTTGTTTTTAAACCTACGCTGCGGTCGTGTTGATTGAGATTGAAAGAAAACTGCCCACCGGACCACGACATTGGTGTAATATGCCAACAAGGCCTGAAGTGATTCATCTGTCCGGCTATCGTTTTTTTTTTTGTAACCTCAAACTTCACCAGATGTACTCATAGAAAAATGTTTCTGGTCACATGATTTATGTTCATGTGGAGTGCTGAATGTAATTTAGAAATCCTGAGTAGCAGAGACCCCCGACAGGAGGTTCCTGTTGGCCAACCTGAGTACCTTCACTACTACAGGGACATTTTTCGCCCCGTAAAGGTTCCTAAAAGCTACTTTTGCAGGCCCATTCCTGGTAATGGTGACACGCACCAGCGATCCGGGCTGAAAAAATCTACCCAGCACTCCCACTAGTGGAAGAGCACCTAAACATCCAGCCTGCAGGCAGGTAGTTGGCAGTTTAGTCCTAATGAAGCCAGTAGCTCCTCTTTAAGACACAGAGGTGGCCTGCTTGAGTGATAATTTCATCTAAAATATTAATAACTCAAAGGATATATGGGTCAAGTGAAATGACTGATGTGGAACAACCTCCACTGTTAACCAAGCTGCCGGTTATTTCAAACCATGTAAAGTGCATCTACATTAGGTCTTTGTGCTGAATCCAAATATGCTTCTTCAACTCTTGCAGTGTCCACTTGTTTCTGTCAGTACTTACAAAGAGTTTCAGACTAGAAATCTGAATTTAGCACATTCTGAAAATACCGTCACCTGAACATAGTGATTAGGGAGAGACGAGGCAGTCACGCCACAGTTTTCTGGTGTGTCCACTGTCCACCCTGTACAGTAACAGTCAAGCAGGTAAAGAAAATCAGTTTTGATTTGAATCAAATTTTCTTCTTTGTTAAAGTTTGGCAAGAGCAATGCTGGTTTTATTAGTATTTTATAGTCCCATGAACATGTCTGAGGGGTTTCTTAAAAAAAAAATAAAAAAAGAAGAAATTAAAAAAGCTCCACCCAAAAAGGCAGACTGTCAAGTATGAATACCAGTAGAAGAAACATTAATGGAGAAAAAATGACAGTCAAAAATAGTTTTTCTTTCACATTCACACAAGACTGCGTGTGAAGAAAAATCTCTGCTGAATAAAAACTACACTGAACTCTCACTTCTGGGTTTTCAGATCTTTGCTCTAATATGCCCCCGGTTCAAATATCTCCTTTTACAAATACATTTTGCTTTTGTTTTTATGTCGCAGTATGTAACACACACGCAACCAGCAGAGTGAGACAAAGAAGAAGAAGAAAAAAAGTGTCCTTTCATTGATTACTGATTTAGCAACCACGTTATAAATCCATACATTGTGTTGTGTGTTTATGAATGAATCCTCTCAGCTGGGCGGGTTTGTTTGTGTGAACTAATCAGGGCAAAGGCATGTCTTGTAAATGAGCTGGCTAACTCAAGTTCTGTTCAGACTTGTTTCCATGACAACAAAAGGAACTAACCTGCTACTAAAGAAATGAATGCAGTTAAAGGCAAGTTTAAGCTAAAAGAAATAACAAACATATTTTTTTTTCTTTCTGATTCACTGACAAAAATATCTTCCAATTGTATTCCATGTTAATATCAGAGGTTGCATTTGGCACCACAGCCAAAATTTCATCATTGTGCTCTAAACCTTGATTAAGACTTTACAAATATTACCTGCAGTAAAGTCGCATGAGTTATGTGACTTTAGTGACCCACAATCTCCTTCTGCACTTCAGCCAGTGTGGTCGTCCAGCGACATTCAGTCATTCATTTGCAGAGTATCCTCATTCTCTGAATGCTGCATGACATAAACTTTACTCTAATTTATCCAGTGAAGTCGTGTGTTGCAGGATGAGAGGAAAATAAATGAGAAAGGAGTTTGAGATGCTGCTGTGAAGGTGTTGCATTTGCTTGGAGCACACGTCAGTGCTGCACCACAAAGAGTAGAAAACAAGTTACTTTTCAACTCGTCTCTGTTTGAAGCTCGACTTTTATATCACATCTAAAGATCACACATGAAGAGGCCTGGAAATCCTGGCTATCAAACAGGAAGAAGCACCAGAGAAAAGTATAAAGAACTAAACATTACATAGGGAAGGGAAGGCTCCTGGGAAACAGTAGGCAGAAATGACCTTCAGCGAGGTGACAGTCAATGTCAATGCTGCTATTAGCCGTTCAGGTCCAAACCAAAGAGCCTATTCTGTGACTGCACTACGTTAAAAGGCTATGTGGGCCTGCCACTTAATCAAGTGAAGGAATTAATATATCACAACTACAAACAACATTTATGTAAACATCTGACCTTGTCTAGACTCTGTAGTGGAGCTAATGCAGGTAATATCAGACACAAAGTGACCGTGAGGCAGAAATGACCTACAAGTGTGCTCCAGTGAAATACAATGGAAAATGATGGGCAGAACACACTGCTTCCATCTTCCAACACATCTGAACACAAGTATATTTTATGAAATGAATACATTTTATTTATAAATGTCTGAGCTGTTCACGGAATTGCATCTAAATAGCTGCTACAGCAAAAATAAATATATATATATATATATATATATATATATATATATATAAATAAAATAAATAAATAAGAAATGAATTTATCATTTGGACGGATATAACAGAAACTTTGCTGAAAATTTGCAGTGGTTATTGGGAACTGTTACCAAGCTGGTAAGGCTCTGGTCAGTGCCAAATATAGACTGGCTCCAGGACAACAATATCAGCACTTATGTAATATATCTACTAACCATTTTATTCTGCTAGTCATAGTAAAACTCACTGAACTGTGGGTCAACTCAAACAGATCAATCTAAATGCATCAGCATTAATGTTCTTAAGCCAAGCGTCCACTTAATGTTTATTTAAATTGTAAATATTTTTTCAGTCATGTTGGCCTGCCAACTGGGCTGTGAATACACCGCTGTTCAAACTGCAGAAAGACTGAACTGTGTCCCCCAGGTACACCAAGTCCAAACTTTGGGGGCTTGGAATTGAGAAACTGCTAGAGTGAAAGCTGCTCTACCAACCACTACCAACTGAGATATTGGTGATTTTTTATGAAGGAAACTTGAGTATTTTCTACGTGGTGAATTTTAGTCTTCTTGTGAGCCTACTACAGAAATGTCTTGCACATTTAAGAACAATATTAACTGAAGCTGCAGTAGGAGTTAATGAACATTGCTAGAGAGCATAGAGTGCAACACAGTAGACACAGGTCTTAGTTCAATTCAATACAAAAAAAAAAAAAATAAGAGTCAAGACAGATTAATAAAGTATAAAAACAGTATTGGATGATTCAGTAGTGGTGCTCACTGGGTTTTTTCTACAAGTAATTAAACAACTTAAACATGAAAATTGCGATAGTTTAATAACATTATTTTGACAAGTTTTTATATACCATGCCTTCATGTTGCTCTTTAAATTTTAGAGATTATAAATTACAAGAGTATCAATAAATACTGATATTGATGAACAGTATCATTATAAATACCACTATCAAATTAACCCCAGTGATACGTATTCTTAGTCACAGTGCGACTTTGTAGTTTAAAGCCCAGATAACAGTAACGGCGAGTGCCTGTGTTGACAATCCTCATCTGTGAAGAAATGCATAGAAATGAGGGACATGTAGGTCTTATTGCAATGGTGTTGCATCATGCAATTTTATATTATCCAATAACGCTGGAGAATTAACTGCCTCACTTTAACAGATGAGGCATTTTATGCAGTCAGTGGCTGAGCAGTGGTGGATTTAACAAATACAATCCTTTAAACACACATGAGGAACACCATTATTCTGCTGCAGACGGACAGAACATTTCCTTTTTTTTTTTTTTTTTTTTTTTTTTTTTTTTTTTTTTTTGCTACCTTCACCAGCCCTCATAACAGTCAAACTATATTTTTATTGATCCCTGGAGAAATCAAACAAGATAAAAGTAAAGGGAGAGTCAGAAAGAGGGATATAAATATTCTGCAGAGGAGGGCTATAGTCACCGGGTGTGGAGGGTGAGGAGAGAGAGAGCAGGAGAGAGAGACGAGACAGTGGTGGTGCAGTCTGGTGTCTGTGTTGTAATATGCATCAAGAAGAGTTTATAATGTGTTGTTTAAAGAGTAAAAAGTGGACACAAGACAATCAGGTGTTATAAGCAAAAAAGAAAACAGAGAAAAGGGGGGAGGAGCTTTCTATTTACAATCACATCATTTGAGCGTTTGGGGGGGGTTGGAGGCAGTATTGAAAAGTCATATATATAATAGGCATAGAAGTATTTAAATAGTCATACATGTCCACATATATCAAAATAAAGTTATAAACATAGAAGATAGATAAATAATCCATACACACACACACACACACACACACACACACACACACACACACACACACACACACACACACACACACACACACACACACACACACACACACACACACATATTCATACAATCAATGAAAATAAACCGTGGATTAATGTGTGGACATCTAAGAGTTTTGCTATGCATAGGTGTAAAATACATATGCACATGTACATGATTATACATACATACAAATATACATTGATACATGCTGTACAGGTGTGCCTAATTGAAGTACACACATATATATATATATATATATATACATACATACACACATACATACCTATATATATACATATATATATATATACATACATATACATATACACATACACACATAAGTATCTATTCATATGATATACATACACATACCTTTAAATCATTGCATATAGTATATCAGTATATGCATACACTTTGCATGTTCATGTCACAATACATTTCCCCGTAATCATTTACTTACACTCATGCAACTCATATTCATACATACATACATACATACATATATACACACACCCATGCATATCATCCATATAAGTATATACATCCACTTGCATGTATCCACATACACCTAAATAGATACATGCACATAGGGATACACACACACAAATACCTAAACATGTACACCCACGCACACACACACACACACACATATACACACACACACACACACACAGGTGCGTGCGTGCATGCATGCACACACACACACACACACACACACACACACACACACACACACAGCTATTCATACATACATACATACCACATACATTCACGCATATACACAACCACACTTACGTATATAACTACACGCACGCACACATACACACACACAGCTATTCATACGTACATACATACATACATATCACATACGTTTGCACACATATGCACAAACATACTCACGTATATAACTACACACACATATATACACACCAATACATACACATACACACACGCACACACATACACACACACACCCATACACATACACATATAAAACATGCATCTATGTATATAAACTCACTTATTTGCACATAAATACATACAAGAATATAATAATAATAATAATACATTTATTAATTACAAAACTAATAATATTAAGTCATTTAAACACTTCCTCCTTTAACTAGTTATTCTTACCATTCCGTTGTTGGTTCCTATCGTCATCGGTCAGCGCCCCAACCCTCCCCCCAGCCCTGGGCCACCCCAGCCCCCCACGGCAGCGGCCGCAGCCAGCAGGAGGGGAGGGAGGAATCCGAGGCCGCCGATCCCACACCCTCCCTTAGTACAGACCATTACCAGCTGGAGACCCAGCAGGCTCAAGGAAACAAGGCCGCGATATGCCCCCAGATCCCCCGACCCCCAAACATATCGAACCCCGCACGGGCAAGAACAGTGTCGCCGGTGGCCCGCCAATGCATCGGCCCCCGCCACGCGCCCCGGAGACGCGACAGCGACACCGAGCTCCAGTAGCCACGGTGCCGGACAGGCAAAGAGGGTGGGGCGGGCGGAAGGCGGGAGGGAAGAGGGACAGAGGAGCCAGAGCAGCGCGACCAGCCCAGGGGGGGCCGGGACCGCCACCACCCACCGGCCGCAGATACACATGGCCGGGAGCGGAGGCAGCAGGGCGGGGATACAGCCGACACCCGGAGGCGGCGCAGGAACCAGGAGAAGGAGCCCGCCGACACACCGCAACACACCCAGACAGTAACCGGCGCCTCACCTTCCCCGCCAGAGGTCCCCCCCCAGAGGCCGGCCCCGGCACCAGACCCACCAACCAAGGCGCAACCCAGACCCGCCGGGGCCCCAGAAATCCCAATCGCAGGACCAGATCCGGAAGGCAAGAGCGCGGACCAGGCAGCCAGGCACCCAGAGACCCACCGGGACCGCCCGGCACGTGACCCCCGAAAAGCCCCGCACGACCCCCCCCCACCCCACCCCACCTGGACTTCTCCCCTCCCATTTTTTTTTTTTCTTTTTTTTTTTCCTTTTTTTTTTTTTTTTTTCCCCTCCCCTATTTTTAATTTATTTATTTATTTATTTATTTATTTATTTATTTATTTTTTTTTTTTTTTCCAATTACAATAGTATATTTTCTAATATGATTGTGTTCGGGTGCATTAAAAACAGAAACTGGCATCTGCAGGGTGGGCACCCCCCACACATCTCAGTTCTTATGGTTAAGTTTGTGTGTTTTTTTTTTTTTTTTTTTTTTTTTTTACCCCTATTTTTAATTAATTTATTTATTTATTTATTTATTTTATTTATTTATTTTTTTCCAATTAAAATAGTATATTTTCTAATATGATTGTGTTCGGGTGCATTAAAAACAGAAACTGGTATCTGCAGGGTGGGCACCCCCCACACACCTCAGCTCTCTCCGTTATATTTGTGTTTTTTTTTTTTTTTTTTTTTTTTTTTTTTTTTTTTTTTTTTTTTGGGCATATATGAGAGGGGAGGGGGGGGGGTAACAGGGAGGGGAGGCCCGGCGGGGCCCAGGGGTCACCACCAAGCAAGCCCCGGGCAGCCACAGGGGACCAGGCCAACAGCCACGCCCGAACCATCAGGACCCCCCACAAAAGGGCACCAGAGCCCCCGAAGAGGCTGAGCCACCCCCCCAGCCGCAGGCCAGAGACCGGTGCCGGCCCCAGCGAAGGCCACCAGGCAGGGCCGTACGGGGCCGCCACTGACGCGGAAGTTGGATGGCGGCGGAGCCCCAGTCCGTGCCCCAGCACCACCCCCGGGTGCCGACCGCCCCCCCGCCCCACACCACCGCCAACACCCAGTGCACCGCAACCGATAGGGATGGCAACACCCAGCCCCCCAACGCGCGCCGCACCGCCCCCGCCCCCCCCAACCCCTCAACCCACCCAACCCCCCACCCACCAACCGACCCCCCCCCCCCGCCCGGCCGCGGCCACCGGGCGGTAAGTCACCATCGCCACCGGGACCGCAGAGCGACAACCGACACCTCAGCAGCACCCAGCAACACCGCCATCAAGCACAGGGGGACAACAGTCAGAGCGCCGGGGGGCGGTGACGTACGCGACCAAGTTCCAAGGGCACAACCGGGCCCCACCAACCATCAATACAGTCAATTTGGATGAAGGACCAAGCAGCCGCCGGACCCACCCCCACCCCAGCGGGGGCAGCGGCCGCCGGCCGGGAGAGCCGGCAGCCAAAGATTTAAGAGGGAAAAAAAAAAAAAAAAGAATTAAATAAAAATAGTAATAATTTATCAAGCTATCAAGGCAAGAGAGAACGCACGGGCACAACCCCAATAACGACAACAACCACAAGAGATTCTGCCCCCCCCCCCGACTTACCAATCTAGTTCAGCGAATTATCAGGCTAATAAAAAAAAAAAAAACCTGCTAATTGCAATCAAGAACAACGAGGAGTGAAAATGTTAGTTTGTGAAGGATGACATAAATTTATTCCAAATTCGGTTAAAATTTGGTGTTTGGTTTTTAATTGAGGCAGATAGTTGTTCCATTGATATGAAATCAGTTAATAAGTTTTTCCAAAGGACGATATTGATGGAGTTTTTAGTTTTCCAGTTCATGAGGATTGTTTTCTTGGCGATGATTAGGGCAATAGAAAGAATTCTATTGGAGGTGTTATCCAGTGATAGAGTAGAGAAATCTCCCAGAAGGCAGACTGATGGTGACAATAGAATGCGGCAATCCAGAAGTTGAGAGAGAGAGTCAGTGATGTTGTGCCAGAAGGTTTTGACTGGTTCACAGTCCCAGAGAGCATGCAAGTAGGTGTCCGGTAAATTTTGTGTACACTGTGTGCAAATTTTCGTATCCTTAAATCCCATTTTAAACATTTTTTCCCCCGTGAAATGAATCCTGTGAATTACGTTGTATTGTATAAGTTGTAGATTAGCATTTGAGGTAGATATAAATATATTTTTACAAATTTGAGGCCAGAAGTCAGCATTGAAGGAAATCTCTAAATCTTGTTCCCATTTAGTTGTTGGGATGGACATTGTAGACTTGTTTATCGCAATTAACTTATAAATTTTGGATAAAATTTTATATTGACTGGTAATTTGAGTTAATTCTGAAATCAGCAGAGGGAGGTTTAGGTTGGGTGTTTTACTACTTATTTTTGTCTTAATAGCAGATTTAATCTGAAGATATTCTAGAAATTGATTTCCTCCAATGTGATACTTCTGTACAAGGTGAGAGAAAGGAACCAGAGTGTTGTTTTCGTAGATGTGTTTGAGGTGCGTGATACCCTTAGTGATCCATGATGCTAGATTTAATGGTTTCCCGTTTATCAGAAAGTCCGGATTATTCCAAATGGGAGTGTATTTACTCGGTGTTACTGACGTGGCGTTGACCATTTGGTAGAAGTCCCACCAGGCTGTCAGAGTTGAGGCTATAATTGGGTTTTTGAAACAGGGGTGACGAGTAATAGTACGGCTTATAAATGGCAAATCAGAGATTTTTATTTCATTACAAAATAATTGCTCTAGCTCTATCCAAGAGCAATCACACTGATTTGGTTTGATCCATTTATAAACATACTGGAGTTTATTTGCAAGATAATACTGAAGGAAGTTTGGTGCCTCCAGACCACCATGTAATTTAGTTTTTTGTAGCGTTGATAATTTAATTCTAGCTTTTTTGCTTTTCCAATAATAGTGTGTAATTATTGAATCTAGGGATTTGAACCAGGGGGTTGGAGGTTTGATTGGGATCATTGAAAAGAGATAATTTACCATAGGGAGTATGGTCATTTTTATTGTGGCAATTCTACCAATGAGGTTTATTGGTAAATTTATCCACCGTTTTAGATTTCCTTCTATTGTTTTCAGGAGTGGGTTGTAGTTAAGGCCAATTAACTCTGACAGCTTAGGGGAAATGTTGATTCCCAGGTATTTGATGTTGCCTGTGTTGATTGAGAACAATGCAGTGTCATTTACAACATCCCAGCTGTTAGCATTCAGTGGAAGTAAGGTGGATTTAGACCAGTTAATAGAGTAGTCTGAGATATCAGAGAAAGAATTAATAAGGTTGATAGTTTGAGGAAGTGATGTAGATGGGGTTTGTAAGTACAAGAGTATATCATCAGCATATAAGCTGATTTTATGGGTTGCGTCTCCAGTTTTGATTCCTAGAATATGTTTATCTTGTCGTATGGCTGCTGCAAGAGGTTCTATAAAGATGGCAAATAGGGATGGAGAAAGTGGACATCCTTGCCTTGTACCCCTGTGTAGAGTGAACCGCTGTGATATTAGAACATCAGAACATTTCCAAAGGCTACTACAACAACGATGCAAAAAGAATTTGGATGGTCACCTAAAACCTACAAACAATAGAATTGGCTGTGAGATTCAAATGCTGTATATTTCGATTTTCAGAGGATTTTAAGTCTGCCAGTGAGAACACTAAATACCTAATTTCATTATGAGATGTTGCTTTTCTTAAGTTTTTAAATGTATATAGTTGTTCATTAATACAAATGTGACCTCACACTAGTGCCTAATGTTATTTTAAAGTGATTCTTTACCTTCTTTGACGATTGTAAGCAGAAAACATCTGAAATAGTTGAGAATGTAATAGTTTTACAAGTGGAAAGGGGAGTGGTGGCCTAGTGGTTACAGTGGTGGGCTTGGGCGTGGAGGACCCAGGTTCAAGCCCAGGGCTGCCCACAATGGTAAATCTCTGGGGGCCCCTGAGCAAGGCCCTTAACTCCCAATTGCTCCCCGGGGCGCTGCCCTGCTAGCAGCCCCACTGCTCACTAGTGAAACTAGTTGATGGGTTAAAAGCAGAGACTAATTTCGGTGTGCATCGTACATACAGCGTGTGCACGATGTCCACACTGACAAGAAAGGGAAGAAAAAAAAAAAAAAAAAAAAAAAAAAAAAAAAAAATCAGTTTAACTGTGAGGTTCTTTGCTCCACGTGACCAGAAACCCTCAGATCAGCTGAAACACTCGGTTTATTTAAATCCACGTTGAAGACAAAACCTTTCAGAACCTCAAAACGCGATTACATTTTAAGTACAGATTTTATCTATTCTTCTTTTTTCTTTCATTTTTTCATTTACATTTAAAATCATGTTTTTCATTTATGTGATGTTTTAATGTCTCTGTAAAGCACGTTGAATCACTGTTGTTGAATTGTGCTGTATAAATAATTGTGCCTTGGCTTGCCTATGAAGCTCATAATATCTGTGGTCTCAAACTCATAAGGATCCTTTATTATGGTGGCAGAAAAAAAGCTAACTAATTTACACAATCAGTGGGAAAGGTCCGCAGCATGTCATGTTAGAAAAAAAAAAGAAGAAAAGAACAGAAATGGAATACTGTCTGATAAGATAAGACCGAGTCCACACCACTGCAGAAAACCAGACAAAAGCCGTACATGTAGATGATAAATCATGTCTGGGGTTGAAACACATTTATGTCAAGCAGCTCCTACACTACTGCTAACCTGAGAAGTCAGGGTCTATTATAGTGATAATCACATACAGGTAGTTATCAAAAGCCACAACACGCTGCCTAGAGTGGAAAATGAACAGATTTTAACTGATATGCTACATAAATACATGTATACATGATAGAGCAGGGGCATAATTTGATTAATTTTATTAAAAGGATAGAAAAGATAACTGCATAGTAGGTGTAATTAAAGTCTGAGTAAAAACATTATGTACCTTTAAACCTTTTGTAGTGAATCTGAAAGTTGAGATATTGCTCTAAAGAAATACAACTGATTTGAAATTAAAACAAAAGAATAACACTTCAGATGAGATTTTTATTTTTTTTTTTAAAGAGCACAAGAATATATAGTGACATCTACAGGCACAGTTGCAAACTGCAACCAACTTTATATCCACTTTAACTTCTAATCCTCAGGTAGCCTGGTCAGCCAAACAGATTCATTTAATTTGTTTTTTTTCCTCTAAAAACCCATTAAACACAACAAAACTAGAATGTTCTGCATTAAGATATTAAACCAATATTATACTTAGTGCAAACATTGTTTCTTTCCACTTTCTGCTAACGTCTGACGTATTTATGTGATGACATCATAGACATGCTTCGCATTTTGGCTCAGCATGTTTCCAACATGGTATTAAGGCAAAAACGCTCCAAAGTGTGTGTGTGTGTGTGTGTGTATATATATATATATATATATATATATATATATATATATATATATATATAAACAGCATTTTAATCAGGTTTGTACCTCCGTAAAGATTAGAAGCATCCTCTCCCAGAGTGATGCTGAATAACTAATTCACACGTTCGTATCGTCTAGACTAGATTACTGTAATGTGATATTAGCAGGATGTCCAAGTAATCCTGTAAATATCCTCCAGCTAATTGAAAATGCAGCAGTGCGAATGCTGACAGGAATCAACAAGAAAAAATCCATGGGTTAGCCTCCCGCCATTGGCTTCCCGGAAAACTCAGAATCCAATTCAAAAATTTATTACAAAAAAAGTCCAAAATGGCAGAACATTGTGCTATTTGCAAGACTTAATAGAACCTTATGTTCCTAATAGAGCTCTCTGGTCTCAGAGTGCAGGTTTACTCATAGTTCCTAGAAGATCCAAATTTAGATTTGGAGGACGGGTCTTGTGTTATCAGGAACCATCACTATGGAATCAACTTTCAGTTTGGGTTAAGGAGGCTGACACCACCTCCACCTTTAAAACTAAACTTAAAATCTTTCTGTTTAGTAAAGCATCTAGTTAGTGTAAACTTTAGTGTGTCAGGGCCAGTAGTCACAGCTGCAGCTGCAGGACCAGACTAGAGCAGCTGGTCTTCAACACAGCTTCATCTGGATCTGCTGCTGTAGACCTGCTGCAGGGGGACCCCAACATGATCTACTTAGTTTCTCTTTCCCTTCTTCAGCTCAGTCCTCAGTTATTAATAAGAAGCATCTCACAAGTATAATTGTGGTCCATTGATCTCGTAGTTTGTTGTGCTGGTCTGCTCCCTTTCTTCTCTTCTGTAGATGTTTGCAGGCCAGAGCTTCCAGAGCTGCATGCTGCTCTGAAGTCCCACCCTCTGACCATCCCAGTGTTACCTCCACCTGTCTGTCGTCTCTGTTGGATATCTGCTGGCATCCTGACCTGACGTCCCACCTTCTGACCACCTCAGCGTCTGCTGTCTAGACCTGTTTATACAGTCGTCTCTGTAGTTCAACACTTAACCATATATCAGTCATATACACATGGAACTCTTTTGGGAGGAGGGCCCTATGATCCAGGTCCTGATCCAGGTTTCTTCCCTCTTAAAGGGGAGTTTTTCTTGCCTCTGTTTGGTTTAAGGTTTTTCTCCCACTAGGGGAGTTTATACCTGCCATTGTTTATGTATAACATGCTTGGGGGTCAAGTTCTGGGTCTCTGGAAAGCGCCTAGAGACAACTTGTATTGTAATAAATGCTATATAAATAAAATTGAATATATTGAAGGATAATTGACTTTTCTTATGTTTTGCACAAATCTTAAAATTTGCAATGTTTGCTATTAATATTTGAAACTAAAAAAAGTGGTAAAAAAAACTGTTCATTACTTTATATTTTGACTACTTTATATTTTCAATGGTGCTTCTGGCCCTCGTGGTTCAGATAAAACCCAGAATTTATAAACAGACAACACAATGAAAATAATATTCTCCCATGTTTGGCCATATTACTAAACCAAAAGTAGAATAAATTATGAAAGTCAAAAGTAATTTCCCAGAATGACCTTTGTTACCCTCTAAATGAAGATTCGCTTGGGTAGGAGGGTAAGAATGTGGTTTTCTCACTTAAGGTAAAAGTCACCCATCTGTGTTTTAACCAAACACACAGATGTGGGTTATATATGTTCTTGTTTTGCTTTGTAGGTTTGGACGCCGCTGTTGAAACACAACACCTGTTTTTAAATTGCTTTGCCTGAATATTTACCCTTATGGGCTACAGTAACAGCTTTACAATAAATTAATAAATAAATAAAATAGGGAGAAGAAAAGAAATTGGTCTGAATTAGATTACATTGTGAGACATGTCAGCTGCGTTATCTGAACGTCCTGATAAACGTATATATTTCAGAACGTGTGTGTTTTGTCTTTCAAATATGTAAACCTGAAGTGTTAAAACAACACCACCTTCCTTGCTCCAGCTTCTTGCTGCACAGAAGAAAAATGTAAAATATACATTAGAAAAAAAGTGAACTTTACATTTCTAACAAAACATTGTGACTAATGTAATTATCAGCATTGGCATCATACGCTTAAGTCCTTATTTACTTTGCAGTTAAGCATAACCCTGAAGTGCCAAACAACTAAAGTGATTCCTGACAAATTGAGACTGCAGAAAGAGCCTCGAAACCATTCAACTAGTCATGAAATCAATAAAATCTGGTTTTGTGCAGGAATTACCTAGATCTTCAAAGCTAAAGGGTCTGACAATTTTCTCTTAATAGGCAAACGTTCCAAACACTCAAGAAAAGTAAGATTGATAGGTCGGCAGGGGTGCACTTTACTTTTCTTGTTCTTTTTACTTTTCCTGTTCCGAGTTGGGCAAAGTTTGGCAAGGTCTCATTTACTTGTCTGCCGCAGTGTTAAAACCAACATCTGGGTTAAAAAAAAGTATGAGTTTGATTTTATGAAAGTATATAGTTTGATTCTGAGTTTCTGTGAGGTGACTCGTCAGCCTTTGCTTTAAACTATAACTTATTCTGGCAAATGCCTGCCGTTCTAACAAGTCAATATTCACATCCTGTACAAACTATCCATATAATTTGTGTTTAGAATTATTTACACAAACACTGGGTAATAGAGCAGTAGGCTGCATAATTTTAACATCAGTAATAGACAAAAGTGGATATGAAGTAGTAGTTTTTTCTATTTATTTTTACATCCACTGTACATAAACGTCTTTGCTTCTTGTCAGTATTAAAGAGTGGGTATTTTAAAATGTTTGAATTGAAGAAGCAGTCTGAGGTCATTGCCCTTGTATTCAAAAACCAAACGCCACACAAGCAACGCTATAGTGGCAGTTAAGCTTTTTATTTTGTTTGTGGAAATACCACTTTTATTTTTGAGATGATGCTGTAGGATCAGCTCAAGCTGAATGATTATGAAAAAAGGTATTTTACCACTGTAATATAAAAGTTACAAGTGGTGTGTTCTTACTCAAATAAAAGGTATTATAAGCTGTGATTGCTGGGTACAATTGGAAAAGGTCTTTGCCTGCAACAGCGGGTCATGGAGATTATGTTTGGGCAAAATCATGTTATTAGAGTTGACTGGCTGTCAGTGATGTGTTGGACCTTACCATCTGACCTGGATATGCTCAGAGGAGCTTGCTCAGCCTGTTTACAGCCACACAGATCAGTTCTGCTTAAAAGCCTTGATTCCACAGGCTTGCATTGGCAAATGAGTACAAGAGAATGAATGCAAACTCCAAATCCACAGCTGAAGTGCAAATCTCAACTATTTAAAACCTTCTGCTGTTTAATTTTCCTTTTTAGGCAGCAAATTATGGAAGAAATTATCAGGTAATCAAAAAAATGTAGGAGTAAAACCTCTGGCTATGGTCTTCTGTCCAGAGTTGTTCTGGGATGATTCACTAAAATAACGAGAACAGAACAGAACATTTGTGGGAGTGCTACTGAATGATTTGATTGGCTCCCTGTGACTTTTAGGAATAGTTATTGAGCTCCAGCGAATGGTAGCTTGACGTACACGCGAGCCAAATTTGAATTTGCAAGCAGTACATCTAGATTTCTAGGTTTGTTAGCTACCACATAAATAAGCAGCAAGAAAGTGGAAACTTGCAGGCTATGGTGTCATGATCTGTGAGGAATTATGGCACAGTCAAATCTCTAAGTAAGTTGGGATACGTTACTTTGCATTCATATGTTTTAGGAGTCTGATTCTTACAGCATCTTTTTTTAATGAAGGTTATAAGGAAAAGGTTATGCATTTTGACTGTATTATTTCAAAATTCATTATGTTTTTACAAATTACCAGCCACCACCCACCGACGGAAAGACACTAAATTCTTGTTCTAGTGGAGTGGGAGATTTTCTGCTTACAGATTCATATACTAAAATATTTAAGGGAGAATCTCCTGTGTAGCAGACACATTTAACTGGAAAAAATGAGCTTTGAGGATTCAGACTGCATCTGTGTGCTCGGTGAACTGCTTTCTGGTGTGAGCAGTACTTTACAGACCCATTAGCAGTAGGAACGTAGGACTGTAATGGACAAGCTTCGGCAGTGGACCAGCTGATCCAAACCGATTCATAGCGCAACATGCAAATAGAAGCAATGAGGCCTGTAAAAAGCAGAATTGTACTTTGTACACAAAGAATTGCTGAGACAACAGGTGCACTTGATAAAAATGTGTTTAAATATGAACCAGAATGCCCATGGGACTGATATATTATAACTTCCTGTTTCCTACCTCTCACAGCCACAGCCACATGATGAATAGCAGTAAAGCAGCCTCACTCCTCGCTTCCTAAATAGCCACAACTTTTCTCCAATTCAGCTAAATAACTGAAACTGGAAAAGGTTTAATTCCAATTTTATTCAATTATTGTGTTGATCTTTTACTCTGATGCCCTCTTTTATCTTGACTAGAGTCTCATCAAACAACCAGCCACCGCTGTGATAATTAATCGACAAACCATCAGTCTGATGGGTGTAATGGGCATCTGGGAAGAATCAATACAACACTTGAAACCTTTAGTACATTATACAGCTTTTTATCCACCAGAGGTGTCAGAGTACTACATCTAATAAATTTCACACTGCTTTCTCACAGAGTGTCTGTCTAGCAGCTGAAGTGATAAAAAGGGACAGGTGATGCCATCCTGAATGTCAGCAGGAAAAGGATGGTCACAGCTGAAGTTCATGTTTCTGGATCAGATGGGAGAGGTTTCCTGTCTTCACTGGCCAGCAGATGAGCTGATTATGTCGCTCCACATCATTTAGCAACAATGTGAACTGAGTAAAGGGTTGCATATTTCTGGAAATAGTGTTGAGAGAGGGGAACATATGGAAATAAATGGGAATAAACTGAAAATATGCCATACTGTAACAAGAAACTTACTTGCATTAAAATTGGTCTAAACAGTAAGTGTTAAGGCTAATAAGCTGCATGTCTACAGTGTTCTTATCTCCATCACATGCAAAGATCTCTAGAAATCTGCAACAAAGACTACTGAAGTCACAGTATTTGAGTCCAAGAAGTGCATAAAGTTAGGTTTGGTAATACATGTAAGGTAAATACATTTTAAACTAAATATATTTAGTTTTATTTGAATATCCTGCACCAGCTAAGCGTTTTGTACAGTTGTGTGTAAATACAAAAACGTCCCTATGTAAACCTAACTGAGTATGCTGTACCACACATTGTAGGAGCACGGGATGTTACATACAGATTCTGTCTCTCACATTCAGTGTGTGTTAATTTATCCTTGGAGGCATTACTGTCAGCAGTGTTAACAACCTGTCATCCTTCCTGACACAGCAGAGAACAAATATTTACTTTGATAAACGCAGATAGTTCATTAGACGTGTCACTTCAAAGGAGCACTTAAAAAAAAAAAGAAAAGAAAGAAATTATCAATTTGTGACAGAGCAAATGAAGTGTTTCAAGTCCAGGTGAGTTACCGGTTGCAGTCGACGTGCAGCAGCAGGTGAGAGGCGCTGACTGTGAGGGCGATCTTGTGCCACTGACCATCAGCGAGGCGGTAGGGGAAGGATTCGGACCGAGGCTTGCCTTTGAAGCGGTAATGGTAGCGGATTTCCTCTCTCACTCCACTGCTTTCCAGCTCAAAGTAACTGCAGTGGGTTATAAGAGGGAAAAAATAAGCTTTGCGTAAGTATTGTGTTCACATTGTCATTTTCATTTTTTTTTTATAATTAATGTATATACATTTCATGAATAAATTATATATTATCCAGTTGTAATAATGTAGATTTGTAGTCTAAAGTGAATGGGAACATGTGTCTACCTCTGGGAAATGAATGTTTATTAAAAAAAAAAAAAAAATGGAAAGACTACTGATCCCTTCTGTTAAAAACAGAAGATGTTGGTCATCGAATGTCCTCAGTATATTTCAAGCCTTTCCACTATATCAGCAATGCTATTAGACACAGTGATATAAAAGAAAAAATGTTTATTATAGGAGAAATATAGAAGAAATATTTTGACCTGAGGCTGAAACCTTGTCAAAACAAAGAGGAACAAGAAGGAAATGATCCGTAATCTCAGGGATACAGTTACAATTAAATACAGCCATATTCAGTATGAATATATTCCTATTCAGCTCAATACATTGAATTTATGTTATAACCAAATGAGCCCATATTCAAAATTCTTACAATGCCAACAATAAAAAAAAATAATAAAAAAAAACCCCACACCACAACACAAACAGCCTGTTCAGGAAAAACTAGGTGCTGTGCCCCTCTGCACCCCCACTGGTTTTGTTGTTGCTGTAGTGCACTGGCTTCATGGTCTTAATTGACAGCACTTGTAAAGGTCCTGAGGTATGTTGGTTTTTGCATTGCTACCGCTAGACTTTAACTTTATTTTTTTTTTTGTTTTTTGAAGGAAACAATAACCTTATTTATTTTAGCCGTGGTGTTTACTCACCAGTTTAGACTGTTGTGAACCAACTAGAGCAGAACAAAAATAATTCCTGTTCTCACATTTGTTTAAAAATGTCAGGGTACAGACAGCTGTAAAACTAATATATATATATATATATATATATATATATATATATATATATATATATATATATATATATATATATATATATATATATATATATATTTCAATTTTGTATATTTTCTTAACTGTGGTAAGAAAAAAAAACAGTTGGGACGAGACTCTAAAGTCATTTGTCATTTCTTGTCAGTGTGCACGATGTCCACACTGACAAGAAAGGGAAAAAAAAAAAAAAAAAAAAAAAAAAAAAAAAAATTTAGGCTGGTTTGTGCCAACACAAGGGATATAGGACCGCTACAGCAAAATAGCCCTTTCTATATGGGAAATATTCCTTTAAATTTTTTACTGATTAAAAAGACAAGTAAAAAATCTGATTTGTCGAATTTTAACCTCAACTACAACAATGTGAGACTGAGGCAACTTCTGTCTCAGTTTAATTTATCCTGCACAATCTTAACTCCTCTCAACCCTCATCAGCCACACTTAATTAAAAGTCAGCTAGTTACAATCAGCAGCAGTCATGACATTTCAGCTTCCCTGTGGCAGTAAATGATCAAACTGTAACCTCTGATCTCCAAGAACACACACAAACAAAAGAAAAGAAAAATGCCTCAAACAGTTTCAAAGTACATAATATACAGCAAATGTAGTGCAAAACATCACTTATCCCAGTATATTCAGGCACAAAAAGGCAATGCATAAAAGGCTCGAGCTGATTCAATACTAAAACAGCTCTCATGCATGTGAATTGGGAGAGAGTGTACACACTTCACAGAATATCAATTGGGCTTGTTGGTTTGCAGACTTATCCATCTTCCTGTCTGAAAAACAAATGAAACTGAGAATAACTGATAAGAAGTCAACACAAACAAAAATGCCAGAAGACTGCTCTGCACAATGCATTAGGCACAATTGACATTTGTTTCATCCATACACCTTTCATCTTAAAACCAGTTTTTTGTTGTTTTCCCTTTTCAATTTCATTATGTGGTTTTGCTTAAGAAACCTGACTGAAATGTTAGTTTATCATTACCAGTTCAAGTTACCTTTACATCTGTTATATGTGTGGATGATAATTTTGAGCAATATTGAATATGTCATGTTGGTCTATATGGCATTTACATTTCAAATATGAGGTCAATCTTATGTAACATGCCTTGTCAGCAGCCTTTATTTTCTTATTCTCTTTTTGAAAACAATCATCTGTGCATTTGTCCTATCGCACTCGGAGTACTGGAATGGAGTTTGATCTTGAATCTTCAGCAAAGTCACTAGCATTCCTGCAAGGGGTTCTAGTTTAAATTGCCAGGTTGTCGCCCTCAATAAATCCTGAAACACATGTTCTCTGGCTACCAATAAAGTCCCGAATCACAGATTCTCTTCCTTACCGACAAGCTTCCTCTCCCTCACAGATATCTTTCACCTTTACAACACCTCCTGAAATCTTTACTCCTCTGAAACTGGGCAGCTGATTATTCACCTCTCTGTGCTGAAGACCCTGGAGGACCGAACCCCCCTGTGTCCAGGCTCTCACACTTTGAAGCTCATCTCCTTCTGAACATGACATTTCTGAAATGTCACTGTCAAACAAATTTGGCTATAACTCAAACTTTACATTGTTAACCAAAAGTTTGAGGCAAATGTATTACTACTTTATTTCTGATGCAAACTCTGTTATTAAAAAAAAAAGAAAGAGAAAGAGAAAAGACAAAAGCAAGTATTATTGTTTTCAGTGTCAACAAAAACTACCACAGCTGTGCAGATGACACGCAGATATATATTACGATGTCACCAGGAGACAGAGGTCCTGTCCAGGCTCTTGGTAAATGCATTGAGGAGATTGATGACTGGATGGGCTACAATTTTCTCCAGCTAAACAAAAACAAATCTGAGGTAACTGTCTTTGGAGCCAAAGACAAACGATCACAGGTCATCACAAAGCTTCAATCTATACACCAAAAAACCACCAACCAGGCCAAAACTCTGGTGTAGTGATGGACTTAAATTTAGAAAAACACATTAGGGCAATAACAAAGCCAGCCGACTATCAGCCCAAAATATGTCAGGATTAAAAGATCAAATGGCTGAGGAGGACCTGGAGAAACTAGTCCCTGTATTCATCTTAGTAGGCTTGATGATCGTAACAGCATCTTTACAGGTCCACCTAAAACATCAGCTATACACCTGCAGCTCATCCAGAACTCTGCTGCTCCAGTCCTCACTAGCTTCCTTCAGCTTCTCTGCTCCACATGTCTGGAACAAACTCTCAGAAAGCCTCAGATCAGCTGAAACACTCAGTTTATTTAAATCCAGGTTGGAGACTCACCTGTTCTCATCTGCATTTGAATAAAGACACAAATCCACAATGTTTTACTTTTAAGCTTAAGTTTCAAAACCTGATTACATTTTAACCACTGATTTTATCTATTGTTCTTTTTCTCTTTTGTTTACATTTTAAATCATACTTTTTATTCATGTGATGTTTTAATGTCTCTGTAAAGCACTTTAAATCACCTTGTTGCTGAATTGTGCGATACTAATAAACATGCCTTGCCTTGCATACCTGTGAAAAAGTTGTCTAACATTGTTAAGTTAACTCAAGTTAACTCTCCTGGCATGGTACAAAAAATGTCACCCCCCTTAGAGTTGTCATGCGTGTGACTTCAAACCATCAAGATCCAAAACAATTTGTGTTTTTTTTTTTTAAAACAGGCTTTAAATGTGATCATTTCTACTCTAAAGTTTGGTTTTTCTATTTGAAGGTCATTGGAGATTGACGTGCTTTTAAAGCCAGAATCAAGTGGCCAGTCAAAGAACTACAACCATCTTAGTTTGGCACGCGGCTCATCCCAGAAGTCGGATGGTTGGCCAAGTAGCCTCAGACCCCTAAACCCCTAAACTCTAACTGTGGCTGGTGGTGTGGATGAGAAATCAGGCTGTTTTCCAACTACC
The DNA here is from genome assembly GCA_014839995.1 of Xenentodon cancila. Lineage (NCBI taxonomy): Eukaryota > Metazoa > Chordata > Actinopteri > Beloniformes > Belonidae > Xenentodon > Xenentodon cancila. The sequence goes on along the minus strand of CM026197.1, from coordinate 4,012,061 downwards.
TGATTAGAAATCAGTATGTGTGAGTGGTGCCAAACCCTGTAAATCGCAAACTCAGCAATGTGATCTATTAAAAACTTTATTTTAAGATTTGTCAAGACTTCTGCATGAACCTTTTTCCCCAAAGGATTGGAAAGACGCACATAGCCCCTTCAGTTGCAGAATAACTAGCGTATGTTATATTTCTGCTGATCTTACAAGCATGCACATCCTTTGGTCCTACCAATAGTGAAAATAAAGCTGATGATAATCCTGAAATGCTTTCTTGCAGATTCATCTCTTTGTGCAGAAAAGCATGAATCATGCCTGTCTGTAGAGCTAATGATGGCACATCAACTCCCTACACAGCAGATTCTGTCGATGGTGAAACAATTATCACACAGTAATTTGAAAGGCATTAGAAAATAAACTTTCCACAATATTCAAGCGCATTTGCATCAGTAATGTAGTACCAGCTCTCCCCTGTTTGTGTGCATGTGTGTGTAAGAGAAACAAAGGTCAAGCCAGTATTTGCATAACTAGTTAGTTCAGCACATCATCATTCTGAAATTAAATGAATACGTCTCTCTGTGCCTGCACTAAGCGACGACCTGTTGGCCCATCTAGATTGTGCTGCACAAAGCTGAACTAGTGATACTCATCAGGCGGAGAAGCCTCATTTGCACTGAACGTGCAGGAAAATGAGAAGGGGAGCTCTCCAGCTTTGCCTCTTCCACTGATGAAAGCCTCCTTGGGGCTTCAAGAGGCTTGAAATCACTGAACGAGCAGAAACACTGTTATCCTGCTTTAACTCATGAAATAATCATCAAAGACACACACTCCACTTCACAGCGAGTGTTTGTTTTATGAAGTATTTAGCAGTAGCCATTATATGCTGGCATTACAGCATCTTAATGCAAGGAGGGTTGTTTTTTTTCCTCTTTTGCTCCCCCTCCATTGATGATCTTTCATAAAAGTGCATCAAGCTGCTGTTTTACAAATGACATTGGCATGGATCCCAAACCATCCATATCAGCTGGATAAGAAAAATCACGTTTCCACATCAAAACAGAAAAAGTAATGGCTGACAGACGCGGAGAGACTCTTTTATATAAAACAGAAACAAATACAGATCTGAAGCTGATGTGCTCAATCTAAACATGAGTATACCTTTAACAATGAGTTCCTGTTGAGCGGTTTGAAATTCATCCATCTGGATAGTAAACAAGCACTGATACCAGTATTTAGTAGTATTTAAAAATCAGTTTTTTGCTGAAAAAAAAAAAGGAAAAAAAAAAAGTCATGTGTGACTCTCGTGGTCTTTCTAAAAAAGTGGAAAGACAGGAAATGAGGGCAGACCGAGAGGGGGGAGACACGCAGCACAGGAGCACAGGCCCAGAATCAAACCTGGGCTGGACTGTGGCGCCTTGTGTGGAGCACCTGCTCAACCAAATTCACTTCTGGCACCCAACACCTTCAGGTTTACACAAATAAAGTGTAAAAGAAGTGTAGAGACCTAAGTACCAGGAAAGGAAAGTTCCAAGAAACATATGTATTGTTGTCTGTTTTGTTGATGGCTGAAATATTTTTACAACTCTGCTGCATTAAGTTATTTATGCATTTTAATATTGCAATAAAACAACAATCCTTTCTAGAACACTTTCACTCTATAATGCAATAGCAATCCACTAATGTTTTATTTCTTTTGTAGACTATTGATTCCCTGTTTGTAGGTGTCCTAAAATGACACTGAACTGCTCTCTTTCCCTTAAGATTAGGCTTAAAATGTTCCTTTTTGCTTATAGCAAAGGCTGGCTCAGGTGGCCCGAATCCTCCTTTTGGTTAAGCTGTGACAGCTCCAGACTGCTGGGGGACCTTCCATGAAACAAACAGCTCCGTTCACGTTACAGTTACTTTTTAAAATTCAAAAATAATTATTAAAGGAAGGCTCCTCCGGAGCGGTCTGTGTTGCCACGCATCTGAAGAAGCTGAATCATCGTGCTGTGAAGAGGATGTTCAGGGTTGTCCATGATGTTCTTCATTTTATGAAGTATCCTTTGCACAATCAGCTCAAGAGGCTTCGGAACAGTCCCCAGAACAGAGCCAGCCTTCTTTTTCAGTTTGTCCGTTTCTGTAAATCACCGGCTCCGATGCTGCTCCCCTAACAGATGACTGCAGATCTGATGCACTCTCCATGACACTTACAGAAGAAAAATAACATCTTGTTGTGTCCTTACTTTTCTTGTATATACACATCCGGGGTCTGGTTAAGCTAAATTATTTATTATACTAAATTATTTTTCGCCTTATTAATTATTTTTCCCTTTCCACCGTCGCCTCATGATTGGGCCAAAGGGAGAGTGGATCCAATCTTTTTGGCTCCCTAGCTGGGTTGTAGCTAAGGAGCTAAATGAAATGGGATAATCTGAATTTTGGATCTGGACTGTGTTTGAATGAACTGGATTAACTGAATTGGCCCAAATTGGAGTATAATTAAACTGAATTAGATTAATTCAGTGGTTCCACTACCAGAAGGGCCACAGCATGATAGTCCATTTCAAGATCATATTATGCAATAGTTGTTTAGCAAAAAATAATCCAAAACATTTTATTCAACCTTTATCTGAATTCAATGCAAGCATTTCAAGTTCTGACTGACATTTGATTTTATTAATGATTGAGTTTTTCAATGCTCTCCTTTGTGGGCAGCACGGTGGCTTAGTGGTTAGCACTGTTGCCTCACAGCAAGAAGATTCCCGGTTCAATTCCCGGACCGGTGGGTCTTTCTGTGTGGAGTTTGCATGTTCTCCCCGTGCTTGCGTGGGTTTCCTCCGGGTACTCCGGCTTCCTCCCACACTCCAAAAACATGCAGTGTAGGTTAATTGATCTTTCTAAATTCTCCCTAGGTGTGAATGTGAGTGTGATTGGTTGTTTGTATGTGGCCCTGGATAGACTGGCGACCTGTCCAGGGTGTACCCCTGCCTTTCGCCTGATATGCGTCGGGATAGGCTCCAACAGACCCCTGTGACCCAGAAACGGATAAAGCGGGTATAGCTGATGGATGGATGGATGCTCTCCTTTGTCTTTAGTATTGTGTGAGGGGAAATAAAATTCTAAAACTCAAAAATGACAGTTAAGGGTGTCCAGTCATTATGACCAAGATTGTATAATACCCTTCTTTAAAAATTAAAAATGTTCCCTTTTTAAAAAATGCTTTGAAAAATGTCCAACCCATAATGTGAACACTTGGGGCCGTGATCATTCCTCAAATCAGTGTTTTTACATGTTTCTGAGACCAAATGAGGAGTTAGTAATTCAAACCACTGAGTGAAGACTATGTCTTGGGATGAAGATTGTGTGCAGCAAAAAACAGTCTTGGAAAGTGCTGTGACAGCTGTGGAAAGAAGCTGCTGAGGTGACAAGTGGTCTTCATCAAAATGCATTGACATCATCTGTAAGAGTACAGTTTTAGAAATGAATAGCTGTCGGAGAGTGCTTGGTTGGCTGTATATCATCCTGTCCTTTTTCCTCACCTCCAGTGTCATGCAGCTATTTTATGGAGGACAGCTGACAGCATATTATCTGCTCAATAGGGAGGGTCACCTCTCTGGAGACTGTCCCTGCAATAGGAGCAGGGGGAGGAAAAACGGATACTACAAGCGTGCCAATTCCTTTAGGTACTGACCTAAAAAGTCTGATCAGAATTGGTCTGTGTGGCATTGTGTTTTAGTTTTTACAGCATGACCCATCACTGACAAGAGTTCTGGCTTCAGCAGATGCTCTCATTACACTGGAAGATGAGAGCAAACAGGTGCAACTTTTAGAACCGAGCACAGTTTGAGGTGTATAGATCAATGAGATGTGGTTTGCAGGAGGAAATCAATTCTAATTTTCACAGTTCGTACTGTGTTAAATGTTGCATTACAAGTGGAAAAGTACTGTGTAAAGCAGACCACCTTCAGTCTTCGAAAAGGGTGATAATGGTGTCAAGTTTTTAGCAGAAAATAAACATCCAGAGAAGGTGAAATCACAGGCATAAGTATGGCAGGGAAATAAGCTTACTCCATCTGCATAAAATCAACACTTTCTCCCGAAGAGCCTTTCTGAGTTTTATACATTTGGTGATTCAGACATGAGACAAGCTGGTTGCAAGCAATCTTCATTCCTTTGGAAAATAAATGTTTTTTTGTCTTTGTTTTTTACTGAGTAATTACTGTGACCTTTTGATTACCTATTAAAGCTTGATACAGGGTTAAGAAAAAAGAAATCACTAAATATTGACTTTTTAAACCCCTTAAAAATACCTCCATAGTTGCTGCTGGGTAAACCAAAACACCACAGATTGACATTATTCATTTTTACAAAATGGTCATCATTGACGAGAGTTGCTAGGTCTATGGTCACTTTTTTCTGCCTTAAAAGTACTTTACACAGACACAAACCTGGTATTTTGATTCAGGACCCACTGAAGAGCTCTGACAATTATTATGGAAATCAAATCAATAAGAATTCTCCGGCTTCCTCCCACAGTCCAAAAACATGCAGGGTAGGTTAATTGATATGTCTAAATTGCCCGTAGGTGTGAATGTGAGCGTGATTGGTTGTTTGTCTTGTATGTGGCCCTGCGATGGACTGGCGTCCTGTCCAGGTGGACCCCTGCCTTTCGCCTACTATGTGTCGGGATAGGCTCCGACAGACCCCCGTGACCCGGAGACGGTGTAAGCGGGAATAGATGATGGGAACAGAAGATCATCATTTCCATCTTAAATTATTGGAATGGAAAGCAAAAATCAGAGGCCATGGTGTTGGTTTGGTTATTACCAACCAAACCAACACCAATCGCATCTCAATGACAGCAATAAAACTTACCTGGGCTGTTAGTGAGACTATATTAATCATGTCTCGAGTCACATCTCAAGAACTGTATGGGCTACAAAAAAACAACACACACACACACACACACACACACACACACACACACACACACACACACACACACACACACACACACACACACACACACACACACACAAGGGAAGTGATAAAAGAAAAAGAAAACAATTTCAAAAGGATATTACCTGTGCTATCAAAAAAGTGTCACAGGGAATAACCATCCCTCTGAAAGACACACTGGGGCTTTTGAATTTTTTTTATTTTTTTTTCGTCAACAGAAAGTGTTATTTCCTTCATGAGAAATATGAGGAAGACGACCAAAGATCTGGTGAAAATCTCTGGAGTCTGAAGACTGGGCAGGTGGAAGCGGCTAGGCGTCCGTGTCATTTTAACTTACAACAAACATACAGGGATTATGAGGCATCCAACAATGCCTTTCTGTTACTGAACACACAGAGCTACCCCCATGCTGTGTGAGATGACTTGTTCACACAGCTAAGAATTATTCATGAAATCGAATGTAAATTCCAGAGGAAAGTTTGAATTCAAGGTACAAAGTACAAAGTTCTGTGTTTTGTTAAGAGTCTGACATTCTGGGGTGGCAGAAGGGATCATTTGCACTGTGATATACCCTATTTTCTTAAAGAAATACAGTTAGTAGGTTCATACTGAAAACATCCAGAAGCACAGTGTGGAAACTGATATCTAACAGAGGTTAGAAGGCATTTCATCTCTCAGTCTACCTCCACAGGATAGATGGGAGGTTTAGTGTAGGTGTCTGAATGTTTGAGAGGGGGACCTGCAAAGTCAAATCCTCTCTGGAAAACTAAATAAAAAAAAAAAAAATATCACCTGCTGAGTCCTCGAAATAAAGAGACACATATAAAAGGTACACAGGTAGACATAGGTAAAGGCAGTAGGAATTCAGTTTGGCAGCACAGCAGCTTACAGCTGAGACTGTTGCTCTAATTCAGTAAAAAAAATAAAATGTAAAAAAGATAAATCATAGTGTTTTTTGCAACTGTGGTGAGTGCTTTTTATTTATATGGTGACCCACTTATTTTTAAAAACTGTTATTTCAAGCATGCATGTTTCAAAAAGCATTTTGAAACACAAAACTGTAAGGAGGAACCTAAAAATCATAACTATTCACTTTCCAGGTGAGTCGTTACTGTTGTAAGTTTTTACTGTTCAAAACGTCTTTAACCTGCTCAGATATTTAAAAGCCTTTTCAAAAAGCTTGTTTGACTACAGGAAGATACACAATTTGGTGGTTTTAGCCATCTTATAAAATATACTGCAACAAGCATCTTGGTTAGAACATCAATTTTGGCTGAGGGGTGAGTTGAACAAGTGTCATATTCACATAGAGTAGTTTTATGATCTGACAGATTGAAAAACAGCTGAACCGTAGTGTGTGTCAATTGAGAACTGGTCTTCACATGGAAACTGCAATTCTTTGTTTTTTTCTTCATGCTGAAGTCATGTTATGAACATTAATCTTCATGAATCTGAGAAAATTGGACAGAAAAGTGCAGAAAACGGCACAGTGCATTCCAGCTGTATGACTTCACATAATAATTAAACAAAGGTAAGGAAATGTCCAGCATCTTCCAAGCTGCGTCTATAATCAAGGCGCTGTGACTTACACTGGATTATGTCAAAGTTTTTTCCTAATTTTCATATAACCTTTGTCAAGAGATTAAGTCAGCCAACTTTTGGGTGACTTAATGCTCAGATTATTTTTTTCCCTCACAAGGAAATTAGAATTTGAAAGAGTAAAAGGACAATTTTGTGCTATTAAACTTTATAAAAATGCTGACATGCAGCAGGTAGTGCAGTGACAATTTATTCCTTGCCATTATGCTCAACAAACTGCTGATTTAAAAAGAATCCTAGAATGAGCCAAACATTTAGAGCATCCAACTTCCAACTGCTCATCACCATTCTCAAACTTTTACCACAAAGTCTAGACAAACAAGTCCCTCTTCTCATCAGCATGTTTTCATAAAAGGAAATACCCTGTAAGCACTGATGAACTGATGCGTGGAGGAAGAGACAGGCATGCTGAGCATTTCTGGAGTTTTTGTGCTCAGGTGGGAAGAGCAGTGGAGAGAGCAGACTTTGAGTTAGTTCATCACAAAGCTTTTGCCACTTGCTGACAATGAGAGCATTCCCGAGACTAAGAAAATTGTGGTCTAGGCAGAAATTGTCTCCTTTTGTTGCATTCGGCTTACAGGAGCAGCAATAAACCTCCCTGTGAGCTCCTCAGTCCTGGCCACAAGAGGAAAAAGAAAAAAAATTCTGCTTTTGCAATGGATTTTAAGAAATGCCTACATTCAAAAGACATTTTTACTTTGAGGATGAGAAATATGGAAGATAAGGAGGGAAGAGAGAAAAGACTGTAGCTAAAACTGGGTTGGGAGGGAAAAGTGGTTTGGTTGTGCTGAGTGAAAAACTTAAGTAATGAAGAGTAAGAAAGAATGTTTGATTGGATTTGGCCAAGTTGTATCACTGCAGTTTCTACAGGTCAGCTGGGTGAATGCAGGCTTGTGTTATAATGGAAAAGAACGGGCATCAGCACGGGGCTCTAACAGGGCCTTCAGAGAGGATTCGGAGGTTCAGAACAAATCCCCGGTCACAAAGGAGCACAACACTACACCAAACCAGTTAAGGCTCTGTCCATCTCACCAAATCTAATTACACTCACAGCCTGGCAGTCAGACTCAAACAGATCCTCTCAAATAACTTCATCCTGTAACGACTTGGCTGGCTAGATTTGCATTTAAATGTTTTATTTTACCTGCCAATTCTTCTTATTTTAAAGAAAATTGACAGGTTCTAAAACTAAGAAATCTCCTGGTTTTACCCACTGTTCTTTTCATTAATCTTACAAAAATCAACTCTCCCAATCTACAAAGAAGCAGCAAATTCTCCGTAATCCAAATTAACCCATACTCACTCCCAACTCCTCATGGACTCACACTTGCTCAGGACCCACTGTATCTTCTGAATACACAAAAAAACATTTCTGGATATGTAGGGTTCCCACAGCTGGTAGACGGAGTCATAAGCAAGAGCAACATCTGTTTTGTTGTTTGATACGTGTGTAGAGGTGCAGTTTCTTGTGTGACCACTAGGGTGGTATTTAACACTGAACTATTGACCTTCTAGACCCTTACAAAACAGTACACTGCTGTAGTAGGGCGAAGGATATGATCAAAGGAAACAGCAGTCCAAAGGTCAGACTAGTCTCGGAGACAGGTGAAAGCCCCCCTTCTTCTTTCAGACCTCCTATAAGTCGGTTTTTACCATTATGGATTTAGGTGCCAATGCAACGGGTTTAGCAACACAGGAAAAAGGCAGGATCAAGGCAGCAAATCACAAATCTTCAACAGCGATCACTAATCTGCAATAGCTACAAAAGATATACCAGAAAAACGCAACTGAGTTGTTAATCGTGATCATTTGTAGAATTGTCAACTTTAATTACTTTGATTGCTCAATTAGTGTGGAAAGCAATGGATTTTTTTTATCACTAATTTCAGGGCTTCTGGCTGATCTAAAACAAATGTTTGCAGAAATAAATCAACATCCCTTACAAACATTAACATTCCTATCCACAGCACTTATTTCTAAGCTATATAAAAGGGTTATCTGGCTTTGAATTCAGTGTGCCTGACACTAGGGTGTGCTTAAGTGTGCCTTTGATATAACATTTGCTTAGTCTGAGCACTCCTGTGAGATACATATGCTGCATGAGGCGACTCATTGCACCTGAAGGAGAAGGGCAGCATGGTCAAGTGGCCCCTTTTAGCTTCGCCTCGCTGCTGTTTGGACAACCCATTGTGAAACAATTATGCCCGGAGGTTATGTCGCACAGAAAGTGGACAAGAACGATGGAGAAAGAAAAACATAGAGGGACTGAAAAGCAAGTCTCGGGGTCATGTAAAAGAATACTTGCGGACGTGACAGTTCGCCTCACAAGTGGAGACTAGACTGCGGGCTTTTAGAAATAATCATGTTTTAAGGGGTAAAAAAATGTACAATTTAACCTAAATTCTAGTATAGCCTGCACATATAAAACAGTTTTATATAAATCTTTTATCTAGTAGATGCCCGGAAATGTTTTGAAAATCACATATTTTATTCAAGTTGCAGTTAAATAAATCATAATATGCTAAAAAGCAGGCAAAAGCTCAGATTTAAGGATACGCACCGGATTATTGGTTACTTTGTTGTCTCATACCTTCACCTGCTTGTATATGTGGTCTCTCTGCCTTTAGCTTTTCTACAGACTGAAGTCCCGTTCGGTCAACTTAGCTGTATTTTGCCAATATTGACGACAGAGCACATCCGATATACACTTAAAAAAATGTGTGTAAAATATCAGGACACAGAAAGAAAAAAGTAACTAAGTCCTTACCCGGTATGAAAATCAGGTGAATACAACCTCAGATGAACAATGGACAAAGAGATAATAAATATTCTAACTAAAAATCCAGAAGCCGTGTATGAAATACAAACTCCACCTTCATACTTGGGCAGCAATTGGGAGTCTAAGCTGGAGGCAGATGCTGCTAATCAAACACACTTGATTAATTGATCAGAAACTGTGAGCATCTTTATAAAAAGCACAAGGTTTGGCAGGTTGCTGGCCTGGAGCATTCAGGTGTATTAACACAATTCCACAGGTCATTGAACAGTCAAACAGAACAACATCAATTTAGTTTGAGTACCAGAGAGGTGTTGAGGTGGTCAGAATTCATGTATCTTTTAGTGGTGCTTTAAGAATCTTATCAAAACGATGCAAACAAATGATGGGAAAAAGGAGTAAGTAGCATCCTCTGCACGCTGAAATTGTGTCTCTTTGTGTCAGGAGGTGATGGGGCTCAGAAGCAGCTCGCCATCTCCCTTGTAAAAGAACATCTGTGTTCAAAATCTAAGCTTCTTTCCAGAAAATTGCAAATTATATTATTTTATGCAATAATAAACATTTATATCAGACAGTACAAAAACACTAAAGCAGTGAAATAAGTTTAACACAATAATGATCATCATTGTGTCCATGGATTTATGTCGGTTTCTCTTTAAACATGCAATAAACGTGGGCTTTTCTTTAAAAAACATATTAACAAAGATGGTTACCCTAACTCTTGTCGAAATAGCAGCAGAATCCGATCACACTACTACATCTAATTCACCTTTGAAGAAATGGTGGCACATTTTCAATTAAAAATAAAAAGATTATGGTCTGTCATAGGTAACACATTTGGTGGCACTATCATTTTGAAAAAAAGAGAACGGATTAAATACAGGAGTATTATTTTTTTAATTTATGGTTGAAGGCAGAAACTGAGGAGAAGCACAACTACAGTGTTAATTAGGACAGCACTCATTTGCACACTGCACATGTAAGAACAGCGTATGTAGCGCACGAGTCTTGTGAAAGTATTTCAACAACTCTTCAAAGCATTGCTAAAAAGTGGTAAACGTCTGGTGTACAGGGTCTGGAATAATTTCTATGCTGTGTTTCAAACAATGGTTTACAAACAAAAAAAGGAGGGAGGAAAAAAAGACTCCCTCCAACACGAGAGGTACTCATGCCCTGGTGGACTTTGAAAATTAGCTATGCAGACACTGTTGACAATTGAAAGATCAAACTAATTTAAAATTTTAGATTTTTCACTCAAAAAGCATTGGTTTGTTTCTGTCTGAGACCTGCTAGTGCATCAATTAAACCTGCAGCTTTGTTTCAGTCTGAAGGAACAGGCTTTGCGTCATAAATTTTAGAACACACGCTCTTTCTCTTCAAGGTGTTTCTCCCTCGGCTGAGGCCTCATCTACTCTTCCGCTGTGTATGATTTTTCATTCTTCTTTATTCCCAGAAAACACAACATACACCAACATGCTCACTTTGTCTGTATGTTTTACAGACCTAAAGACTCTTGCCTTCAGAAGATGAGGGGAAAATCAATGTTGTCTGCCCTTTTAAACAATTCACAGTTGTAGAGTTCTCTGGGGGCTAGGGGTGAGCTCACTGCTCCCATTCACTGATGTTTTAAAGCACTGCTTTGCACAGCAACATTCAGCCCACTGCCACAAATTCTGTAAGAGTCCTTGAATCACTGTGTGGTCCTTTAATGTTAAACTGATGCTATTCTGGGGTGGATGTTTACTATACAGAAGAACACTAAACATTTTCCACTTATGAAGCATTTTCTAGCCTTACTGATGTTCTACAAAGCAAGTTCTTTCATTCAACCACTCACACAAATACTCATGCAGTGCTTCTTATTTTCTACAGTGTAATAGCGTTTGTCTACAGTCACACCAAAGAACAAATAGGGGAGAATGTGAGGTTGAAAATCTTGCCCACGGATACTCTGAAATGATCTCCAGCCCCTCCAGCTCTTCATCTTTCAAGTCAAAGACCTCCTCTGTCCACTGGAGCCATAGCTGACCTTACCCAACTGTTTATTTTATTCAACAGAGCAGTACTACGAACTTCCACACACTAGTATTCATAGCTGCTCATTAAAAGGGCATATGTTCCAGGTACACATTGCCTCAAGCCCATTTGTGCAGCATCGCACTCTTCTTACAGGCCAAAATAATAAGAAAAAGAAAACCATGGAGGGGTATATTTTTGCCTGAAGCTTACAGGAGGAAATATTGCATTATCCAAGCCATTGCCTATTATCCGCTGACAATGCAGTCATCACACACTACACTTTGCTTTATTACACTTCATGCACAGGCATCTGCAACCAGCTCTGAGTGAGATGAGATCTCCTTGACTGGGTTTCATTTAAAATGACTGCAGTCAGTAATCCTTGGAAGAAAAGTTGTGCAGAAAGTGAGCTGCAGGCCAAAATGAAGAGGATTACAGATAGATTACCTGTGTTCTGACTCGTGGATGGAGAATATGACTCCTGATGTGGAGGACTTCTGCTGGATGGTGGCCAAGAAGGTAAACTCACTTTTACTCCTGAAGAGCTGCACCACTTTTTCTGTGATGTGTGGTGGGGCATGAACTGCTCTCCCAACATCTGAAGAAATAAAACAAAACAAAACAAAACAGATATCATGAACTTGTATGAACTTTATTTTCCATTGTTGATTTGCTGGCTGCCCCCTCCATGTGATCACAGAAGGCAAGACACAAAGTTACACTTTTACACTTGTAAAATATATAATATCTTGATAGTTCCATCTGGTGTCCTAAAAGAAACTCATGGCAGCAACCTTCATACACCAATTTAAAACACTATGATAAACTGTGCTTCCCACACTGTGCTTTTCACCACATTAGAAGGGCCATAGGGCTTGTTGGTAATCCCCAAATGCACTGGTGGACACCAGTGGTTAGGGACTCCGTCAAGCTGAACGCTTTGGCCTGACGGACTCCAGAAGCAGCGGATAGGTATCAGTAGGCCAAGCAGCGCCTGGCTCCAGTTTTTGTTGAGGCAAAAGCCCTGGAATTGAAGTAGTTAGGAGAGGCCATAAAGAACAACTTCTTGACAGCCTCAAAGAGATTCTGGTCCACCATTTGGCGGCTCAGGAGGGGGAAGCGGTGCACCACCAATACTGTATATAGTGGGGATGGTGCACTGCTGACCTTGGCTTAAGACGTTGTTAGACAGTGGGGGGAACACTTTGAGAACCTCCTCAATTCTACAGAGACAATTTCTTTTGAGGATGCAAAGCCTTCGAAATCGGAGGTGGGCTCTTCTATCTCTGGTGTTGAGGTCGCCAAGGTTGTTAAGGAGCTCCTGGGTGGCAAGGCACCAGGAGCGGGTGAGATCTGGATGTTGTGGAGGTGTCTTGATTCACACACCAATGCAACATCGCATGGACATCTGGGACAGTGCCTCTGGATAGGCAGACCAAGGTGGTGGTCCCCTTTGAGAATGGGGATAGAATGGTGTGCTCCATTTATAGAGGGATCACGCTCCTCAGCCTCCCTGATAAGGTCTACTTAGGGGTACTGGAGAGGAGGGTCCGCCGTATACTCCAACCTCAGATTGAGAAGCAGCAGTATGATTTTCTTCCTGGCCGTGGAGCAGTGGGCTAGCTCTACGCCCTCAGCAGGGTTCTAGAGGGTGCATGGGAGTTTGCCCAACCAGTCCACATGTGCTCTGCGGACTTGGAAAAGACATTCAACCGGGTCCTTCTGAGACTCCTGTGGAGGGTTCGCCAGGAGTATGGGGTGCCGGAACACCTTAAACGGGCTGTCCAGTCCCTCTGCATCTGGTGTCAGAGCAGTGGAAATGAACTTCCTCCGCAGGAGACGCAGGCTCTTTGTTAGTGACAGGGTGAGAAGCTCAGTCATCCGGGGAGGGGCACAGAGTAGAATCGCTGCTTTGTTTGTTTTTTTATGCCAAAACTGTTGCCCCCTTGAAGACATCCAAGAGGCCAGAAATCAACCCAACTCCCCACAGAGCTCTTGTGCACAGCTTCTATCACACCATCCATCTTAAATCTGTGGTTTTAGCCATTTTAATACAAGTTACATATTTTAAAACAACTACAGTAATTACTGATGAGTGTCACCTCAAAAAGTAATATGACAACTTAAACAACAAGGTTAGAAAATAAGTCACGCTGGGATGACCCTAATTTTAGTGTTCTGGTTCTCATGTACCGCAAGAGTTAAAATTTTCTGCTCAACTCTGAGTGAAAAAAAAACTATAACACTACTACTACTACTACTACTACTACTACTACTACTACTACTACTACTAAAACACTACATAGGAGCTGCAGCTTTTTCCTCCCCAACATATTTTAGTTTCAGGAAACATTCATGCAATCCATCTTTGAAAAGACTTGTTAGGTCAAGCCAAAAGTATTGTAATCAAGGCCTCCTATGTTCTCCACACAGAACAACAAGAACTGCAGACCTCTGGTAGGTGTTTAAGATGCCTCACAGCAAACGGAATAGATTTGAAAACTCCTTCATATCAATATCTATAATTCTGCCAAACAGCAGCAGAGAAAGGCTGAATAGACTCTGGGTATAACATTTCTGTGGACTCCTATTGTAATTTTTGCACTTATAAATAATTATTATTGTCAAAAACACATGATTGCTATAACAGGATCATTGCTGCATTGTTGTCTGTTGTTCAATCATTAGTCTGCGTGCACATTTGCGAGTCCTCAGTTCCGGTGGTCTGAGCAAGCACGTCTCAGCGAGCAGCTCCTGAAGTTCCACACCACTAGCTTAGCTTTACATGACAGACAGTCCAGCGGTGAAAAGCCTGTACTTGTCTCAGCAAAGGGCTTTTAAATCTCCCAAGGGTGACAGCAGCTTGCCTGCCCTCACACTCAGCTTCCCCACTGTCACAGCCCAGTTGATGGAGAGCCACTTCCCTCAGCCTCCTCACTTCAACATGCAGACTCTCTGACCAGAGACATGAGATCATCCACTTTAATCTGCAGAGACACTGGCCATATTTTTATGATGTGAAGATGCTGTCAGATATTTCAGGACTTTTTACCATATGACTATAAAATTTCAAGGTCAACTTTCACAGTAATTTCAAAGTACATGAAAAATGCAGCTCATTGGTTGTTGCAACATGTGTTTGAGTGCTTCAAACTCTTCAGAGCCATGATCAATACCAACAAATTGTGGTAATGAGTCCTGCTCGATACGAGCTGCAAACAAACCGAAGAAAACTCAATTCTGTGCAAATGAGTAGAGCTGTTGCACCTCCACCCCCTTTTTTCCCCTCTTTTTTTTAATTCACTGTAATTAGCTTATTTCCCCGTAAGCAGTGCACAATCCATGGCTTGTCCAGACCAAAGAACAAGGTTCACTTATCAAATCAACACCATCTACTGCTGATATAACCAACCATATCGAATGATTGACAAACAAAATGTTATGAAAAGCAACACATGAGGAATCTTATAAAACTTTTCTGGCAAATAAAGAGGTTATATTAAGGACTGAGGAAATATCACAAGATATCACAACCCATGAACTGGCTAAAAACAGACACAGCAGGAAACAATCAAGGGACACTGTCGCAGGTGAAAGCAGGCAGGGAGGGAAAGAGAAAAGACAAAAACACAAGAGGATTATAAATAAATACACAAAGCCAAACACTAAAATTTAACCAGGAGAAGCTAACAGGAATCAAACAAACCCAAAGAAATCAAAGTCCCTTAACTGTGATGGTGGCAATTTGCAACTCAGGAACACATGGGAGGGACGATGTGGGAACGATGTGGGAACGATGTGGGAACGATGTGGGAACGATGTGGATAGGTGACTGCGGAGCAGAGGCAGTGCCAATGCAGCAACCTTCCAACTGAAAGACAACACATCTACCTCCTGAGTTACAGCTAGACTCCATTAATAGTTGCTCATGCATTAATCAGCTCATGTATTTCAGCTTAAGAATGGCGTGTCAAGTAGAGTTCAGAGAGTTGAGCGGTGGAGAAAAAGCAGAGCTAATTTACATAATCATGGTTCCATGAATACTGAATGAGGTAAAAATGTAGAGTTGCATCCTTGCCCTTATAAAAAGTATAAAATAATTTACATGAAAACAGGAAATATTACATTTGATCAAACAGCATTTTAGGGATTTATTAAAAGTCAAGTAATTAAAGTGTAAATGGAAAGGATTAACAGGACATGCAGCCCTAGAAACAACATGGTATAATTAGGAAAAGTGGTCACCCTGAGTGGAAGCACATAAAATACAAATGAAGCCCAACAACACATTCACCTTTCAGATTGTTCGAGAGATTTCATTATGAACATGACAAGCCGGAATCACATTTCCAGAAAAGAAAAATGTCACATCATGCAAGTAACTACTTCTGTGATTTGTTGAAAACAGCGTTTTTCATCTTCTTTTAAGTAGAAATGCATATAGTTGTGTTTTAAAAAAGAAAAGTTTACATTTGTGAAAGCAAGCTAATTTTTAAGAATTAAAATAGCATCCATTGACTAGTACTGAATTTCAGACAAATGTGCCGACACATTACAATTATTAACAGGATGATGACTTAAGATGTTGTCTTCGTACCAGTGAGAGCTTTCTTCAAGTGTTGCAATATTACCTATTGACTCATTGACAGACTCGTGAAGACCTTGATGACAAACTGATGGTGATCAATTCATTTGAATCAGGTGCAATGTGGTAGAGAAACATCTAAGACATGCACAGTGGAGGTTCCTAAAGAACCTGGATTGAAAAATACTGACCTGATAGATACTGATAGATTAAAAAACAGTGTACCATTTCAATTACTTATGGTCTACCTAAATTGACCGTCATGAGAGGATAATTACTCCACAATTAAATTCTAAGAGACCGATGAAAACCAAAACATATTGTGGAATCCACAGAATCCATCAAAGCCAACACATTCCACTAATTACATTATTTATGATGGCTTGCTGTTAAGCCAAAATAATCCATTCCAGCAGCTTCTACTGTAGAGCTGTCCCAGGCTCTTGTAAACATCAACAAACTTATTTAGAGTGACATAGGGACTAGGTAAAGTGAGACGGTTTGTCACCCAGCAGACAAAATAAAGCTCAGTGTAGCCGGCAGCAGCCAGCTGTCGTCCCCTCCTCCACACAATTTTACAGCTTATCACTTTTATCAGCAGTCTGGCAGGTCCTCCCACAGCTCAGCAAAGTCGTACAGATGGCCTCTTTAAGTGGCAGCTCAGCTGAGGTCCAGAGAGACTTCGCTCACCAAAGACACAGCCGGTCAAGTCCGTGCGGGCTTCTGTCTGGCCTGATATGGAAAACTTGTGTTGCTCGTCTCAACCAGATAAGCACATTACTGTACAATGCTCAAGTCTTTGCCAAGGGCACAAAGTAGATCAGAGTTTCCCAAAAGGCAAGAGTCCAGCATGCTAGAAACCAGTAAGAGGATGTCACATTCTTCAGCTCTCAAGTAACAGTAATGTTTATGACCTCCGGCAGATTTGTGAGCTCCTACATGCTGGCTGTAGAGTATAGTGGTTACAAATTAACAGTACTGCATTATTTTTATTCTGGATAACAGTCACATTAAGGTCAAGGTCACATTTAAAACAACTAATATTGACTAACGCGTTTCACCGGCAAACAAAAACATTGGATAAATAATACACAACAGGAAAAACAAAAACAAAAAAACCCAGCAAAAATATATAATTAATGAAGGTGCCAAATCTGAGCTTATATTAAAAGCCAGCAAAAAAAAAAAAAAAAAGAAATGAAAAAAAAAAAGAGATTATAACTGCGGTCTTCCAGGGTGACCAGAGTTACATCTGCACTTCTGAGCGCGGACACTGTCAGTTACATAATCTAATTGCAAATTGTACTAATTAAACAGCTGACTCTTTTTGACAATTTTTACAGAGATCCAATACTACTTAACTGAACTGTGTAATGCCTTCCCACAATCAATGCTGTGACATTTATGTTCCTGGAGTAAAATAAATAAATAATGAACATCCTTGGAAGTTAAAGCCACTCTATGTAGCAAGGCCACTTTTAACCACATGGGGGCAACATACCACAAGGACGTTCAGGTGTCAGCCTTTGACAGAAGACACAACTCGCAGACGTCACATATAGGTTTACTGCAGAGTAGCTTTGAGGAACTGCATTTTTAACTGTTAATGTCCTGAATGGATCTTGGTGGTTGGACACAACACAGTTAACCTTAAGTGGGTCAAAGGCATTTCCAGACCTCTAACCCACCCCTGATCATTTGCAGAGTAATTGTTTGTGATTTTTTTTGTCAACACAGCAGATTTATAAGCCAAAGTGATTTTTTTTTTGTTTTCTTTGTTTAATTTTGGTTTGTTTTGTATTACAATTTGCACAGCAGGTGAGCTTTCTCTTGTGAAAAAAGGATCCTTTTTTAGAGAGTTGTATTGTGATAAGGAAGACAAATATATTTATGTTTCATTAATGAAATGTTATCTGTAGAATGAAGAGGGCGCTGCTGGTTGATGCTGACATCAAATAACTTTAAACTCTCAATCCAGAAACAACTGCAACAGATCCATTTCCCTCCTAACTTGCCTCCCAAAACTATTTTCTCTGCAGTTTTGTGGCTCATCAGTTTACTCAATTTTGCCACTTAACACATTTTAAATATTGAGGGATTTCTGTTAACACGTTACAAGCAAAAAAAATAAAAAATAAAAAATGTAAATGAGGTCAAATTACACAGAATGAAAATCCTTTTGGTTCCAGAATTTCTGAAAACCGATTTTGCTTAAACTGCAAATTAAGAGACTGAAGTATAATGTTATTCATCAGTTGAGAGGAAAAGGCAGTTGAAAGCAGCTTTGCCTTAAGTCTGGAGTTGCAGACACACAAGAACAACTGGCATCACGTGAGAAAAGCAGTTCTCTCCGCTTCAGTAGTGATGAATGCGGTACCTCGTGATGAAAAGGCCTGATGACCAAGCATCTGTACCCGATTTGATGGAAGTGAGAATATCTGGGAGGATGGAAGAAATTTTAAGACGGTGGATATTCTGATGTTTACAGTTGTTCCTAAGCAGATTTTGCTACTCAGGATGGAAGTTGGTTCTCTGGAAAGAGCCTCTTACACACACCTGTAGCTTCATATCTTTTATCTCCAAATCATTTTATGTTGTTTAAATGACATTCTGACAGTATAAAGGTTGACCAACACCTTCTACTTCTTTTTGACTCATCCTCAAGTGTTGCTTTTGTTGGACAGAGCTAACAAAATCAGTGCCATTAGAATTATTTACAAGATAAAAGAGCGTTTTCTTGATGTATTTTGAACCATATATATCCTTTTTACTATAATCTCTCCCCTCCTAAAAATGAAAAAGCAAATCCAAATCAAAGAAAACAGAACAATACAGTGCATGTAAACAAAATTTTATATAGACTATACCTATATTCAACTTGCTTATTAATTGCCATAGTAAACAACTCATTAATCGAAATCTCCATTTCTGATTGGAAATAAACTAGTCATCTTTATTTCTGCACTTTCATTTCTTGAGTTCATCCCCATGACAATCCAAGCACTCATCCATCCTGCACACAGCTTGCTGTCCCTGAGGATGTAGCCTGCTTTTGCTGGCTGAAGGCAGGCCTCCATTGGAGAGTCAAGAAAAGAAAGGCTCAGCTGCAATTGAAGATAAAGGACTGAGACACAACTGGAAATGGAAAACAAACACATGCAGTTCTCAAGTATTCAAGATAGTGTTTAAAACAAAGCCTATATGTCACCACCAAACACTGATGACATTTATTTGGGCTTGCCTAGAGCAGAAGCAGAGTGGCAGAAAATTCAGTTTTTCCCTTCAAAAGCAGAATACAGATATAGATAATTCAACGAGGCTCCTCCAGGGAAGCAAGAAAGTTACAAAATTGTGAAGATTTTTTTAATTGTATAAAATGATAAATGCAGATAAATAAAGAGTATTTGTACAGGTAAAAATGGACTAACAGACTTTGATGCATGTGAAGGATACCGCGAGTACATGTCAAGCAGTCTACAAACACAGCTGTGCTCTCAGCAAGCTTCTCCCAACTAGACTTGGCGTGTATTTGAAGAACTCCTCAGCTGCTGAAAAATGTATGAATCTGAATCAATAAAACATTGATGATTCGCTTCAACCTTTCCTTTCCTTTGCAAGAAGATAGTCTGACTGTAAACATTTAAAACCCTGTAAGTTGTGTTTGATAGGTTATAGGTGTGGTGTGTCATATCTAATGATAGAGGCCATGGGATGTTGTGAATGCTCTCCTGGAGTGAACAAGTTCATAGTTTATAGCAGAGCTGTGAACCCAGTGGTGCAACATTTTTACAGTAACAGTTGAGATAAAAAAAACAAAAAAAAAAAACTTAGTTCTCTTTATGAAATCCAGCCAAACTGTTACATTTTCCATAGAAATTATCGTGACTAAAAGGTATTTTTGAGTATTTGGTTCCAAAAGAACAAAGTTGGTAAGTGTGTCTTAAAGGAATTTGGTACACTTTTCCTACATTTTTGGTACATGACTCACCCAAACTGAACATGGACATTACTGAGCTTCCTGCTTACATCCTCAATAAGACTCTCATTCTGTGAGCGTCTCTCCAGATATTGATCTCTCTTTCTCTCGATCTCTCTCTCGATCCTCATTATTCCTCATTACTTCTCAGAATTTCAACTTCCTCATTTTTCATGATCTTATCCAGACAAACGAGGTTCTTTGTGCCAAAAGAAGCTAAAAAGAACAATCACGTTTTCTTGTAGAAGCCTTTTTGTGTTTAAGGTGTCTCTCTTCCTTCAAACGAAGGCTCAAATTTGGTCTCATCAGACCAAAGGACAGACTTGAAAGGCTCATCGAAATGTATTTCTGTTGATGGGCAAACTAAAGTGTGGCTTTGACGTGCCACTTCGAGAGCAATGCAATTCTTGTAGGAAGATGACACCACCACGATAGGGTGGATGCTCTCACAGTCTCCTCTGAAATATGAAGTCCAGAAGAAAGCAGCTCAGGAACTACCCTCTTAAGCATCCATGGATTCTTGCTGACATCTCTATCCAGTTTCCTGTTCAAAGCTTGGAAACTTTGCACTTTTTTGTCTGGGTTTGTTAATAACAGACTTTCTCTCTTTATACTTGCAGTGAAGCAACATACACTTCTCCCTTTACTTTTTTTTAATAAGTATAATTGTACTGCACAATAACAGTGTTGTCCTCTCCTCCTCAGTGTTGTGTGCTACTGCTCTCCTGCCCAGGTCTTCCTTGCTAAGCAGATCTCAATCTTAACAGCCCTAATCCTGATTAAACTAAGAAAAAAAACAAAAAAAAGAACTGCGATCGACTGGCAACGTCTCCAGGGTGTACTTCTGCCTTTCACCTGAAGACAGCTGGGATTGGCTCCAACAGACCCCCCCCTCCCCGGCTCTGAATTGGAACAAGCAGGTATAGATACTTTACATTACATACATATAGACGCTTCTGTGCTGCCACCTACTGGTTACATACATTTCCTTAATTAGGCTCATGGTTAAGTTTCTTCAGTTGAGCACATGCTGCAAAAGGAGTGCAGACCAGCTAGCTGACACTTCTGTTATGTGCTACTACCTTGGAAATTCTGCGTCTAAGACACACGCAGATGATTAACATGCATTTTTGTTTTGAGGAATTACAGCACATGTTAGAGTTATTTAAAATTATGTGTTCAGTTTACTAGTAACGGCTAGCTCCACGTTTTTTAGGCTGTAGCTAATATTAAACGCTTTTCTTCGACAGTGCCTGAATTATGTTTATGCAAATTAATAACTGAAAATAGGTAAATGTGTGTGTAGTGATTTATCTTTTATTCCAGTTTTACGGAAAATGCAACGCATGTTAAGAGGAAACAAGTCTTCATTCAAGCCCTGCGTGTTTCTTGGAGGGTTATAGCTGTTAGCTGGCGGTCTGCCTCTGCACAGGTCCACGTGTTGTAAAAGGCAGCACAAAACATATGAAATCCTTTAAAGAGGGGCCACATTTTTAATCTGCTGGTCAGATGACGTTCGAATGCTAATCCATCACTTAGGTCTGGTTTCAAGACCAGTCCGGTGGGGCTCATAATTTTGACCTTCTCAATTTTCACTAAATTTTGTATAAATTAAACTTGTATAAATTCAAAATGACTCATACTGGGGTCCTAACGAATAGCACTGCTTTACTACATAAAGATTTTAAATAATGCAATCATTGCTCAATATTGCACCAAAATAGCACTTGGCAACTAATCATTTTGACATTAGCTCTTAACTATATTAAGTTTGCAATGTATGCAAACACTTTAACATTTCATGCATCTGCCTTTTAAATAAACTACAGACATGAATAAGAACTACTTTACTTCCATTAAAAGAAAAAAATTAAACAAGTAGAACAAGTAGGAGGGAGAAGCTCTAAAACGTCTCCCTGTGGCAGCAGCCATCGTGCATCTGCTGGATAGAAATCATGACACTTCAATAAGGGGCTGTGATTCGGACGTGTAAAGAGACGACTCCTGGTTATTTGTGATCATCGTCCTTCAGGCACATTGCATTTTTGCAAATTACTTTTTTTTTTTTTTACCTACTGCAGATTGTTTTTTTGTCATGTCTTACTAGTGGAACAGAGTCAGAGAGTCAGAGTTCCAGCAAATATTAAAAAAGTAGCTATTTTTATACTAGTTACAAAGTTGGTCTTTCATATAATCAAAGAAATTCAAATGTATGCTGCTTGTGTAAAGTCCCTGCAGGCACTCATCTCAGTAAGCCTTTTGTGTACCTGATTTATTCCCAAGACTGAGATCCTATCCATAACAGGTTCCACCTCTCCAGCTCTGCTGTACGAAGGGTCTAATATCAGAGCTGGCACATCATGCTTTCAATTCCTCACACTGCACAGAAGCAGCGTGAACTCAGGCACACACACGTAGTGAGTGCAACTGCAAATGGGGAAAATTGATGCAATAGAGATGTGAATTATTTTAGCTAAGCGGTAAGCGCTTTGAGGGGCTCTATCAGCTTTCGTCAGGCCTCTTGTAGGCCCGCTGCTGGGACTGTGGCTAACTCAGAGGGAGTGCGCAGCGGTATAAGCCAGAGCCTTTGTAGAGATTCAGGGGAGCCTCGAACAGAAAGCTCCACACATCTCAACTCAGCCAAGCTTAATTACCTCTTCGCTCTGCTTGTACTGTTCCACCTGACAAACGGCTGATCACTAGATCCGAGTGGGAACAACACAGGCTCGCCAACCAGCCGGTCCCCATCCCGTCACCAACACAGCTGACACAGCCTATTTATCTCAATTAGCCATGCTCTGCATGCTTCAAAAATATCATGTCAAGATAAAGCTGCATCAGTGTGTCCTCTTATATCCATTATAAATCATCCTGATTCCATATCATCCTCACCTACCATGTCGTTAAAAGTTGGACAAAGCAACAAATTGGAAAATGGGCTCATCATCGCGCTGTCATGTTTATGTCAAGCTCTTTAATCTCTCAAAGATGACTGCCACAGCCAGACTGTTTACCTCTGCAGCGCCAATACATTTCTTTATCCTGTTAAGTGGGGGAACTAAGAAAAAGAAAAAAAGACAAGAAAAGAAAACACAATAGGAATTGAGCAAATAAGTAGCACAATGTGGTCTGCAAGCAGAGCAATGCTGAAAGATACTATCAGGACAGGGACACACAGCGATAACAGCCAATAGCCACCCAAGGGCATCTTGCCTCTCTCATAGAAAATATCTGTCACAGCCCAGAGGCACACGTCTAATACCTGCAACAATCATGCATGACTTCCTTCATATTGGTGTGACATTAACCGTGTTGCTCAGAGGCCATGATGTGAGAACGGCCAAGTTTCCTCCTCTGCGCTTGGAGCTGCAATCAGTGACATTTCTACACTTAAATGTACTAATCCAACACCTCTTTCAAGACGACAGAAAAAGAAAAAGGAGAGGAAAAAAATTATAAAAGAAAGATGTAACTGTAAAACAGCTGAAGGATCTGATGGCTTATACACAACTCTGTTGCTTAAAAAAAATTGTTTGTTGCCATGTTGCATCATTTCTCAAGATGAAAAAAATACTCCTACTCATGACCGATACACAGATTGATTGGTTATTGTTCACCTTGAATTGCCATAGTCTGTCTCAGATACACCAGATTCTGAGTTAATCAAACCTACAGGAGACACAATAAATCAGACAGAAACATCGTAGCCTCACAAGCTACCGGATCATCTGTACAGAAGTTCAATGGTGGATCAATAGTGGATTCGTCATCAAAGTAGTGGATTCATCAGATAAAAAAATCTTAGATATGCAGATGCCATTCACAGCGAGCTAATCCCAACTGTGACTTGATCATTTATTGTATTCTTAACTGAACTTAACAAGACTTTACTACAACACTAGTTGTAGTTTTCTGTAGGAAATAAGAAAGACTGAGTAAATCAAGATAAATAAGTGTAAAAAAAAAAAAAAAAAAAAAAAGTAAACAAAAGGTGAGGTTAAAATCATCAGACATCATCAAGAAAGCAGTGGAGTTTTTAGTTGGTGGCCTGGTGGCAACTGAGCTGGTGAGATCCTGTACAGCATCAGCAGGTAACACCGGGGAACTCTGGGAAGGAAAAAAGAAGAAAAACTCTGATCCTATATGGACCTTTTACTTAAATTCATCCTGGGCAATATGATTACAAGTTAGTTAGTTAATAAAAAAAAAGAAGCTGTGTAAGAATTTCCAGCAAAAAAAATGTTATCAAATCCTCCAAAATTAAGTGTTTACACACAGTGAGAATGTGTGTTGTGAACACACAATCTGTTTTTTTGCCCTTTGTCTGCATATATATTAATACAGAGTGAGAAGGGGAGGAGCATTCCCTTTTCAGTTGTTTAATTTTAGTGTGTGCTGTCTGTGTAAAAGATTAGGGGGGGGGGGGGTTGACACATATCAATGAAATTAAAATGACGCATACATACAAGTATCTTCAACTCCTCATTCATATTTAAGTATACCAATATAAAGTTGTTTACATGCAGTCAACTAGTACACATGGTAACTGTGGGAGGGAAAAACAACTGTGAAGGTCTTCTGTTTAGGAGTACATAATCATCCTACATTTATCATCTCTTTAGATATTAGACATTGTGTGTACTATATCACAGTTCACGGTTAGCTCACTAGTATAGGAAGCTATATTTATGCATGGATGTAAAATACACACACACACACACACACACGCTTAAATACATGTACATACAAACACACAATCTAATCGGAGCTACTTCAACAAACCGCTGCTATATAATACATAGGACATAAGCAACTATGCATATAAGTATGCTGTTATGAAGAACATGTCAAACAATGGCTTATGAACAGCCACCATTTATGAAAATATTTACTGATAAATAATTTGATGGCAATTTTCTGGGATTTCTAACTAATCACACTTCTTGTTATACATGCCTAAACCTACATAGTAGCAATGTTAGCCAAGGTGTCAAACATGACATTTAAACAGGCGTGAAGAAAAGGAGAAAACAAGAAAGCACATAAATTAGAAGGATACAGATCTGCTCCTTCACACCAAACAAGTCTGTGATTGCAGCACTGTCGGCCTGTCATGATGCAGAGAGAGCTGAGCTTTCAACAGAGTAAAAGAAATCACTGAATCTGTGTTTTCAGTTCATTTTGTAATTATCAAGAAAGAGGATATTTACAGAACTACATTTTTAGGATGCACAAGTATTTAATTATGATGTTGAATGCTTAAATCTTTATTTTTCCACTTAAGTCTCACACTATGAATGGAGTACTCAGAAAATGTGCCATACTTCATCCATATCTTACAACTTTAAGTGTAGCACTGCCAGTACCTGAAAACACAGCAAGCCAGCTGGTGAACAAATGGACCCATACCTTACTAAAATTGAAATTGGGGGGAGCAAACATACCTTCCTTCACTCTCTTATCCAAATTAAAATGGCATCTATTTACTCAGGTGCAAAGCATAAGGAAGTAACACATCAAATCCAGAATTTGAATGTAAACTAGCTGCTGTATGTGGAGCAATCTCTCTGTGTGCTGCCAAGACACGTCAGCGACAGATTACACACATGGGATGCCATTTGGAGAGGAAGTCGCAGAGTTCAGTGACTCCGACTGTGTTGGGGTTGATTATGAAGTCAGAAACAATGAATTATTACAACAAATGGCACTCCAGATGTTCCCCTTGTCTTCATGACAAACATTATGCTCTCTCAAGCGTAGACAAGCAAACTGAACAAAACATGAGCCTGAAAAATCTCTGTGGCCTTCCTCCTCCTTGTGTGTGAGAAAGTGAGGCAGTGTTTGGTGCTGTTAACGTTCTCCAGCAGTACCTGTCATTATGATGCATTAGCAGGGCTCTGTCATTTGGCATTGTGAAGTTAAACGACCAGTATGTGGCTGGCATTTATACTCTATTCAGAGAGGGTAACATTCACTTAGAAAGTTGATGGTGAAGCCTTTACTATGCTCAAATGATGAAAAGTTGTTAAAACAGACAATTGCGATATGAGATACTCAAGTGATAACCATTTAAAACTAGCTGAATTGTAGAGCACAATGAATGAAGTTAAGAATACAAGCTTCTGTTTTGAGGGTGGCTGGGATGACTCTTAGATTCAGGATGAGGAGCTTAGGGCTACATTCCTCCACACCACCCAGCTGAGGTTGTCTGGTAGCAGGTCAGGATATGTGCCAGACACCTTCCAGGGAAGTTCTCTGCGCATGTCCGATGGAAGGAGGCCTTAGGGAAGATGCAGGAGGGTTTGGGAGAAAAGGGTCTGGGATCTCTGCATGGACTGTTGTCCCAGCAATCCAGATAAGCAGCATTAAAATGCATGGATGGATGGATGCAAGCAAGAGACAAAAGCAGTCCTGATATTAGAAGGAATGAAGAAGTGAAGATCACTAAAATTAACAATAATTTATTTACAAATCAGAAGGAAACCTTCTGCAAGAACTGACTGCACTACAAATGAGTAGGGAATTTCTAATATAAAACAACACTGGATGAAATCTGTTCTCTGCTTTTCTCATAGTGAAGGAAAAAAAAACATGACTTTGAAAGAGGTCAATGACTTTGAATAGGCCTTAATGTCAATGCGGGAACCTGATGTTTCTGCTTGATCAAAGCCGAAGTATAACATCCAGCTGGTGAATTTAAAGTTCACTGCTGTGGTCCATGTTTAGGATTTCCTAAAACCAAATCCCATGAGACTAGTTTAAGCAATGACAACTCGGAACATCAGTGTCTTGGTTGGATAGACAAAACTAGAAGTGCAGCATCTCCTATTCACACAGGAACATTTAAAGGCAGATTTCTTCTCAGGTGACACCAAGATTGAATGGTACAGAATTTGTTCTGCATTTAAATTCCCTAAAATCATTTAGTTTGTATTTGTGCTGTTTATTGGATAATCACCTCAAACAAGCAATTTTAAAATATGTCAGCATTCACTTGCTGTTTACTTGAATTAGTCACATGGCACTTTTTTTTTAACTAAGGAGTCACTTTGAAAAATGAGAAGAAAATGATCTAAATTTGTTTAGTGACTGAATACGCCTCCTCTGCTTCCATCAAAGCATCTCTCACTTTTCTGTTCTCGTTTGCCTCAGAGAGACAGGCAAGGAATGAAAAGCTCAAAGTCGAGAAAAGAAGCAGAAATTCAGTTTCTCCTCCACAGAGATTTGTGTTTAAGTTCTGAAGCCTAAAACATTGTGGCAGGTACAGTACAGTCAGAAGTTGTTCAGCAATGAAATGCACCATTCTTTTATACTGAAAACACATCACTTATGTCTGATAATTTAAGTTATCATTTTGAAATTTTTGAAGGTAATGCTCATTTTCTCAAACCAATATGCTTAAAGACTAAACTGATGAGTTAAAATGAACCTTCATTTCAAAAATGCAGTGTCCCAAAATATAACAAATCTCAGTGATTTAACCTAAATTTGAATTAGCCTAGCCACTTGTAATCAGATCACTCAGGATAAATGATAACGTAAAGTCTGACCGAGCCTTGTCCACATAAATGCTTCCTCCTGGAAACAAAGATCATCAGCAGCTCTGGCGTGCAGCTGCAGGTCTGGCGTGCAGCTGCAGGTCTGGCGTGCAGCTGCAGGTCTGGCGTGAAGCTGCAGGTCTGGCGTGCAGCCAGAGTGACGTATGCCAGGTCGTACAGTTCGATTGGCAGGTGGGAGATGTGAGTCGGAGGGTTACATATTCCTATGACAGGAGACGCAGACCCGCTTGCACGCTGGTGGAAGTGTCGTCCTGTTATAAGTTGATCTACTGCCTTAGAAACATTATGTCAAGGATTTTATTTTCTGCTGTGTTACTTTAAAGGATTTGCAGAGGAAAAATATTGCATGTATTTGCATTTTTGGAAACTTTGAACACAGAAGTGGTTCAGACACTTAACTAATTTTGTTGCTAATGTAGATATTTAAGCAAATACTGGTGTCAAAAAGGACACGTTTGTTAATTTCAAATCAAATCAAAGCTCAGTACAACCTCTGTCAAGAGACATTAGCTTAATGGAAATAAATTACTTGCTGCAAGACAGTACTCATAATGTTGCATTAAAAAGGTATCATCTAAACCAATTGGAGCCATTACAAAACAAAACAAAATTATGTTTTTCCTCTTATCAAACAACAGTGCCACTGTTACCACTCTTCAAAACTGTCAACATTATCTTGGCCTATTACACCGTTTCGCAAACCTTTGTTAAGCTAAAGTAAAGACATTGAATATGTATTTCCTTTTAATTATATATTACAACTGACTATACAAGCTGCCCCAAAATCTCAGCTCTGCTGCTCTAAAAATAGCAGATTCAGTCATCTATGGCAACTTAGGGTTACATTCATTTAAATACCTCATGAAAACTGAATTTTCTACAGATTTATAAAGAATATAACAGCTTAGTCTTGTCAAAATGGTTGCTTCAGAATAAGGTAACTTACTTAAACACAAACACCACATTTGCATACCAGACTCCCCCCACCCCATCCTCCAAAAAAAGTATAAATGGATTTATACATTTTGCCCAAGGAGGCAGTGTTGGCCTTTTTGTTTTGCTGCTCTTTTACAGTTTCTCCAGTTGAAAGAAGTGAAATGCAGTGCTTCTTCACAATCCGCCCTATTATTCCAGTAGGATTCAAATCTGGGTCTTACGCTGTTCTAAAATCAACTTCCAATTTAATTCACGTGTATATAGCTCCATTTCACAACAAACATGTCAAGGCACTTCACACATTAAGCAAACAGCTTCAGTGCATTTATTACAATTACATCTAAATCAATATAATACCACTTAAACCTCCCTACAGCTGACCTCATATTGTCGTCTAGCACTGTTGTGATGCAAAAATCACTGTTGACTCAAATACTACAAGGCAACTTAAAGCCATAACACTCCTAACAACCTCTGTTTGTTCCTTTCTTGAAAATATTCTCTTTCACCAAGCATGTTGACTGTCAATCTTTCAGACAAAACTGCTTCCAGGCAAAATTGTTCCAAAAAGCCTGTATTAAGCCCATTATGTCCATTGGTACACTATGATTTTACTTTAAATGTCGTTTTTTTGACTGCAAAATATGTGCCATTTCTGCCACGCTACTCATAATCCATCCATCCATTGCAGATGATGATTTCCTGTTGGCTTCATCAGGCCAGGACCTTCAGCATGTGCTGGGGCAGTTGCAACCTAGTGTGAAGCGGCTGGGATGAGAATCAGTGCCTCCAAATCCAAAGCCATGGTTCTCGACTGGAAGAGGGTGGCGTGTCCTCTCCATGTAGGTGGAGAGGTCCTGCCTCAAGTGGAGGAGTTTCTCGGGGTCTTGTTCACGAGTGAGGGAAAGATGGAGCATGAGATTGACAGACGGATTGGTGCAGCATTTGCAGTTATACGGTTGGTGTACCAGACCATCGTGGTATAAAAAGAGTTGAGTCGAAAGGCAAAGCTGTCGATTTACGGTTCAATCTACGCTTCCACCCTCACCTATGGCCATGAACTTTGGTTAATGACCAAAAGGACAAAATTGCAGATACAAGAGGTCAAAATGAGTTTCCTTCCCAGGGTGGCTGGGTGCTCCCTTAGAGAGAGGGTGAGCAGCTCAGTCACTCAGGACGAGCTCAGGGGTAGAGCCGCTGCTCCTTCACATTGAGAGGAGTCAGCTGAGGTGGCTTCCCTAGAGAGGGATTCCTAGCACGTCTCACCAGGGAGACCCTAGGGAAGACCCAGAAACATGGATGGATGGATGGATGGATGGATGGATGGATGGATGGATGGATGGATGGATGGATGGATGGATGGATGGATGGATGGATGGATGGATGGAT
This sequence comes from Xenentodon cancila, assembly GCA_014839995.1. Taxonomy (NCBI): domain Eukaryota; kingdom Metazoa; phylum Chordata; class Actinopteri; order Beloniformes; family Belonidae; genus Xenentodon; species Xenentodon cancila. The sequence goes on along the minus strand of CM026197.1, from coordinate 3,982,293 downwards.
GGATGGATGGATGGATGGATGGATGGATGGATGGATGGATGGATGGATGGATGGATCTTTAAAAGCTTTGTATGTGAGGCTAAAGCCATTCACAGCAAGCTCTGACACTGTCAAAAACAAAATGATATTCCCTCCCGCAATAGAGTGCAATGGGACTGCAATTGACTTTTAAACTAATGATTCCTGTTGATTCCCGATGTTGGGATCTACAAATGTGTTATGCTGGACTGCAATGGCATTTACTCGAATAATGAGAAAGGTTGCAATTGGACACAAATCATGAAATAATGCAAAGATAGCTGCAAATACATCCAACTAAATGAGACCAAAAGACACGACAAGTTACGGCATGACAGTTTATTCACTGCAGTCTTTGGTTTTGTCATACCAGTTACTTGGTTATGAAATGCATAGGATTACAACCAAAATGTTTTTGTTAAGTATACATTTTCTTTTCTTAACACACAAGTAGGTTGAAGTGCTACTAGTTATGTATCTATTCATTTTCAAAAAGAAAAAAAAAATCAAAAGCCATGACCCGAATGTCACTATAAATAAAGACACCATGGATGCCAAACTAGTCCCAGCACTAGTAAATATTAGACTGTGTTAAATAAACTCATCCTTACAGCATCAGAGAGATGGAATCTGGGAAGTGCGACTTATGAGCACCTCATTCCAGTCTCAAATAGATTTGCAAGACCCAGCCGTAATAGAGATGGATAAGTTTCTCCTTGCCCAAAGGCACAAAACTTTCATTTGCACTTAAAACATGAACATCAGACTGCCTGGTCTGGCAAGGTGTTCACATGGCAACAACGATATCCTCTCCATTTCCTCCGAGGGGGTTACAGGCTTCAGCTGGAGTTTAAAGGTTGTCAGTGAATCCGTTTGCCTTGACGTTGCCATGGCTGCATCTTGTGGCATGGTAAATTACCAGCAAACTGCAGCGGTGACAGAGTCACTGTTATCTTGGCAACCAGCTTCTTGGTTTTGACATTAAATCCCCGAAATGCCATGACCACATTGTCACAGAAGAGCCTAGTGTTGCTGAATCCCAACCATCTTAACCACTGTATCTTTATTACAGATGACCTGCACCCCATTATCTTGTTTATGTGGGTAAGCAGTTTTATGAACATCATTTTGAACCATGCCATAGACTAAGGGAATTTGACATAATTATTGATCAAAATGAGATAATTTTGAAAAGAGTGTCAATCATTTTGCAAAATCTTACTTCCAAATAGCAAGTGTCTGTCTTTACTTCCCTAATAAAGATGATAAGTTGAGCTGTAATAGATATTCAGTGGCACAGGCAACATCATGTAGAGAGAGGAAGATAGTACAAACCAGCAGAAGAATGACTATGTTTAGCTGCTGAATAAAATTAGTATTCGACGTATAAAATGGCTATCAATTTTAAAATGATAAATTATTTGAAGTGTTTAAGACAACCAAATTCAGGATATTTGTTTAAAGATAACTGGGTTCTATACATTACAACTTAATATACTTATATAAGAAATAAGTAAAGACACAAATCAGTGCAATTTAAACTCAAAGTCTAAATTCATGCAAAAAAAAATAACTACAGCTGATGTTGCCTTATGAAGTTATGCACTTTGGCTGCTGATGTGCATCACCTGTGTCATATCTGAGCGCTATGAAAATGTCATTGGCTTTAATTAGTCCTAACAGAACAAATTCCAGTTTAAATCTATGAAAGGTTACAAAGCCAGTAGAGTTAATGAGAATGCAATTACAGTGCGCCTGTGATACCATCAAAACAAAGACAATGGCTGCAGGCAGGACAAAGCGAGGCTAATTATATCAGGTTTTTGATGGAGATAGGAAGCTGCTGAAGGCTGTATTTTTACACATTCTTTACTCTTTCCTGCAACAGTTTGAGGCCACGATAAATAGAGTTTAATTGCTCTGTGGTGAGGATACGGTGGCGGAGTTCAGCAGTCATGAATTTAAAGATGAGTTGGTTGTATTGTCAATGACATTTCTCCGGATGTGATAAATGAGCCACATTTAAGAGGGAGCTTTGAATATACATTAAGAGACCATTGAAACCATTTTCATAACAGTTTTAAACTTGTATTCTTTAGAAGAAACTAAGAGTTCTGCAAAATAAAAACAATGAAGTTTGTCGTTATCAAAATCCAATAAAAATAGAACACATGAATCATTAAAAGAAGAAACACAATCCAGCCTCCCTCTGTGCAATGAACTCTGCAGGGAGTTGCAACCTGTGGCATTATTAAAACAGTCAACTATTTATTGTGCATATGTGTTTGTGCACACACTTTGCATGCAAAAACAACCTAATAGTCTTGCAGTTTCTATAACCAGGTTTTACAGGAACTTTAACAGACTTTATATTGAGCGCAACCTTTAAAGAAATGTAAATTAACTTATCTCAGATGTGTGAAATGCAATGTGCTGAATCAGCGCGGGACAAAAACACATTACCCTTTTCTTCTATTAAAATCCACTGGCTTTAGATATTAATTTGATGCATGTCTATTAAAAAATGTCATAGTTCCTTTTTGATGTGGCACCATCAAATTCAGTTGTTATAGCATGCCAACATGCCAATATTGCACAAAAAGAAATAACAAGAAATATTAAATTAAATCTAAACTTAAATTTCTTACAATGAGTAAGAAAATGTGTGTTCGGTAGATTATTTCTTTGTTGTAACAATGCATTCTTGGCAATAAATCTTATACTGTTGGAACGCCATGTTCTCCCCGTGCTTGCGTGGGTTCCCTCCGGGTACTACGGCTTCCTCCTCCTACAGTCCAAAAAACATGCGTACTAGGTTAATTGATCATTCTAAATTTCCCGTAGGTGTGAATGTCATTGCATGGTTGTCTGTCTTTCTATGTGGCCCTGAGACGGACTGGCGACCTGTCCAAGGTGTACCCCTGCCTTTCGCCTACTATGCATCGGTATAGGCTCCTACGGACCCTCGTGACCCGGTAACGGATATAGCGAGTATAGGTAATGGATGGATGGATGTTGAAACGCCCGTTTTTTTCCCTTTTAAATGGAGCCACATTTGTGGAATGAGCAGCAGAGCTGAGTATGTGGGTTGTGTCGATGAAACAAAATTACCAAATCTTCTCTGCTATGACAAACAGCTTACTTTGCCGTTGCTACTGACGCTTGTTTGAGCTTCAGGCACCCCCAATTGCTGCCAATCAGGATCCAGTCAGGCACTTTACTGTACTGTTGACCGTCTTCTACAGATATGCAGTCAAAGTTTGCAGGACAATATGGCTGACAGCTCTCTGTCCAGACTGTCCAGAACAGACTGCATGCAGCCAATCTCTGGTCTCACAGGGCTGCCAGGAGGTCCGCCATAACTGCCTTTCACCATCAGGCCCGTTTGCGCTGGTGTCGGCAACACGTACACTGGAACCTGAACATATGGAGGATCTTTATGTTCAGTAATGAGTCCAGATTCTGCCTATGCCAGTTGGATTATGGGAGACCACCTCCAGAATTTGGGAGTGGAGAGGATGGAATGGCCTGCCAGCACTCCTGACCTTAACCCCATTAAACACCTGTGGGATCAGCTGTTCGTGCCAGAGTGAGCAACACAACCATGTTGGCTGACTTGTGACAAATTCTGGTTGAAGAATGGGATGTCGTCCCACAGCAGTGTGACCAGGCTGGTGACCAGCATGAGGAGGAGGAGGCGCCAGGCTGTTGTGGTTGTGTTTGGTTCTTCCACAGCTGCTGAGACTCCTGTTTGTTAAATTGATCTATTGTTAAATTGCCAATGTGTGTTGCTTCTTCAAACGTCAATCATCCAATCCACCAAACAAGAGTCAAAGTTGATTGGCATTGGCAGAGATTTGGCAAATTTTTCATTAGCACAACCCACATACTCAGGTCTGCTGCTCATCCCACAAATGCATGTTCCTTACATTTAAAGGGGAAATAAACACATTTTCCAAAAGGTATACGATTTATGGCCAAGAAGCATTGTTACAACAAATAAGTAATCTAACAAACACAATTTTTCTTATGTTTTGTTTATAGTTTATATATGAGATGTTAAAAGTATTTAAGTTTTATTCAATTCACCTCACCTTAATTAACATTCTGCCAATTGACAGCAAAAGTCACCTCAATGCACTTTACAAAGACAGAGACGAGTCAAATACAGTCCAGTTAGGTGAGTTAAGTTTGTTTTGTTTGCGAATTTCCGAGTTTTACTAATTGCAGTCTTGAGTTTTGGAGGAGTGAAAGGTGCCAATTCACCAAAAACAGCATAGCTAAGGAAGATAACTACCATGATTTGGTGTTAAACCGTGACTGAATCGCTTCACTCTGCGCACAGTAGATTGAGATGGAAAGAAGTCACACAAGAAAGGTAGATAATTGGTCTGATTTTCAAATTAAAATATCACGAGCTGACTCCCATGTGTAATTGGCATTACATTAATCTATAGAGGCTGCAGGTAAATAGGTTAAAGGGGGAAATCTCTCATTTAAAAAAGGAGGGATTTGCTTCAGAAGTAAAACAGCACATTTATTTGACATTACTGACCCTTTTTGTCAGGATAACTGCAGAAAAGACAAAAGCTTCGGGAGAAATGCATCTAAACTAGCCGATTATCCTGTGATTCTGGCATGACCTTGGGGGGCTTAAAGTCATGTTTCAGAACAAAACTGCTGTGCAGTTCCCTGCTGGGATCCACGGATAAACTATAATCAATTCACAAAACAGGATAAAAATAGATTTTTTTAAATTATTTTTAATTTTAAAACACTATGGGTTTTCTCTGCCAACACTTCATCATCCTAACTTACTGCCACAGAGTGAATGTCAATAATCCTTCATCCACAGACAAACCTTTGGTCCTTTTACTCGTTATTATTTGCCATTTTCATAAATAAGCATTTACATTGTTTTACAAAGATTTTGTACAATATACTTTTAGTTGGAGATGCACTAACTCTGTTTGAAAGACTTATATTAATTATTGCATGTCCAGAATTAGGCTTTAGTATAATTACAGAATGTCAAGCTTTAAGTACTTTAGTTAAAATTATGTTACATTTCTCATGTTTTTCATTTGATCAGTTAAAGGTTTTTGTCTTGGTTCATTTCTAAGTTTTCTTTTTTTACACAGTCTTAAATTTAGTTTTGACAAGTTGACCTCTTATGGGCTCGAAGCAGAATTTGAGTTTTGGATATTGATTTCCTTTAGTTTGAGAAAAATAAATACATTTCAAACTTACCCCACTGCTCCTCATGCCTACCAGCATCAGGCTCTCACACTGAGGAGACACAGGGATTTTGTTGCATCTTAAGTGGACCAGAAACCAAGGCTGCTGGGTGCAGAGCATCTTTGAGTTAGTCCTCAGAGTCAGTGATCAGCGTGGCGTAGCAAGAAAATCAACAGGAAATACAAACAGTCCATTCTTCACTGACAGCATGCTTAAAAGCACACATCTGTAGCAACGTGATTCCACAAAGTTCTGGAGGCAGAGCTGCCAGAAAGGACTCCGTTAATAAATGTCTTTTCTCGCATCTCCCACAGGCACCTTGAGTTGAAAGATGTTGAACAACATAAACATGCAGCTGCTGACCAGCATGAACTGCACAATATTGCTAAAACTTTCTACACATTTTGGATCGGTCAAAAAGACAAAAGTGACATCATATTGTCTGTTTCATCTGAAGACATACAGTCACTCAGTCAGTGGAACTGTAAAATAAAGACCTTGATTTTAAAGAAACAACTGAAGACACTGTTCAGGGAAATGAAAAAAAAAAAAGGTTGAGGAAGCCTCAACTTAAGTGTTATCTTTCCTAATAAAAACAAGAAAACGAACATCAGTGCCAGACTTGTAGAAAGTCCACATGAGGTAACTAACACGTTATGCTCCGTCACCAACAGGATGGGCCGTGACTTGCTATAAAATCCTCATTTCCATTCTTACTGACAAACCACCAGCATGGCCCGAAAATGACCTGCTCTCAGAATTTTTGTTCACGCATGCCGACAGTATTTTTACAATGAATCCGATTCAACATATCTGAATCTAACATTAAAATGAATCATAAAACATCAGAGGAACAATTTATTGTAACTGTAGAAATGGAGCTTTTATTACTAATAACAGAATAGTAAAACAAAGCGTAAACAAACAAACAAAAAAAACAGAGGTGTGAAGGAGTTCTGTTGGATAAAAGTTAAAGATAGATAACTCCAGCTTTCTCTGGAATTAGATCATTTCTCTTCAAAGAACTTCAAAGATTGTCATAAGAGCAGATAATAATAACCGATTGGATTTCAAAGAAAAGATCTAAAAACTGTACGAGGCAACTTCACTATAGCACATCTCTGCCAAAAATAGATTCTTAGAAGTCTTGTTATTGATCTTGGTCCTAATAGACCATGATTCCGTGTAGCAATTATATGGATTTTAGGTCTGGCTGTGCCAGGTGAAATCTTGTTTCCAGGTTCAGAATAAATGCCACATTTGTCTGGCCAGCATTCCTCTGTGCTGCTTTTAATTTGACATCAGGGGGGCAATTGAGACACGTCTGTCGCTTTAAAAGATATCGCACTCATGTACAATGAATAATTCAAATGGGATAATTCCTTTGAGGTTGCTGTAAGGTGGGACCAGAGTCTCGCCTCCTCTAGCAGTAGGACAGCCAGGAAGCTCATGCATAAAAGATGAAAGCTTTGATAGCCTCCATTGGATTCAGCAGCTGGGATTGAGTGCCACAGACTTTAGACTTGTATCCTGGCTTAGCTGCTCGCAGCCTGTGAACTACCCACAGTCTCCCAGGCCTGGCTGTATGGTGCTCTCTCTGCAAGAGCTGTACCACATGCAACCCAGCTCTGCTCTGCAGTCGGAGGGGGGGAGGTATAAATAGAAACAACATGGATGCAGAAGAGAACAAGACGTCAGAGAAATCACTCAGTTTACAGTGTTTTCAGCATAGCCTGCAGAAACAAGGCTATGACTGCCATGAAAACAGGAAGATTTAGGTCTATTTGTGTTTATCAAGAGTTCTAAAATGTCATGCCCCGTTTCTCCTTCTTTAACCACCTACCATCTAATTTCAGTGCAGCAACTGCAATTAAGCGTTAAATATGTCTCCCTAATGTGCCATTTTCCTTTTCAATTTTGTTGCATGCAGCTTAGTTTCATCTACATCTTAGAGAACAGACAGACTCATTAGAGAGAGCCAAGGCCCCTGTGTACCTATTGCCTGACACATGCATGATAACATTTCACTTCAGAGAATCAAAAAATATGGCATATTTTGACTTTCTAAAAACAGGAATAACATGCTCAGTGCCGATGTGCTAAGAAGAAAAAGAACATGCAGCGAGATGTGGATATACTGGCTTGTCTTATAACCTATCCATCTTTCTAGATTACCTTGAGCACACTCCTGCTACAGACAAAACTAACTGAAAGAAGAAAAAAAATAGTGAAAAGGCAACAGTACAGAGTACTAAGAAACAAAATTAGAAAAAGTTAATTCATTCAGGGTAGGTTTATACTTTGGAAAGGAAGTCAGAGATACCAAAATTGGAATCCACAGTTCAAAGAGAGAATTATAAATCAGTCAAGGAAGCGACAGGCGCTGCATCTAGTTTTGACAATGTATCCATCAGAATTATTTGTTAATATATTCAATCATGAATTAATTTGCTTATACCGAGTTTAAAACCTCCAACTAAAAAGTGAGCAACACACCTATAAGCATCCACGTAGCATACATGTGTTCATCAGCATGTGATTGTAGGAAAATAAAGTACTGCATTCTATATATAGAGCTCATATACTGTGTGTCTCGTGTACTGTGCACATACTGTGTGTTGACAGGAATCAACAAGGGAGAGCACGTCTCTCCTGTGTTAGTCTCCCTCCATTGGCTCCCCATAAAACTCAGAATCCAATTCAAAATGTTATTACTTGTGTATAAGCCCAAAACTGCCAAACTGCAATATTTCCAAGACCTGAGAGTGTTCCTAATATATGTTCCTAATAGAGTTCTCCGTTCTCAGAGTGCAGGCTACTTGTAGTTCCTAGAGAATCCAAATGTAGATTTGGAGGATGTGTCTTCTGCTATCAGGAACCATCACTATGGAACCAACTTCTCAAATTTGGGTGAACGAAGCTGACACCACCTCCAACTTTAAAACCAAACTTAAACATTTCTGTTTAGTAAAACATATAGTTTAGTGTGTTAGGACCAGTAGTCACAGCTGCAGCTGCAGGACCAGACTGGAGCAGCTGGTCTTCAACACAGCTTCATCCTGGATCTGCTGCTGTATTAGTTATACGTACATGGAACTCTTAGTTCTCCTGCTCACAGAGAATTAATACTAATATATTTTGTCTTTTGTATATTTGACAATATATCTGTGTCTCTCATCTCTCTGTTCTTCATTCTCGCTATCTGATCTCCCTTTTCCTGCTCTACTCGGCTGGTCTTCGGCCAGAAGGGCCCCGTTTTTTGAGCCAGGTCCTGATCAGGGTTTCTTCCCCTAAAAGTTTTTTATGCCACTGTTTGGTTTAAAGTTTTTTCTCCCACTAGGGGAGTTTTTACATGCCGTTGTTTATGTAATAATTGTTTGGGGGTCGTGTTCTGGGTCTCTGGAAAGCGCCTACAGACAACTTGTATTGTAATAGATGGTATACAAATACAATTGAATTTAAAAGTTGTATTGAATTGTATAAGAAGTGCTGTATGAGTGTATAGATTGATTCTGTTTCTTATTGACCTAAAGGCTTTGACAAACTAGATAACGAAAAAAAAAAATGTTGTGTGGACCATATACACATACCGTATTCTCTTCAGATGAGGACAATGGACAAAATAAGTCTTTAGGAGATTAAACCACCATGTAGTTTAATAAGAAAATATTAGTAATGATAGTAGTCTTGCAGTCTTGCTTCTAACAGAAGCAAAAAAAAAATGCAAGAGATCAGACTTGATTTTCAGGACGCAAAACTGTAGCAGGGCCAAATATTCTTTTATATAAATCCAACCAGCAAGGACAAGCTTGTAAACCATCATCACAGCAGCTGAAAACACCGGAAAGCACTGCCAAATGTCTCTTGATTGTGCCCTTTCATTTGATAGAAAATGACACACGCTTCATCCTGCCATTTTTTTTCCATTAGCAATACTTTTATACTTTATTCCAATAATCTTAAGGCAGGTGGATTCCAAGAGCTTTAGAGTTGGACTACAAAGTGACACTGTGATATTACAAAATGAAAAAGAAAAAATAAACAGGAATTACAGCCAAAAATCATTTAAATAAACATATTTAGAAAACAAAAAAACATTACGGTGTAAAGTCATGTTTCAGATGAATAACTGTTTGATCTAAATTAGTATCAGTGGTATCAGTATTGATAATCTGCTATTAAGCTCATTTGGCATCACTGAGAGTCCGACACTGAACATGCATCACAGGAAGAAATGGAAAGCTCATAAAAAAAATGATATTGTGGATAAGAATGATAAGAAAGATAACAGCTGAGACCATCTTTACGCAGGTTCAGTTGCCAATATTATTAGTCTAAAAAGGTCCCTGGGAAGGTAACCAACCTCCCAGGATGTGGTTACAAAAGGAAATGCCAACCCCAGTTAACAGGAAGATGCAAATGGAAGTGCAGATGGTGGAGAAGCCAAGGAAAATAAAAAAAAGGCTGTCAGGCTAAACTCCAAAGTCAGGGTACATCCTTGCTTGATAAGTTATCCTCCATCAACTTCCAAACACCAATGAGCTTGATAGAAGAACCCCCAGGAGGACTCCACCATTTAAAGATAAAACAGAAAAATGCCAGAAGTCAAATGCTAAAATGCATGATGACAAAGTCGCTGGTCAAATGCCCTTTGGACTTATGAGACAAAATAGCTTCATGCCAAGTCCCATCTAGTACAGGAGGCCTTGAATCACCACAGGGCTTATCGAAATGATAACCCAAAACACAGAAGAAGGGCTCATAAACAATAAACTATTCTTAAATGCAACATCTGGGAAGATGAGAAAAATGCAGTGTAGAGAAGGCTCCCCTCAAACATGAGGCAGTTAAAGCACTTTACTCAGGAACAACAGGCCAAAATAGTTGTTGCACCAGTCTCATTTTGAACTACAGAGGTCACTTAATGTCAGTGACTGCTGTTAAAAAGGTTTTGTCCTTGCCATTTTAATTTGTTTTAAAATGCTAAACATAAAGTTATTTTAAAAGTCATTTCCGAGGTGGTTGTGTGTTCTTTATTGTGAATGTGTAGTTGAAAGTTCCTGTATGACTTCTAAACGAGAACATCATCAAGCATTTACTGCAAACATTTCAAGAACGCACTCGCTTTCATTTTAATCAGGAGATTCATTACAGGTGGTTGCAGTTACTGTTGCCGGGACCGATGAAGAGTTAGTGATAACCTCAGGCTTCCTCTGCAAAGAAACCACTATATGTACTAATGCAAATCACAACTACTGCTTTGCTTCAGATGAGACACTAATTATAATTCATTTTCCCATGTTTGGCTTGGTTTTTAATGTCATGGTTTCAGAGTTGAAACAGGTCTGAAGTGGAGCTGGTAACTTTTTTGGTCTCATGTAATTATGTCGAGTTGCCCTGACATAAGGAGCTTTTTTTACCTTGATTTTCTAGAATGTCTGTGACAAAAGACAAAACATGATTAAAGAATAGTGTCCCCTCAAGTCAATTGCTGTTCTTCAAACATATTTAAGTTTATTATGTCCGTTAGACTTATCAGTCTAACCCAACATCCCCACTTTCAACTCCAGGATATCAAGATCAGTTATCAGTCTTAAAAGATTACCTCAAACCACCGAAGAACAGACAGAACCGACCAGAACAAGAACAAGAAAATGTCAAACTGCACTGATGGAGCTTTATCCTCAATTACTGTTGTTTGCACTAATAAATATCATTCTTCAGTTCACTTTTTACTGAACAGCAAACTGTCACCTGCATTGACAAACGCTGCTGCTGGATGTAAATGATGAACTGCAGATTGATTTGATAAGCAGCTGGAAGAATTTACTGAGGCTGTACAATGTTTTATATTTCACTGTTTAATGTCTGCCATTCATGTTCGATGGTCAGAATTTACACTCTGCCAAAGCCAACGTTCACAGTTACTCTAGTTTATAGTTTGTAATGCTGAAATGTTTTTGGAGACTTCTTTAGGGATGTCTTACTTCATTAAAAGTTGTGTCATACTTGAGATAGAGAGACATCTATGAATATTTACACAGCTGAGTGGTGTGCTGATCATGAGAAAATTAAAACTTTGGTCAATTAAACCTGTCACAACACACACACACACACAACACACACACACACACAATCTAGTGATGAGTTATGCCAGAGATGTAGACTCTGGTGGCTGTGAGGTGATGGCCAAGAAACCTCACTGTGGGATAATTAGGAAATCCTTCAATAATAAGAGTAATAAACATTTCAATCAGCAGTTACTATTGCACACTTCCACAGTTACCACTTAGAAACACATAGGGAATCATTATTTTAAAAAGCCATTTAAGGAAATGTATTAATATATGTCAAAACGGCATACTCTGCTACATGCATATAAGAAGATCAAAGTTCTGAGTTAAAAAAAACAACAAAAAAACTAATAGATTAAATACTTCCTTAACTCTACCGTTTCTCATGATTTGGGGTTTTAATTTACAAATCAACACTGCTCTTCAATCAATTCATTCAGTAAAAGTTAAGATCGCTCATCAGTCTCAGATTTAGTTTGTGACAGCTGTGAGAGAAAAAGAATGTAAATATACAAGCTGCTGAATTTGCATCTAGATTTTATGGACGGGTGAAAAGAGTGATGATATCGTCCTGCTGGCCCAAAAAAAGAAAAAAGAATTTCTTCATTGAAGCCCAGCCAAGTCAATCCATTTACTGATCACATGAGTAAATAAACTCTCTATTTGCTCCTCTGAGAGTCACTTATTTGCTGGATGACTGCTCCAAAGCAATGGACCTACAACACAACTTGATGTTTACTATTGATGTTTTAAACTAACATTTAATCTAACTGGTGTGCTCTTCTTTTATGCTTCTAGCTGCACTGAAAATGGTGCGCTGGAGAACAAAAAAGTGTCAACGTGGAAGTTTTCCCTTATTAACAAGGGAAGTGATGATCAAGTTCTTTATCCACGGGTGCCATCCTGGTTTTTTTCAGTAAAAACAAATTCTACAAAATGTCCTCTTCTCTAAGATGGGAAAAAGCACAACTGTTATTATACCTTTAAAAACGCATTATGCAAGCACATTTTTCTGCTTCGTGAGATGTTCTTTTAAAAAATTGAAGTTGCACTTGTCAGTCTGCATTAATCCAAAGTGGATCACATTCCCCTAAATGCATCATTAATAGCACTGGTTTAATTTGATAAAAACTGCACTTAACATTATAGCAATTCACAGAAATGTACATGTTTAAAAATGAACAGCATTTCAATATTTAATAGTTAGAAATGGGTATTGCGTAGGGTTGGTTGGAAGAGTACAGGCGGCCACATGGTTCTGTTATAAATAGTTAATACTTAATAGCTTCTTTTAAGCCCTGTCTGGATTTTGCAGGTGCATAACTATGCATTTCTCTTTGAGCCATTCACACCATATAGCCATTTACCATATAGCCTCCTCTCTACTTTTCACAAGAATAATATGTTGAGATACCGAGGAGCCCAGTCGGTGCAGTTAGGGGACAAGAATGTTGTCCCATTCTTGTCAAATTGCTCAATGCTGCCACCAAAGCCATGATACTTTTTTTTTTAAATGGATGCAGTTGTCTTGCTGAAAGATGAAGGCTTTCTCTCTGATAAAAACATTCTGGATGGGGCCACATCTTGCTGCCACGTTTCAGTACCGATATTCCTCTGAGGATTTCCTTAACCATAACCTATATTTGTAGATGGTATGGTGAACTGCAAGTGCCAGTGAATTTTGTGAGATTTCCAGATCAAAGTATTGGTTTCAATTACAGAGTCATGCCAGTTTTTAATGCAGTGCCACCTGAGGGGGCCCGTTATCAATGTTGATAGAAAACTGTGATCTGCTAGCGTGGAGGTTTGTGCCTACGAGTAGAATTTCTGTTTCATTGTTTCATTGTTCATTTTCTGCAGGAAGTCAGAAAGGAGTTAGCTGGAAGTGAGGAGTTAGGTTTGGAGGAGATGTGGAGCTGGGTGTTATCTGCATAGGAACGGAAGTAGGATATTATAATTTTTGAAATATGTGTCTGGGAGTGGCAGTATGTAAATAATAAACAGAAAAGGTCCTAAGACCAAGCCCCTGGGGCACACCAGCAGTGACAGGAAATTAATTTGGAGCGCTGAAACTCGAGTTGTATGAACTGTGTGAGGCCAGAATGAATAATGGCAGTGATGCGAGGAGCCAGTGAAGGGAAGGACAGGCTTTTCCAGTTCGACCCTCTTCCTACAGTTTTAGTCAGGACGGTTGAGATTTCTGAATCAGCTTGGAAATATCAGTTACGAAAAGAAGAGTGAAGCTTGAGACTAGGTGTGTGTAGTGGACAAAGGTGGAGGTAGAGAGTCCATCAGATACTAGTTGGTGAATGGCAGAAGAGATTTGTGAAGCAAAAGATGGACAGAGGGGAATTGCAGGATTCAGTTGAATCTGAAGTTCAAAGGTCTTTAATGTTTTGAGCAGAGAAAAAACAATAAATAAAAAACTGGAATTTCATTTCAATTTATTTATATAGCATCTATGACAATACAAGTTGCCCACTTGACACTTTCCAGAGACCCAGAACATGACCCCTAAGCAATTATTACATAAACAATGGCAGGTAAAAAAAAAAAAAAAAAAAAAAAAAGTCCTCTAATGGGAGAAAAAACCTTAACCAAACAGTGGCAAAGAAAAAGTCCCCCTTTAAGAGGAAGGAACCTTGATCAGGACCTGGATCAGGGCCCTCCTGTCAAAAGCCAGCAACGTAGAGCAGGAAAAGGGAAATCAGAAAGAGAAAAATCAAGAACAGAGAGAGGAGGGACACAGACACACCATCAAAAGTACAAAAGACAAAATACATTAGTATCAATTATCCGTGAGCAGGAGAACAGACTTTTATGTACATATAACTAATACATGGTTGGGTGTTGAACTACACGACTGTATAAACAGGTGTTGACAGCAGACACTGAGGTGGTCAGAGGTGGGATGTCAGGTCAGGATGTCAGCAGGTATCCAACTGAGACGACTATACAGACAGGTGGCGGTAAACACTGGGATGGTCAGAGGGTGGGACTTCAGAGCAGCATGCAGCTCTGGAAGCTCTGGTCTGCAAACATGTACAGAAGAGAAGAAAGGGAGCAGACCAGCACAACAAACTACGAGCACAATTATGCTTATGAGATGCTGAGGATTGAGCTAAAGAAAGGACAGAGGAGGAGAGGAGGGTAAAAGGCGTGAGGGGAAACCAGTCAGTGGATCATGTTGGTGTCCCCCTGCAGCGTAGGTCTATAGCAGCAGATCTATGATGAAGCCGTGTTGAAGACCAGCTGCTCTAGTTTTATCCTGTAGCTGCAGCTATGACTACTCACTCTAATATTCTAAAGTTTACACCACCTATATGTTTTACTAAACAGAAATGTTTCAAGTTTGGCTTTTAAGTTGGAGGTGGTGTCAGCATCCTTAACCCAAATTGAAAGTTGGTTCCATAGTGATGACGCCTGATAACAGAAGACCCTTCCTCCACATCAACATTTGGATTCTCTAGGAACTACGAGTAAACCTGCACTCTGAGGACAAAGAGCTCTATTAGGAACATAAGGCACTATCAGGTCTTGCAAATATTCCAGGGCTAAACCGTTTTGGGCTTTATATGCAACTATGCCTGGAGAGCTGGGTGGGTATTTGGGTGTTTGCATTAAGCTGGTTCAGGTCCTACTTAACTGACAGGAGTTTTTGTGTCTGTCTTGAAGCTGTGAAGTCTTTGAGAGCACCTCTTACATGCAGAGTGCCTCAAGGGTGTATTCAGGTCTCTCTTCTTTTTACATTATATTTGCTTCTGCTTGGATCAGTTCTCGGCAAACATGGAATTACATTCCACTTTTATGGTGATAACAGCCAAATATATCACTGAAGCATGAAAAAGCTTACTTTGCTTAGCAATTACTAGAGTGTATTGATGAAATGAAGGCATGGATGGCACTTAATTTCTTACATTTTTATGTGTGAAGATAAGACTGAGGTCATGTTATTTGGGCCTAGTGATGCTTCTAAGGTGCATTGCGACTTGGTTTTATCACACCACGGTTACATTATTGTAATGCCCTTTTCATAGGAGTTAGCCAGAAATCACTTGCTTGGCCGCAGTTAGTTTAAAATGCTGCTGCCCGACTTTTAAATCGGTCCAACGAAATGAGAGCATATTACTCCAATTTTAGCATCACTTCATTGGCTCCCGGTTCATTTACGCATTTGTTCTAGCTTTGCAAAGGGCTTTTTTTTTTTTTTTTTTTTTTTTGAAGATGCCATTAGACTAACTTTTTATGCACAATAATAATCTACAGACTGCATTAAATGGAAAGGAAGTGGTACTCTTGTCAGTTTGTTTCATATCATGCAGATATGTGAATTATACCAGGTAGATAGGCTCCTAAGGTTAAAGACCTTTGTTCTAAAAAATAGCAACTAAAGCTGAGTGCAGCAAATCTGCAGTGTTACTTACAAGAGAATCAATATCTGCAGAGGCAGAATGTAGGTCAGATCCCTCAAATGTTTACTATATTCTACTGTAGAAAAATAAGCGATGGCTTTCTCAAATTTAGCAGTAGCTCCATTGGATAAACATCTGCAAAAGCAATACCTTTTATTATGCGCTTTAACGTCGACAATGTTAAATTCAAACGTTAGTTATTGGTCGGATAGGAGGGAGTTTACAGGCAACACTGACAGATTATCCGGTTCTATACTGTGGGCGAGGATGACATTGAGGGTATGATTAAGGCAGTGCGTCGCTTTGTTTACTTTTTGCCAGATGCCCATTGATTCTAAAAGAGAATTAAAAGCCAACTTAAGACTGTCACTGTCAAGATTTATATGAATATTAAAGATGCCAATAAAAATGACTTTGCCTGTACTGATTAGTGAACTCAGACAGAAACTCTAGAACCAGCGGGGGCCGGTACAGTACCGCTAACAAAACTGGCTTCTCTGAGTTCCAGCTCTGGAGTTTTAGACTAAGTGTGAGATTCTATATTTAAAAGGAGTAGAAAACTGAAGCCTCAACTGGCATGACTTTTCAACACTAAGCCCACCACCCCTGCCTGAGCTGTGAGGTTTGGACGTGTAAACAAACTGAGGAGGACTGGACGCGTAAGGATTTGACCAGATGGACCTTATGGATTTAGTGTGATCATAGTTTTAGGTTCCGCTTGCACATTCTGTGAATATATCTACGGCGGGGCCTGGCAGCAATGTCTGGATGGCAGTGAAAAGCCACAGGTGGAAGGATGTTTGAGATGGAAGCAGAGCTCGGCAGCGGAATACTGCAGTAGAGCTTTCGCAGGGAAACGAACAAAAGACAAGATATCCCAGGTGATCACAGACCACACGTATATCCATTTAATTCTCATATGGTTTCCAGTAGATCCTGAAGTAAATTCAGACGGCATTTGCACCTTCAAATTATGAAACATTTTGAATAATTACATTATGTACTGTAGATTATGAAATATTGAAAATATTCACAATCTTATGCTGAGGAACATTACTTTAAAATTGTGTCACAATGTTTTGCTTTTTTGCTCATTGATGTCAACTGTCTACTTACTGTCTTTTTTGCACCACCTAGCCTTTAGTCGTCCATTTCCCTACTTCTGAAAATGTTGCTGCCAGATAAGAAAAAGAATAAAAGATATGGCAAAAAAAAAGGAATATGCATTAAATATAGAATATAGTGACTCACCTTCAACATAAACTCTGTTCAAAGGTTAGCTCAGCTCTGGATACAGCACGAGGAAGTACGCAGAGTGCTTACTAGGTATATTCTCCCGACATCACTTCTTTTGACTGCAGTTCTTCTTTGAAATCAATTATTTTTTCTTCTTTAAGGCCATGAAAGCAAAATGAACCACAGTAACTTACAGAGAAAAAAAAAAAAAAGGAACATGTTTTCTCCCAGCCAATAGCTGCTTAAACTCAATATTTACCTTGGATAGACTTGTCAGTTTTGTTGGTTACTAACAAAGTGACTGAATTTTTTTTTTTTTTTTTTTTTTTTTAAATTTACCTCCTGCTGTTCCAGTCAGGGTTTTTGAGGACACAGGTGGCAGAAGGTTACTGACTGCTTTCACTTGTTAAAGTGCTGGCTACGTTGTAGGTCCATTTATTTGAGACATATTTTCTGTTTCTTTTCAGTTGTGAGCAGAAGTTGAAATTGGGTAATTTCAGAGCCGACAAGTTTGCTTTTCATAACGGATCAATTTCAGCTTTCAAAATATATACGTTCTTAGAAAAAGTAGTTTATTACAAAACCACAACAGCAGACTCAGTCAGACCTTCTGCTGAACTCATCTACAAAGATGCAGGATAAAAACCAATTATTACAATTTGTGGAGTCTTAGCTTTAAACTGGTAACTTTCCCGTGTTTGCAGTATGTTCCCGGTTCTGCAATGTGTCGTCTAACCTTGGTGGTGTAGTCTTTTGTTTAAGGGGAAACAGTCCTCACAGGATTTTAGATATATTTTCAATCAGTTTGTTGTGGTGCATGTAGATACTTTAAATCATAGCTTGTGTGACTAGATAAATATATATGCTCCAGTATATTGGAATGAATCAATATTGGATGATATTTTTTTGTAATTAAAAAAAAAAAAATTACCATTAAAACATTTGATATACATTCTTTTAGCTCATGTAAATCTTGACTACTGTAAATGGATCGACACATCAAGATCTCAACAGCCACTGACTGCCCTCCCATGTTTCTTAACATGGATTCTGTTGGCTTCAATTTCTTTTGATTCTTAGAAGTCTTGACAAGGTGTGGAAAAAAAGATATGCATTTGTGCTAATGGAGACAATTTTAGTGGGAGGTTCAGTTCACGTGCCGAGCACGTTTTCTGTTCTGTGCCGAAGAGGCTTGATTCATCATCCAGTGAGTCAAATTACATTTGCAGCATTTTTTTAAGCCAAACCATGTATTTTTGTATATTACTTCAAGCAGGTTTTTAAATGCATAAATTGCATTTGATGACTAAAAATAAAATCAGCTCAACCTGAATATTTCATAAAACTGCACGTCTCTGTAGCTGTCCCACCAGACAGTCTTGTTTGTTCTCATTAAATGAGATGATTCATTTTGTGGCAATTCACAAAGTGCCTTAAAACTGGATTCCTCAGTGTGGTTATTTTTATTTCCATGTGCATGAAAATAAAGAAATCTGTCTCTAGACAAAATATACTTTTCTGTTCTTGAAAGCATAGATTCGAGTTCCTGAAATACCCACAACAAAACAAAACACAAACCAAAAAAAAAAAAAAAAAAAAAAAAAAAAAAAAAAAAAAAGTCAATTTTAGATTATCCCAAATTGTTGGCCGTTACATTACTTCGGTATTCCCATCTGCTAAGCCAGTGCAAAACCTGAATCATAAAGATATTAAAAGAATAATCAGTTGCAAAAGTCAGGGCCAAACATTGTCTGGTTTTAATATTGTGAGTTCAGTTGGATACATGAGGTAGCAAGCTCTCAAGCACAAGTCCCACCAGAAGTGGAAGCACCACAAAAAGCTGCACCGTGCCACCGGTGTTCCCACCAGAAGTGCAGCAGCAAGGATTAGAAGCATCCCAAATGTGACTGACTACTCTACTCCATTAAAGATACGAGCCAAGTCTATTTTGGCGCTCAGCTGTAGCCAGGGCGTGTTAATTCATAAATGGTAGATCGAGCTGGCAGGAAGTCAGACGCAAGAAAAACAGACAAGCAATCTGGTCAAACTCAAAACACCACCACCATGACCGGGCTCCAACTTGTACATCAACATTAAATTCAGCTGTGGACACTGTGGGTGAAGGATGTGAAGGTCTCAGAGATTTCACCCACATAAGAGAGGAGAGGTTCATTTCAAAAGTCAAAAAAGCCCATTTTTTTTGGAATCACTCACTATTTAATTAGAAAAATACTGATGAAATATCATCAAAAGGGAAGAGAGAGAAAAAAAAAAAAAAAAAAAAAAAAAAAAAAAAAAAAAAAAAAAAAAAAAAAAACCTTTATACCAGCAGAATACAGTGTGATTCTGAAGTGATCTTGAAACCTTAAAGTAATTTCAGGCCAGGAGGCAGCGCTTGGAAGCCTTCGGCTTCTAAACGCGCCGAGTGGGACTTGGGGTCATGCTGAGGATGGACCGAAACCCCAGCGAAACACGACTGTGGTGCCTCCAGGCTCAGTGGCACCCGGATGAGGTTAGTGCTGCAACATCGCTCTCATGTGGTACTACATTCGTTAAGACTTATTGGTTATAATAGTGTCCAAATTTGAATGAAAGTGAAAAGCTGCACATAGCATGTCATAGATATTTAACACCATAGGAAAGAAAAGTAGATTAGGATTTTTCTAAATAAAAGTAAGGAACTGCAATGACTTGGGCAAAGTATTTCAACTTAAAGTGTAACCCTTTAGATTAAAATTCATGATTTCTTTTTTGTTAATGATTTTGTTTTTTTTTTAAATATACACCATGTTTCTTCTGTAATTTTTTGTTTGAGGTTTCAAAAACCTTTATTTTGCTGCCAAACAACATCGATCAATTGACATGTTTGAGGTACAATTTATATACCACATTTGGCCAGTTTAACAACAAAAAATACTTATTTAAATGAAAAGATGGACATATGAGAATAAGCTATAGCTCACTTTGTTTAATAACAGTCATCTCCAGCCTCAATTCTTTTTCTTTAAAAGAATAACAAAAAAAAAGAAAATAGAAAAAAGAACAGCCTGAAATCGGCAGGCGGTCGATTAAGCATTAATTACAGCCCATTTTAGCCCTCACACCAGTCTGCAGAGTTATGAGTTGAGAATAATTGCCCTCACAGGCTGAGGAGGCGTCTTTAAAGATTTCAGTGATACCAAGATCAAAGCTGCACTTGCAGTTACCATTTAATGTTAATGATTTAGAGCAAGAGTCCATGAAGAGCAGTGGGAAGTGTATTGACAAGACCTATTCATTTATGTACAGGCTTTAGCAGTTTGAAATTTAATGCAGTTAAAAAAAATAAATTAAAAAAAATCTAATTTCTCACTTGGTTTGACTTTTACCTGAGAGGTTAATATGAACCCTACCAAAAACAATGCACATAGCAATGATTTACCTAAAAAGATGTCACGAATGCGATGTCACCCCTATTGATCAGAGGATAATTGGAGCCAATACAAAATATCCTCGGCCCAAACAGAGACAACTGTGCAGCAGCATGTTGTGACGCCAATTAACAAGCAGTCAGGAGGAGTTTGGAGCGAGTGGTGTTACACATCATTTACATTATACTTCACAGCTCACATTTCTAGTCAGGAAAACAATTTCACTCTGTGGCGATGATTATTCTGATCTCAAGATCAGAACCTGATCTCCGGTTTTCTCAGATCCACTTCAGTTTTACACAAATGGCCATGGATGAAGAAAGAGCAGCAATACAAAAGATTCACTTAGGTATTCAACATAATCCGGATACAGAGACACTACTCAAATAGACAAGGCGTTGGTTTAAAAGTAGACAAACGTTTGTTTTGTTTCAAATTTATGTAGCCCCAAACAAAAGTGACAAGGCTGTGATATCTCCTGGTTTTTGTGTAGCATTTACTTAAAAATATGCTTTCAAGACCAAAAAAAGTGTGATCATTTTTATGTAATGCCCTCTAATCTTAAATTTATGAATTATTCCATGTGCACTTCAACACAATTCTTTCAGAAAGCCAAAATGTTTGGGAAGAAATATCTTTTAATGTTTCAAATCGTTAAGGTATTTCATATTTCCTAACTCTCATTAAGAAAGCTTTTATGAAGCAATATCAGCCAGAGGTTGAATTATTCCACACAAAAACAAACCCAAACCACCAGATCCTAAATGTAGCCACGGGGGGAAACTAAGAAACAAACTAGTATCACCATAATTTTGAATCCGAATCAATACTGGGACAGAGGGGGGTCTGAGTAATGAGGCTGACAATCCAAGTTCCAATGTAGGATGGGAAAGTAGGTCAGCCCTATCTGGGCAAACATAACTTTTTTCCCCGATACATCTGATGTTCCAGCAATTTCCGCTAAAAGCAATTTCCGATAAAAAAGTACAAATTATGCAAAACATGCAAATATCTAGGTAATTAGTTAAGCTTTCTTCTTTGCTATCAGCGTAGTACGCATTATTTTGCTGAAAACATAAGAGAGGAATAACTGAAATCTGTCGTTTAATGCAAACCATCTGGTGTTTGCAAACCACCGTCTACCTGGGAGACTGTTGAGAAAAGCGTTGCCAAAAACACAACCGGAACGATCTCCGTCTCTGCTCCATGGTCATTAATTGGAAACATCACTTATCCCCCCCCTCCCATTCTTTTCATTATTATAATAATCCTCTCCAAGGTTCAGGCAATCGCAGATGAAATATGATACTGAGTGAGCACACAATGTGACTGCAAACAACTAACTCATGTTGAATAATTACTGACCCAATCCGCCCCAGCAGCAGCAGAGCACCTTCCACCAGATGTTCAATCACAGGCTGATTGATGCTGTACTGTAGCTCATTAGAACATCAACAGTTCAGTATTTTTTTTTTTTAAATAACCTGGCAATTGCATCAACTTTGGCAACACTTGCTCAGTGGAGCCATCTGGGTTACAAGGCCATCACAGCACCAGCTAAGTATGAAATAGGTCACAAGCAAGTGAGTCCAGTTCTCTCAATTAGACTAGTCTGCCATTTCCCATGCCATTTGGCTGCTGCACCCAACTCTGGGAGCCTGAAACTATGGGGAGAGGTGGTTTGAGTAGGAGTGTGTGTGTGTGTGTGTGGGCTTGCGG
Source organism: Xenentodon cancila (assembly GCA_014839995.1). Lineage (NCBI taxonomy): Eukaryota > Metazoa > Chordata > Actinopteri > Beloniformes > Belonidae > Xenentodon > Xenentodon cancila. The sequence continues at coordinate 3,960,186 of CM026197.1, read as the reverse complement.
GTGTACCAAGTAAAAGCTAAAGCTGAGTATCCAGTGAAGGGCTCCAGCCCTGAATCTTGGACGGATCTACCTCAGTAGAGTTGGCCAAGCTGCCCTGGCTTCATTCATGTAATGCCAGCACCGCACTGAGCCAAGCACTTGAGAGAATAAAACCACATACACACACAAACAACATTGAGCCTCTACTTCGTACAAGACTTAACACCCAGGGATGTCGATTTTAAATTCTGCCTGTTGGTGTTTATGTCAGTATTTCTGTATTTGAGTAGGCTTGCCAAAAAAGTGAAAGACTTCCCTCCAACATCCAATTTCTTTAGAAATGCCAAAAAGGCAAATATAAAATTTATGAAAAATGCTCCTTGGCAGTTAAATCAGACAACAAAAGAAAAGTTAGAATCATCTTGTTTTCAAATCTTGAATCACTTGAAACTTTTTTTTAAAATGGTTTTACAGACACTGAATTGTCCCGCTCATTGTATGACATCCTTCCATGTGTTTCCACTCTGCCACAATCCTGCCTGAACTTACCACAAAAGGGAAGGAACAAGTGATGCTGTACCGTTTCGGTGTGAGGTCATGGCAGAACAACAGTGAGGCTATCTCACCACACAGACGAGGCCTCTCAGTCACTGAGTGGCTCAAAGATGTTTACTTTTATCACAACTTTCCTATATTTGTCATCTGTGGTTTTTCTTGTTCGGGGTTTAAAACAACCCAACCACCTGCTCTACAGCATCCAGCCTTTACATTCAAACAGCTGACATGCATTCACACCAGTTGTGGAGACTTCACATCGGATTTCATTAGAAACAACCTCCGTGTGGTAGAACTCATGCCCTCAAGTGTGTCCAGAAAACCTTTGAGCATCTGCTGTCACGGACAAATTAAACGTGGCGTAATTATGAGCGGACGCTCCCTGGAGTGCTCCGTCTCAGAACCTCCGCAAATTCAGTGACAGCAGGAAGGTGTGGCGCTGCGTGGCCTCTCACCAATTAATTAAACAAAAGGCGCCCACGTGTGCGCGCAGCCGTAAGGGGAAAGATCATTTCCGAACTTGAGTTGCGCTACTACAAAAGACCATTAAATAAACAAATAAGCAATATCCTACCTCGAAAAAGAAAGGCTTTGCTGCCGTTGTGAAGCCCCGCCACTTGAGTAATTCCATAGGTGGCATTTGCCAGATCCAGTTCATTGATGATATCGATCTGGTAGTCTTGATCTGACTCGAAACCAAAAGCTGGACAAGAGAGATGAAGGTTAGAGAATGTTAGCGGGTGGATTTTTACTAGTTACTTTTAGCATGTAGAAAATAGCGTATTTCGTAGAAATTAGCGTTTTAATCTTTATTATTATTATTTTCCATCCACGCAGGATGCATCTGTCCAGTAAAGCTACGCATCTCCAACCCGCAGCCGTCACCTGGGCTGTGTTCGGACTGCAGGTTTACTGCTTGTTAAAGGTCCAGGCAGAAGGTGTCATGTCTTTCTTGACTCTCCTGTGGCAATTTTCAGACAGAAACTCCACCAATACAGACTGAAAACAGAAATGTTACATGTTGCCCTGCAAAGACGCCGAAAGAAATACTAAACGCGCTCACGCGCAAACTGGGGAGTGTGGAAAAACGTCAAGATGAAGAAGTTGGAGCTTAATTGCTCTTTGCGATCAGACTTTGTACGGTTTGCACTGACCTGGTTTGGTTAAAAAGAAAAGGGATACGAGAGCTGCGTAAATATCCATTTGCGTTGGAGTTGCGCTGTACAGAGTCCGTGAGTCGTGCGCTCCGCTGCGTACCCACACCAACCAGCTCCGGTCCGTCTGACTGGCTCTGTGCGCTGTTCTCACTGCTCTCACCTCGCCTGGATTTGCAAGAAGGAAGGAATGGTCCACGGCGCAAAAGCGGGGGTTTCTTTCCTGAGAAACGATAGGGCTTTATTGTGCATATACGCATCCAACCATGCTTTGCGTGTTATCAGATGTCACGCGTGTCAGCGTTCACACGGGAAGTAGGAAAGCAGGACTGTATATGGGAAATGTTTAGAGTTATAGCGGCAATTAATCTGTAAAGTTCCCCCCTTTGGACTGCTGAAACTTCCAGTTTTGGAGGTGAGAAAGGGACTTTGAAACGAAACTGTGAGTGGAGGGTTGGGGAATTACTTCTAATTGGCACGTGTGCTGCCCCTTCTTCTAATGGAGATTTATCTGTGGTGTAGTTACAGAAAAGCAAAAATGAGAAGGCTTCAGGTGGTCTTTAATGGTGCATTTAGAGCTTTGCTTAGGCTACCAAGATGATAAAGTGTAAGTGACTTGTAATGTACCCGCATTTGGAGTGTTAAAGACTTTCATGTGCACCCCAAGGGTCTACAGCCGGTTTTCATAACTGAACGTAGAAGTGCCAAAATGTGAAGTTCTTCGAATGACCAGGAGCTGGCTTCAAAAGTATGTTAGGTACCACTGAGCCTGATGAAAAATGTCCAGCTTTACAGCAGAAATAAATTAATTTAGAGCCTAATACAAAAATTGTTCTGGTATTTAGCTACATCCATGACCACTGTGCAGGAGGTTGACTTTCCTGGTGGTAGGAATTATATTAAACATCAAGTGTACACGTGGGGTGTCTTTTTTTTTTTTTTTTTCAGAGTAACAGTTGTATTGCATGTGAGTGGTGTCAGACAGTTTACTGTCATCACTTTTCATACACTTTCGTTGAACTTCTGAGTTGTGAATAAAGATGTAACAGATTATAATCACATGGCTTATTTTGCTGTTGAGGCTCCTACAACATAATTACATTTAAAACTGTACGACCTGGATCCCTTTAATCTGGGTCACATTAGGAACAGTGGGCACAGACTGTACATTGATGACCCCTTGTGTTGTAGGCTGCAACCTGAAATAGAGGCCAACTTGGATGTTAACTTTGTAAAGAGAGCACGTGGTATACAGTGATGCAACCCAGGCTGCAGCTGCAAACATGTACAATGACTTGCACTGTCTTCATAGTTGACGTCCGTCACCACAACCCTACTAAATCTGAGTCTTTCTCAGTCTCAGTCTCGTAAAGCTTACTTTTTTATGTTTCTCTTTTTTCTTGAAGGAAGTGTGTTGGGTCGCATTAATATGTCATTTCCAATTACATTTAAATTGGCTATAGTTAGTAGATAGTCATGGATTTCTGGCACTTAGAAGACTATATCACACAGTCTTTGGTCACGACAACAGTGTGACTATGGTCACCAATTTGGATCTGTGATGACAGATATTGCCAAGATTCTTTCACGACAGCCATCTTTCATCTGAGATGACCAAAGATTGTGCACTGTGATGGAGCCATTAGTTGTACTAACTGACCACTTTGACTGTAGTGGTAGTTTGTATTGAAGGTCCACCGGTGAAGCACAGACTGTCAACATATTTACAGTGGATAAAAGGTCACATGACCCATTGTTTTCCAAAAAGCGGTTTTGAAGCCTCCTTGTCTTTGTACGGCACACATGTCATGTTGCCCGGGAAGCCAACCGGAAAACACGCCCACTGTATGTCAATCAAAATGAACTGTTTGTACAGCCAGCTCTTCAGCCAATACTAAAATAGCTGGCAGAGCTATATTATATTCTAAATTTGGACATTTTAACATAAGAGTCTATGGACATAGGTTTGAGGCCTCCAGTGGCCAGTTGTGGAACTGGAACAAACCTTAGTTCCACATGACACTCAACCCGGAAGTTAGATGGTTGGCACTTGGGGTGAAGGTGGCTTGGTTGGAGCAGAATGAAGTAGCTGTAGAAGACTGAGTTAGCTGGAGGACGATGGGCCCGCTGGCTCATTAGCTGCTAGTTAGCCAGGCCTGAGCAACGCTCGTAAATGAGCCCTTCCAGGTTGGCTAGCCACAGATTCCATCTGAGCCCAGCTTCGTTTCAGAAGCAACGTATAAAACATGGAAGAACAACCTGTTTTTCCACGTCAATGTGAAGGCACGTCGGGTTGCATCACCTGGTAGCGTGAGCTAAACAAGGCTAAAATAGCCAGCTTGTGCTAAGAGAGACAAGGGCGTGGTACAGAGAGGAGACAAGCTTAAAAAATATAAATTGGAAATATATTTTATGGAGTCTAAAGATGCTGCTGCTGAATGTGACTTTGGTCTCGAAGAGAAATTCCTATAATAGCACGTTCCTTTACCGTCGGCTCCTAAATCCACGGCTCATCCTCTCACCTGAGTCTTTCTCAGAAAAGCCCTGGGATTCTGCAGCCCTCTCCAGGTTTCTATTCTCTGGGGCCCATCCTTATTGAGAACCATTTATCATACCCATTTTTTTCCCTGTCTCTCATTTGTGTACATTGTCAGCTTGTCCGGGTTACCTGCATCAACATAAACTGCGAGCGTGTGAGCGCTGCTGTCTGCTTAGTGATTATGGCAGTTACACAGTGTGCACTGCTCGCTCCACCTGTGCCACTGTGCTCTACCCAGGGACGGGGTAATGTCTGCTTTGGGATGCAGCTCACTGTTCCAGGCGATCAAATTAGATGGTAAACAACAGCAGCGTTCACCAATCCACTGATCCAGAACCAAAAAATCCTGAGGGGGAGGAGGGCATTACTTGAAATTACAGGTTGCTGAGCAGCAGAAAAGGGGAGGAAGAGGAGATTAAAATGTTTTTAGGCAGGCTTTGAGGTTTACAAGCCACATAATTCCTGCCTGTCAGACTTTTAATAAGTAAAAAAAAAAAAAAAAAGCAAATAAATAAATGGATGAAGCAATTAAGCTGTTGAAAGCTGTTTGACTTGTTTGCCCTTTTGTCATTTCTTCATAAACCATGCAGCTAAATTAAATGAATGCAGAATTTTAAGATTTCTAATGCATTGCCAGTTGTGCCTGTCTGTATGTCATCTTTAACAGCCTCCTTAAAAATCAAAAAAGACGTGAAAGTCTAGTGACTTATCTTGAGTAACTTAAAGATTTGGTTGAAATGACACTTTATTGTATCATGGATTTCAAAGCTGTGAATAGAAGGAAAGTCTATATTTATAGTTTTCTTTTCTTCAGACAATTGAGGTTTTAGAAGACATGTTCAATACATGAAGAACAAAACTTTAGAGAAAAGAAAACTGTAAATATTATTTTATAGAAGACAAAATGAACCTGATCAATCTACATAGGGAAAGTCTGTACTTAACTAAGTTACTCCAGCTGCAGCCGGGGTTCCAGCTCAGACTGATGGAGTTCTGACTGTCTTCATGAACAGATGAACTCTTATTGCACTGGGTAACCTAGAAAAACGTGAAATAATTGCATATTGTGTATAATGAGGAACTAAGTGTCTGATGAGCAGCAGTTGAGTGTATGAATATTGCAGCACAGTAAATAGAGCCATGCGCAGCATCCCGCTGTGTCTGCTGAAAGCCCATCATTACCCATTAATCACAGTGTTAAACTCCCCATGTAATGCCCACATTGGCAGTTCACCAGCAGTGTAGAGGATGTAGCATTATGTGTGATACAGGTCAGCATGTCAGGTTTGGAGAGGTAATTTCTTTCTAAGTCTGAAATTGAACATAACTGCTTTCATCTAGTATGACTGGCCTTCAGTGAACCTGAAATCCTCTTGATCCCATAAGAATACCACCCTTTTATGCTTGTGTGGTGTGGTTACTCTATCTTTTATGCTTGTGTAGTTACTCTATATGACAAAGAAAGTAAGCTATGTCAGCACCAAAGCCTACCTGTGGTTGACCTGTGACATCAGTTAAACTGATACATGCAACGCTTTAAGTAGAAAAAAATAAGTGCCGGTATTCCCGCTACTCTTAACACAGACCACCAACACAGACGTGTCACTAATTGTGGTGGACTCATCAATCAGAACACAGTTTTCTTCTATTTTTGACTATGTCATCAACTTTTTTGTTCATGTCTGCCCAACTCTGCCTATGTTCACTCCATTTAACTCTTGCAGTCTTACAACAGTTGTCATATTGTTGTAATACTGTACATCACATATCAGTATAAGGACGCCCATGCTCACCAATTTTGTAAGCTGTCCTAAACACTCTGCAGGTTGTGTCATATTCAGCTTTGTGCATGTCTTGAATTTGTTTTTTCATTTCATTGTCTGATGCCATCTTTTCAATCTGCACTGCTTTTATGTGGGATCTTGAATCTCTGTGGTCTTTGATTTTCTTTCACAATGAATTTTGTTTTTTCCGCTTGTCATCCCCAAATGCAGATGCAGATATTGTACACCAACTCCCCTCGCATGCCATCCTAAGTCCTTGCTCTGTCGGAGCACCCAGTGAGTCCACTCACAACATATCTTACAGCTACGTTTTCTCTCTTTGCCAATAAGCCAGTTGTACTGTGAGGAGAAATACTGCACTTGATCCTTTGACCAACAGCCTTTTTCCGTCTTTTCCGACCGCAACAGCAACAGATGCAGCAGCAGGCTCCTCGACAGAAGCACTAACGGTAGCTTGCAGCGTCCGACCTTTATTTTCTGGCATAGTGAAGGTCTGTTCAACAGTGCTATACTGTCGTCATTCAACTCTGCTCTAGATAGATTGTGCAGTTTATTTATTGTTGTATATCAGACATTTCATACCATGATTTGCTGGTGTAGTGAAGGTGAAGCTACTTGTTTGTAAAAAAAAAATGGAGAATGTCAACTCTTTGAATAAAATAAAATAAAAAAAAACTCTTATAGCTTATAAAAACACCTTTACCATGAATACCTTGAAGCAGTTATTTTTTTGTGCAATGTTTTCAGTGTCTCGCATATTTGTGGAGGAATTTAGGTTAATTCTGTTTTACAATGTTGCATCAGTTCATTGAAAATTGTAACAGCAACAGCTTCAGCACAACTCTCCTAAGATCAAATCACAGCATTTCCATCAAACTGAGGTGGGAACTTTGGACTATTGTGGCACTTGGAAATTGGAATTACTGTCCCATTTCTGTGAAGTTTTTGAATGGCATCATGTTTGAAACAAGAATCCTTTTGTACAGATAAGTTTAATGCCAAGTCAATTACTCAAAGGTGCACAGTTCCTTTGGCTTTAGCAAGCCCAAATCATCACCTCACCACCACTGTGCTTGACAGCTGATGTTACGTTAACTTTTTGGTAATTGGGTAATTGTAGAGCTAAATATCTCTACTTTTTTATTGTCCCTCAAAATTATATTGTTTCAAAGGTCTTCTGGTTTGTTCAGATACAAATTTGCAAATTCAGGCTTCGCTGCCATGTTCTTTTTCCCTTTCCAACCCATTCAAAGAAGCCATAGTTGTGTTTTTTTCCCCTTTTTGTACTTCATGAACTTTAACATCTAGAAATGCTGAGTTCTGTAGCATCTAAGTTGTAGCTCCTGCTTTTTTTCGCAACATCTCTAAGTATTGCACTGTCTCAGGGGAATCAACGCTTAAACTGTTTTGTCAGACAAACTCAGAGTCTCATTGACTGTCACTTCTCCAGGAACTTGAATTATGTGTCACTCAGAGACACTTGCATGGAAAAGAAAAGTGCCAGCTTCAAATTTTGAAGCCACAAACTTTAATGTGAATGTCATTCAGTATAACAATAGAGGTTCAACTGCTGGACTGAAAATATAATTTTTTTATGTTTGTAGTTCAGGCAACACAATTTTAAAAATGGTTCCCACATTGAACAACTGGGTAACAAATAGTGAGATAGCCCTTTTTTTTTCTTTTCACTCTTTCACTCAAGCTGTGAGAACAGAATACATTGTGGATTAAATGGTCACCACTACTGAAGATTGTACATTGTCCACAAAATCTGTGACTGGGAGGCAATTATCAGGTCACATACAATCTCTCAACTACACACATGGTGGGCAATTGTCCCTGCAAGTCAGGTGGTTTGATTCCTTTGACAAAAATGGCAAACACCTATGCCAAGCATGACCTACTTTTGCTCCCAACTTTCTTCAAGAAGAAGTAAACATACTTGTCAAACTCAAAATGCTGCTATGTCTCTTGCAGCAAGCAATAGTGTGATTGGAATGACAACACATGGCTCTATCGCTCAGATCAGACCACTCAAACAGCAGAAAAAAGCTCTGCATACGTAAGAGGTAAATTCAAAGACCTGCAACCTCCCTGGGGGAGTGAAAATGTATACATCTACATAATTTCACCACATATCACCTTCTTGGTAAACCAACCTAAATTAAATTTTAAAAGCACCATCTGCATATTTTCTTCCAAGCTTTAGCTTCTTATAGTACATTAGGATGTAAATATCTTCTTTTTTTTCAACAAATGCATAGGAAAGAAATTATCCCACAAGCAAGTGTAGTAAAATCCTATCTTGGCTGCTCAGATATACAGTTGTTTGTGTGAGACGGATATAAATCGCAATTTTCTTGACTGTCTTCCCAAAGAGCTTCTGATAGATATTTACTTACATCCATATATTGTAAAGATGTCTTTAACAACTTAGCAGCGAGCTGAGATGATGGATCAAGATGTAAAGTCATAGGATAGTCTGTGGAAACAAAATGCTATATCAGAATTTCCTTTACTACGTGCACCAAATGTCATATAAATTCATTCACAAAGCATTTAGGATGTCTGGCAGGTATGAATATCTCCGTGAAATTTTGTTCCAGTCCAGGAGACACAATTTCCTGAATCAATAAAAACTTAGCCCAGTGACTATTTGAGCTAAAACATTAACGTGTTCCATGATTCCCGTGAACATTAGAACTAGATTGTTAATCACACTGCATAAAAGTACGGTGCATCAAATGTGCATAGATCAAGTTATTTAAAAAAAAAAGAGGTGCGTACTAAATGCATCACAATCCATCAATTTATGATGAATTCTACAAGAGATTACAACTCTTCAAAGACCCCCATCTCACAACAGATTTTTTGTTTTAAGAGTGGAAAATGTAGAAACTAATTTCAGAGCATTTTTTTAAATTATTATTATTATTTTCTGTCTAAGTATGGCCCTGATTAGCATCCAATATTGTAAGAACGCTCAAACAATTTTCTGCTTTGAAGCTTTATTGAAAATATTCAATAGAGCATTGCGTCCTCCATGAGTTCTTCATTTATACGTAGTGAAAAGTTTGAAGGTTTTAAATAAAATTCTTCAGGTGTATTTATTTTTAGCCAAAATATCTGATTCCAAACAATAGTTGCAGCTGATCCAAAGTAGACGGTGGATGACAATGTACAAAAATAATCGTCATCAGAGCGGCTGAGGCGCATTCAGGAGCTAATAGACTCTGCCCATAGCTGTAAACTCTGAAACACATCTCTTAGTTTTTATGGAATCACGCAATCAGCAGTTAAAGCTTTTAACAACAAAAGTAAAACAAAACAAAAGTAACTGCAGGACAATTACAAAGTGTATTATGAACAGGGGCTCAAACCAGTCATGCATTTTTATATCTATTTGCCATGTGTGCTAGTGTATGCTAAATAACTCTAACACTGTCTGGAGTTGCGAAAAACGTGTTGTTTAAGATTAATTTCGCTCCTTATTCAAGTTGAACTGTGAAGCTACGGATGTGCAAAAGGGTCCTGCTTGACTTAGTTAAGGCATTTGTAAACATTACACCTTTTATTTCCAGTCCCTATTCTCCAGAGCTTTGAACAACAAAGACAAATCACCAGTGTCATGGACCACGAGACTGGTAATGGTGCCTTCACCGTCATTTACCATGAGTCCTGGTAAATGACGGTGAAGGCACAGGTAATACAGCAATTGCTAGCCAAGCAGTAATTGATTCTTAGTGGTAGAATATAAAATACTATTATATTATTCTGACAATACGGCCGGAAGTAACTAGCTGGTCGTAGGAGATTTCTGTGACCAGCTAGTTATAACGGAAGATTAACAGTTTATTGAAACTGAATGAGCTCATGCGGCTAAATGAAGCCAAACATATTTTTCATATACCCAGGCCACAGTAAGATAAATTGCTTTTTCCTTTCTTTGCCTTATTATCAGTTTCTATAATAGATTAAAGTTCCTGAATTTTAAGAAAAAACAAATACAGTAACTTAAAGAAAACAGGAACTTGTCTCACAGTTTCCTGCTTAAAGCTATTATTATTTCAGCGGATTGTTTATCATTGTTCTGTTTATTAATAAGCATCTTCTAAATTGCCCGTAGGTATGTGTGTGCGCGTGTGCATGGTTGTTTGTCTATATATGAGGCTCTGCGACAGACTGGCGACCCGTCCAATGAGCTGGGAAAGGCTCCAGCAGACCCCAGTAACCCCTGGTAAGTTTAAAACGGGTATAGAAAATGGATGGATGGATGTTGATAAGCATATTTATTTCAAAGCTGAGATATTTTTTTTTCCAGAAATTAATAAACATCAGGGGGTCTGACCTCTACTGAAGTACTTTAGCAGCTCACCTGCGCGGCTTGGGACAGGGTGAAGTCAAGACTGACGTGGATTCCTCATAAACAACAGCTGACAAGAGCAAAGAATTGCAGGAATTCATATTGCAAGTAAGAGAACAAACCCTAGGAAAACCCTGTTTAATGTCATGGGTAAAATAGCACACCAGTTAATGATGCTTTAAGCCAAGGGTGGCTTGGTTATTTTAAAAGGCCATTATTCTGTAACAGCAATACTAATTATAAAATAACGTGTTCACTGCAGTCTGCCTGCTCTCACTGTTATTACCCTAATTGCATTTATTTTGTTTCTCACTAAATGAGGTAAGGTTTAATGTTTCACAACTAGGAAGAAACCTGTTTCTAATCATTCTTTTATCCTGTTTTTCTTGTGTAATCAGCATGATATAATGAGCCTCTTCAATAATATTGCCTTATTCATGAAGCGTATGTTGGTCCATCAAACAATCAGTGTTCTACCTGCTGTTAGAAAACTGTTAGGAGTTTTAGTACTTTGCTAATATTTCTCAGCTTATTAAGCAGTGTTTTATCAAAAGTGTTATTGCTTCACTTGAACAGACACACACACACTTATGGGGCCTAACCTTTCTATGTATTGTCAAACAGAACTGGACATACGTGACCTGATCGTAGTGCTCCCTTTCCTTTGTTCTTTTTTTTGTTGAGTGTTTCTGTGTATGGATGCACAAACTTAGAGTCATTAGGCTTCTATATGGTTAATCTTTTACATGCATTTTGCACACATGAAGCCTCATTCCCTGTGTGTTTCACAATTCTTCTTTACTGGCCAGTTCCACATCAATTTCACTTTGCCCGCTCTGATCTAGGCTTGATTTGTCAAAGAATATTACTAATCTTGTCATTTATTTTTGGTCTTATTTTTTCCTCAACTCTTAATGGGACAAATCAACATTCAGCACAGTTACATGCACATCTAAATCAAACTGTTGGCAGTAATCGAACTAAGAATTTAACTGGAGTTTTTGAGGAATCTGAGTATAAAAGAGAAGTGAATTATTGAGTAAGGTGTGTTAGACTCTGCGGTGCTAGGTGGCGCTACAGGCCTTTTTTGCATTGGCATTCTTCCAGTTAGTTTGAACAATTAGTAAACAACCGCGGCAGATTTGAAGCAGGAAGACAACAACACGCAAAGACATGGAGCCCAACGATGTAGCAGCTCTGTACATCTCATAAATAAATATAAGAGATTGTTATGCACGTAAGATGCACGCACCTGTGTTTTTGTCATGCAGTGACTATTGTTATTCCCGCTTCTGCAGTTTTGTTGCTTAATATCATCATGTGATGTATTTTTAACCCAAACATAACTTTTTTTTTTCTTCAACTTAACCAAGTTGTTTCCCTGTCTAAACCTAACCAAATAAGTCAAATTTAGTGCTTTGCCACTAGTCGGGTGGTGAGTCGGCTACGGTCCAATGGGCTGGTGCTTTCCCTGGATTCTGAGCTGGTCCACTTTTCATCTGTCCTGGGGAGTGGTGGCTCGTCTGTAGGGGGGCTGGAGTTTCTCCACGTTGGAGCTCAGTGTGGCTGCTTTATGTATCTCTGCTGGCATTAATTTTCATTGTTATGCTGATGATACGCAGCTGTATCTGTCTATGAAGCCAGATGAAACAGAACCATTAGACAAACTTCAGATGTGTATTAAGGACATCAATGACTGGATGTCCAGAAATTTTTTGCTATTAAATTCTGATAAAACAGAGACTGTTGTTTGTGGTCCCAAACAGCTTAGGAAGGGATTAGATGGTCTTGCGATGGCCTCCAGTAAAACTGTGCGAAACCTTGGCGTTATATTCGATCAGGATTTGTCATTTAAACAGCATATTAATCAGGTTTGTAAAACTGCGTTTTTCCACCTCCGTAATATCGCAAAGATTAGGAGCATCCTCTCGCAGAGTGATGCCGAAAAACTAATTCATGCGTTCGTATCTTCTAGACTAGATTACTGTAACGTGTTGTTGGCTGGATGTCCAAGTAATTCTCTGAACAGCCTCCAGCTGATCCAAAATGCAGCAGCGCGAGTGCTGACAGGAACCAACAAGAGAGACCACGTCTCTCCAGTTTTAGCTTCCCTCCATTGGCTCCCTGTAAAATTTAGAATCCAATTCAAAATTTTATTACTGGCATATAAAGTCCAAAATGGCCTAGCGCCGCGATATTTGCAAGACCTGATAGTACCGTACGTTCCTAATAGAGCTCTCCGTTCTCAGAGTGCAGGTTTACTCGTAGTTCCTAGAGTATCGAAATGTAGATTTGGAGGACGGGCTTTCTGTTATCAGGCACCATCACTCTGGAACCAACTTCCAGTTTGGGTTAAGGAGGCTGATACCACCTCCACCTTTAAAACTAAACTTAAAACATTTCTGTTTAATAAAGCATATAGTTAGTGTACATTTAGTACCTTAATGTGTCAGGGCCAGTAGTCAAAGCTGCAGCTGCAGGACCAGACTAGAGCAGCTCATTTTAAACAGCTTCGGTGTAGATATGCTGTTATAGGCCTATGCTGCAGGGGGGCACCAACATGATCCACTGAGTGGTGCCTTTCACCTTCTCTGTTTCTCTTTGCCTTCTCTGTCTCTTCTTCACCTCAACCCTCATTTATTAACAATATCCCATAAACTTAATTGTGGTCCATTGTTCTGGTAGTTTTTTGTGCTTGTCTGGCCCTTCTTTTCCTCTTCTTTGCATGTCCTGCGGACCAGAGCCTCAGGAGCTGCTTGCTGACCTGCAGTTCCACCTCTGACCATCCCAGTGTCTGCCTTCACCTGTCTGTGTGGATGTCTGTTGGATGCTTGCTGACACCCCGACCTGCAGTCCTCATCCCCTTGTATCTCCGTCTATCCATATATCACCCATATTCACAGAAGTCTAATTGGACTACCAAGGACAGTTACTAATGTATCCTATCTTGTACCTTTGACGGTGTCTCTATGTCTCTATTCTTTCTTATTTCTTGCTCTACCCGGCTGGCCTTCGGCAGGAGGGTCCCCCCTCATGAGCCAGGTCCTGCTCAAGGTTTCTTCCCTCTTAAAGGGGAGTTTTTCCTTGCCACTGTTTGGCTTACGGTTTTTCTTCCACTAGGGGAGTTTTTACCTGCCGCTGTTTATGTAATAATTGCTCGGGGGTCATGTTCCGGGTCTCTGGAAAGCGCCTAGAGACAACTTGTGTTGTAATAGACGCTATATAAATAAAATTGAATTAAAAAAAAAATTGAAAAAATTGAATTGGACAGTCTCAGGTTCCAATAAATGTTGTGAGATCACACTGTCCAGTGGGCTGGTGAAGGGCACCTTCACCCTAACAAATGCACGAGAATAACTTACATCTGCTGCAATTACATTTTTTTTTTTTTACATATCTCAAAAATGCAGACACGTATTCTTGTCATTTCTGATTTAACAACTGTGGCATGTACGAGTGTGTGCCTTATCCTTCACAAGCATGTGCCCTTCAACCAGTGAACGAGCACTCATTTGCAGATTGGATAGATAGTGGTGAAAAACTTCACTGATAATAGACTCTTTTAGCTGAGAAACATACCCATGGCTTTGACATTGAAAGTATTTGTGGTTTCCTGAAACACATAATCATGTAAAACCCAGGGGTTTTGCTTTTCTTTTTTAAATATTCCAAAACAATGAATAAAGTAAGACATAACACATGGTTGCTTCCTGCTTTAGTCACTAGAAATATTCTCTAATTTATCCCTCCGCTTTAATGTCAGCATGACTGTTAAGAAACTAACCGCTGCCTGCCCCACATCACCAGTTTACATAAAAGTACATTTAATAAGTATTTTACAGTAGTTACAATAAACAGTTTGAACTGCTTATTCATTCATTGACGTTTCACCCAGCTGTCATAGGGTGAGAGGCGGGGTACACCCTGTCATGTTGTCAGGCAATTACAGGGCTTAAAGCTCATGTGGACCAAAAATGTTTTTTTGTTGTTTTTTTTAAAGAAGTTTTTCACATTGAAAAGGCTCAATATTAATTTGTTTGACTTATGAGACCATACAGGGGGATAAATGCGCAGGTTCTGAGCAGACCTGTATTAATGAACACCTTAACCCCAAAACACAACTAGGAAAAGATAAAAGAGTGTTTACTGGCTGAAATGCTTGCTCGGATTGCTCTGTTCACTGCACTGGTGTATTGTACAAAATCTAATGCCTCCTGCAGATCAGGTGGACACAATCATATCATTTCTTAACCATCTGGAGAGCAAAGATTTATAATGATTAAAGTCTTTAAGGCCCTGTGTCAGTAACAAACTGAACAAAAGCCTCTTAAAATCCTGAATTTCCCCCCTCTCTGTTGTATATATGTGCTTTACTGCACACATAAGGTGCACGCTCCTGCACTCTCTGCTCTGTGGGCCACACCAGTAAAAATGGAGGATGGCCTACATTTTATAGCTAATCCTAATGACATTCTCATGGCTGCCAGTCATCTCCTCCCTTTCTCTTGCTTTCCTTCGTTTTTTGTCTCCTAGAGGAAGTCCCCCTCATGAAATGTACGGAGTTACACATCAGTAGAAATAGAATGTTGCTCAGTTTCTAAGCCCAAAATCTCCACAGCGCTTTACTTCTAGGCTTGAGAATCCTTCAAAGTATGGACTCTAGAAAATGAAGCAGCCATGACCGACTTTTTTGTTTGTTTGTTTCCTAAATGGATAGTGTAAAACCTAAACATTTAAGTCTAGCATTCGACAACTGGCTTAAGTTTGAATCCACAGATTCTTTCTTTCCTTTTACATCATCTACGGCTCAGCACAGTTGCTTTTTTGCATTTTTTTTAACCTTTTCACTGCAACTTGCTTTTGGTTGGTTAGTTTGTTAGAATTATTAACCAGTGCAGGTTAAAACATTAAAGTTTTTAAGTGCTTACATATGACATCTTTACAAAATGATAAAGAAATCTTGATTTTTTGTTCATTTCAGCAACAGAATGGAGGGACAGGGTGGTGTTTATTACTGTGTAGCACCGCCTCTTCTTTTAAAATTGGTCCAAGATTCAAACTGCACAACAATCATGTGGCTTCTTTGTCGCGCTTTTAATTTCACACTGTGCCAACTGGTGAACAGTTTGGACTGGACACTGATTAATTCAGCTCCCACACTTTTCTACTATGAATGCATGCTTTTGTAGTGGATACAGTGTTCATTAAGGTTGTTTGCATTTCAGGGCTTTAATGTTTTTGATCTCTCAACCTTGTGAGATGCATTACTGTGATCAAATTCAAAAGAGGTTATTTCCTGAAGTTGAACAATGTCTCATTTTAAACATTTGATATGTTTGATATGTTCTACATTGTGAGTAAAGTCTCTGGTCAAACATCCAACTCTTGCACTGTTTCCTTAAAACGAAGTTCAGTACAAGATTTACACCAGGAAATTCAGGCTTTAGTTGATCCGCTAAGCAGAGAGCTCACACAAAGACAGCGGCCAACAGGAACTGTCCTAGTATCCTGGTGCCTGCACACTACCAGGTTTTATTTCATTCTGATTGGAGCATGGTCTCTATAACACACACAAAGAAATATAACAGTGGAGTATGAAATGCTTTATTATCCAGAAGTGATGTGGCAGAAAATAATTATTTTACAACCCTAGTTCCATAAAAGTTAGGATGACATTTTCCCATGAAATGGCAAAATGTCTTAGTTTTAACATCTGATATGTTGTTTATGCTATATTAGGAACAAAACATGGGTTATGAGGTTTGTAAATAATTGCATTTCATTCCTATTCTAGACAGCCACCCAAACTTTTTCAAAATTGGAGTTGCATATGAATGTGATACTTTGGGTCATTTGTGAGATATTTCATTGTTCCAATTATTTGCAATCCAAAGTAAAGATGCAAACCCAAATTAACTACTGCAGCTGTCATGGAAACAAAACCATTTCACAGACGATACGTAAGTGGATCATGGGCAACATATTCTCCTATGTATACATATTACATACACTGACTGTTTCTATTATATAGTGTTAATGATCTGATCTCTGAGTCTGTACTGACTTATCACATGGCTGTTTTGGAAACCTGCTCACACCGAACAGATGTAAAAAAAAAAAAAAAACAAATTAAAGGGTATTTAACAAATTGTAATGTGAAGCAGTGCAAGTTTTCTAAAAGTTAAACGAATGCACCAGAGATGATTTCTCTTCTGCGTGCTGCTGTATTAAGAGCAGGTGCCTCTGTTGGTGTGTCAGTACAGCGGGTGCATGGTCCAGGCTGCTCAGCTGTTTCCTAACAGACAGCGAACGTCCCATCACTTTTACTCTGGTAGGCGCAATTGGTTGTGTTGCAAATGAAACAAAAGAGATATGAAATCCTATTTGAGAAACACTTAGGAAAAATGGTGCAAAAGTGACTGTAAATGCATTTTAAACCACCTCTTTACGTGGTTTAAATCCAGTTTGAAAAGAAAACTAATTTCATTTGATTTTTGGATATTGAAACTGTAAAAAAAAAAATCTATTTGTAAACAATCTGATATACAAGAAAATAGATATGAGCTGGCTGTATAAACACAGCAGATGATACTTTCCATGAGCTTTTTACGTTTATGTTTAGCATGGATAAGGGAGATTAAAGCCTGATGTCCTAAAAGGACATCAGCTACTACTGCTACTACTTGCACTTGCTTATGGCTCCAGATTTAATTTAAAAACAATTTTCTGCTCCATTGGAGTTGATAAAATATACTAATTTCTTAAGACAACAGTGCTGTGTTAAGATCTTTTTTGGAGATTTAAAACTCTTTTCCTTGATTTAACCATAAGTATAGTGTGAATAATAGAGTTTGACATTATGCGCCTCTGAATTCAACTATTGATGGGTTCAGTGCTGTCACTTTACTGGAGAAGGGCTGTGCTGTATGATGCTTTATACTGTATGAGCTGTAGTATAATGCATGACTCAAATGAAACCAAAGTTTGCCAGTCGACAGTTCTGCTGGTGTTCCCTCACGCAGTGTCTTCACAAGTTTAAATCCGTCCCTCTCTGAAATCCACCCAGCAGGGTCCCACAAACACAGCCTCAGTCATAAACTGCATCACTCGCAGCTTTGTTTGTTCAGAGGGTTACATGAACAATAAAGATCAGAACTACATTTACAAGACAAAGAAGCCAAGAGGGATTTCTTCTTTCTGCTTGAGAAAATAAAAAACCTTTTGGTCACAGATGAAGTGAACTTTTTGGTGTTTGTTAGAGCTGGTGTGACATGGCCAAGAAAATGTTACCCTTGCTTTTTCAAACAGGATGACAATAAAGGTATATGCTATGTAAGCAATCAAAAACCAACTTCTTCCAGCTTTTCCCAGATCATTGCGTTGGGATATTGATTTGGCATAAGTTTTAATTTGAATGCCTTTCCTGACACAACCCTAATCTGTTTTGGATGGATACTACAAGTGTCTGGTCCAATGGGGGCAGTATAGGGTTCAGTGTGCTGCCCCGGGATACGATGTGTGGTGATGATGCAGGGGATTGACCTAGTGACCTATGATTATTAACTATTAGAATTTTGATAACCCTACTACTACAAAAAGAAAAAAGTACTATAGATTTCTATATATACATTACTCTGTGTGTGTATATATATGAATGTACGTAATTTGAAATAAATAAAATGGAATCTGGTGATTATCACATCCTCTAAACTTTGTAATTATTTAAAAAAAAAATAACATCCAAGCCGATGTGCTGAAGTAGTGAGCAAAAATCTAAGTACCCATCATTTTTCAGTATTTTTTTTGAGCATTAATTTGAAGTATTCATTTTCCGTATGACATTATCTGTCTCTCACATGGTTGTCGAGTGAATTTAAGCCCTCTGTTCTTCAGAATGATGCTTCACTTCATTGTGGTTTGTAGGCAATGTTTATGCAATCCTTCTAACGTCCAGCCACAGATAAGCATTTTAATTGAATTGTGGTCAAATGCAATTTGCAGTTATTTGCAGCTAGGGGTTTAGGTGTCAAACAGATTGGATCACATTTGACTCCAGAATATGTTGTTATACCGAAGAAGACCAGATGAGGATTATTATTTTTAGATATATAAAAAAACCCAAGGGCTAACAGAAAGTACATTTTTTTCTCAACATGACTTTCTGTACTTTCAGTTAACATGTGTAGGCACTTCACATTTATTTGCTTCCAGCTTTTCTGCTGTCATAATATGTATTTTAATAATTTTAAGCTTTATACGAAGCACTACAGTTTTTTTTCCTGTTATTAGAAAATACGGTGAGTCCGAATTTGTGAAGATACAGTAACACCCATTATGACCACACATCAGCTAGTAGACGATTTTAGTAAAGCAGTATCACCTGATAAAACCACCTTTGACGATGTCCACATTTTGATTTTGTTTGTGCTTATATGCACAATGAGAATGGGTTTGTTTAACTTTGTAGCTGACAAAAAAGGTGAGTGAGGAAAAGCGATGAGTGCGGTTGCTTTTCTGATTTGTTGACTCATCCATCCATTTTTCCTGGGCTAAGATGCGGTCTGAATTGTATGGCACCAAGTTAAGCCAGGTATTCCAGATATCTTAAAGGATCCTGCAGCAATACTAGGTCAGATCAGAGCCGCCCGCATCCCTTGAGTGAGTTCTGGGGTGCACCCTGGGGTTTTCTGCTAGATGGATGTGACTAGAAAACTTACAAGAAAGGTGCCTGGAGGTATCCTATTGAGATGCCCAAGCCAACTCAGCTGTCTGATTTCAACATCAAGGAGCAGCGGCTCTATCAGCTTCTTCTTCTTTGCCTCTATCTACAGTCTCATTTCATTTATTGCCCAGACTTCATGACCAAAGATGAGGGCCAGCGAATACATCAAAAAGCTTTGAATTCTCAGTTCATTTTACCATAATTGCCCAGTAAAAATCCCACAGTTATATTAATCTATTTTGGATGTGACAGCAATTTAACTGCTGTCCTACATATGGCCGCACTGAAACATATGGAAATATACATTAGTGGAAAACTACTTTTTAAAAATATTCTTAATGTTTTAAGACAGTTAAACAAATATAAACAAAAATATTCAAAAATATATTCGTATTAGCTTATAAGTATATAAATGAATGAATACAATCACAACAAAAATAAAAGTGAAATGGATTTAGATACCCTAAACAAAAAAAAACAAACAAAAAAAAGAGTTTTTTTATTGAGAAATAAATATCTGAGTGGAACAAACATGTCTATAGGGCTCTATATAAAACAATAATTCAGGTATTTTTGTTGATATAGCTGTTCAGGGGCTTGCATAACTACAGCAGTCAGCTGAATTTACTTTGGATGCAGGGCAAAAGCAGCAGTCAGTTTTCTTTAGAAGACTACCTCGAAGCGTGCAGGAATATATCACAAAAGCACGTGATATTAAGTCCAGCGTGAAGTGAGAGTGTGCACCGATGTCTCACAGGCTCTGCCATGTGAGCCAGCAGCCCCTCCTGTCATATGGGAACATAATTATAGTGAATCACAGCACCACAAAGAAATCAGACAAGAAAATCAAAACTCAAGACAATGCATGAAATAAATACACAAATAATACAAAAGTATAATTGCATGACGTGAAGTACCACAAACCGTGTATGTAATAAGCGTGACATTGAAAGAATGGTGATGAGAAAATGAAAAATAAATTAGATCTGGTGAAGGCAGTCACAAGTGGGATACATCTGAGTGTTTTTATTAGCGGTATGCTGATCAGGGTTCAGTGTGAGCATGAGCTAAAGTAGGGCAGTTTTGGGAAAGCCATCGATTGTACCCAGCACATCAGACTTATTTCAGATTCCTTCGGTAGCTTCTCTCCTTGGAGAACTGTAAGGAAAAGAGCCAGATATATGCTGCCAAATGGTTCATGTGTTTGACCTGGAAATAGTCAAACACAGTGTAGCAGACAGAAAAGTAAATCCTAAATCTGAAAGAAAAGATGATTGCCGTGTTTGTTTTCTTTTTCTTTTCATTAACCATCACTTAACAGTGCATTAGGATCAAGGTGATGGCAATCACAAACCAGTTGTCTCCAAAAAGAAGCCATTCTCCATTTATGTGATAAAATGTACAATTCAACAGCAGATAAAATAAATATGTTGTGGTAATTTGAGTGACAGCTATGATGCCAAACAGTAAAGTGTCATCTAGAGCTTAGCGTTTCTAGTCAACTTGACACATTCGCTGTGAATTAAGAGCCAAAAGAGCATAAATACTCTAATTTTAAATAATAATAAGGCTTGTACTTACGAACAGCTGTGACATCTTCTGGGTTGGCCTGGAAGGCTCCAAGGGTGACGGCGGCTCGCCCAGAGGCTGATACCAGCCTTTGGCTGCCACCATGGTCCCAGTGCAACTTGGGACCATAGAAGGCCAAGCTGCCAGGACTGCAAAAATCTTTTTCTTTTTTACACTTTGTTGACCAATTTTAAATTCACATATTCTCACTTTATACTGCAAGAGTATCATTTCCCTCTGGGGATTCAAATTGCTCCAATATATACTAGTCTTTACTTTCCCACCCACAGGGTTATATTGGTTAAGTTCCATTGTAGAAGTGGCCAGAAATGGCTGCAAATCACTTACTGTATATCACAAAAAAAGTAAAAGCCAAACTAGTCAAAATAGTTTAAAGCAAGATAAAATAAATAAATAACAATAATCTGCAGTTGAAAGTTTGAAGATGGTACCAATTGTGAATGTCCTGATAATCGGCAACAAGTAGAGATGTATTTACTGCTTCGTGCCTTCATGACAGGCAGGAGCTGCAAACTGTACAGTCTAATTTTCTTTCTGTTAGCCTGTGTCATCTCTGACAGTGAGGTTAAAAAGGCATAGATTTTGCCAAAGTTAAGTTGAGTCATGACTTTTATCCTTCGCTATGTACCTGCCAGCCTCCCTGCTGGAAACAATCCAACCCTAAAATTGTGTGGAAGGCATTTTGCAAATTGCATTGATCTTTCCCTGAACCTGCCGCCCACCTGCTGCCCATCCTAATGCTTAGCTTGTTCTCCAGCAGCTTGCACTGTGAAAGGAAATGACAGCGCAAGATGGCTCAACTCAGAGGCAGAAACCTTTTGTAAAACATGTGCATGAATACAAAACATGTGCAAACAATCTTTTAGTGGGCCCCTGCATCTGATTATGAATTATGCTGGTATTGTTTGAATAATCATAGTGCAAATCATGTTTTTTCATGGAAATTTTGAATGATCACAGTAGAAAATATGAAGCAAATCTAAACGGGAACATTTTACTTTTCTTTTTTCTCCTGCTGTTCATTGTTCTTCAGTGGTTTTGCAAGGTAGTTTCATTGCTAAGGTTTTTAATATAATCCAACCAAATTTATTTTTACACAAAAAAAATTGCCTAAAATATAAAGTATTGATCCAAATATGAAATGTTGGTCCAAGGTCATGATTTTTATGTACAAACTACAAAATAATGACTTATCCTGCATTCTCTCAGCATCTCCCAGTGGTTTAAAATGCTGTCCTGTGATCTTAAAAAGCTGTGCAGCATTTTTGAGTGATCATTAATCTAAGGTCTAAGGCTATCAAAATATTAAAACAGAATTATTGATCCATAATGATCTGATGCAAACATGCCTTCGAGCACATCTAAGATAGCAGTTAGCAACGGTTTTCTTCCAATCCATACTGGGGCAGATCGAACATTTTTCACAGTGCCTAAGATTTAACTAAGAAAGATAAATTAGGGCCAAGTTTAATACAATAGATGTAATCACAAACATAATGACACACAGGACAAATAAAAACTACCAATGCTTAAAACTATCCTGGCAGATTCAAATGTCTCTAAGAGGCATGTCAGGAGCATTTGTGCTCACATAATTTCAGTCTCCTTGTCTCCTTAAAGGTAAGATTCACCACATTATGTAACAGTGGAGAGAGAGGGGTTACGTAGAGCGACGGCCACGTGGACTCAGGACTCAAACCTGATGTGATGAGGACTTCCATCATCCATACACAAGGAGGCCTCTCACCTGAGTTCATCATATCCAGTGATTGGTTTCTCTCAGACTTGTAGGACATGTCACAGAACAGTTTGATGATACATCAAAGTCCCACTTCAGGGCACGCAAACTAAACCCAATTTAATCTCTATTGAAATCTGCAGGTTGCAGGAAGCAAAGGTAGTTAAATAAGGTGGTAGACACTGCCCCCACCTCTTTACCACACGCTGTTGATGCACTTTATCTCAAGCCACCTTTAAGAGCTAATTTTATTTAACTTTAAGGTCTCGTGATCTCATCTTTCATTTCCTCTGAGGGTTACTTGTTGCAGCTTTTACAGGTAGGATGAGGACCAAAAAGCTGACTCAGATGAGATAAACACATGTAGCAACAAAATAATTCTAGTCAAACCCACTCGGGGGCAAAAGGGTTGCTGGAGCAAAGATAAACTATCCAAATATCCAATCAAATGAAAATCAAAGAGCAGCAGGGCTGATAACAAAGACAAGAAACGTACAAGTGACAAAAAGACCCACAAGACTGTGCAATTAAATCCAGGTTAAACAAATTAACAAATTTAAAAGAAAGGGAAAAGGAAAACACGGGAAATAAAACAGGACAATGAGAGAAAATGAAATAATAAATATGCACAGAACACTACAACGCAACTAAGACGTGACTAAGTGATGGTGTCTTGATTTTGCACAACAGCATCAGCCACTCATGATGTGTATCATAAGGGTTCTCCTGATACCAGTAATTATAGCAATACTGTTTATGTGTAATCGCCATCAATGTTTTAATCAACACTAATCTCTACAATTCATGTATAACTTTAAGGACAATTTGTATATTTGCAGGAAAAAACCAGGATTGATACAATGCTGCAACGTATTCTGTCCTCAGATCTGCATTGATTGAATTGCTCACTTTTCTCTGCACTTGTGGGCTCATTTGAACTGAAGCTATTAGGTGAGCTGCTGCCACTATTTGAAAACCTCTCAGTGTTTAGCTTGTCATTTCCTGCTGCAGCTGCAGGCATCCTTCTTCTAAAATTACAGACATGCAGGACTATGTGGTAGTACGACCAAACACACTCCATCCCATTGTAAAGCTTTACAACAATGTCCTAATCAATACAAATGATCAGTTGTGTGGTTTTCAGGGAAGCTTTCATTCTGCGTCTACATGTGACCTGACAACATAACAAGTATGAAAACCCAGTTGAATTAACTGTTTTGTTTGCTCCAACAAAAGACTGGTGACCTGTCCAGGTTGTACCACTGCTTTTTGCCCAAAAATAGCTGGATGGATGACATAATGCATCCATTTGACGTAAAATGTGGTCTGATGCTCATTTCATTTCCAATAATAACCACACCAAAATAATTATAATTTGGCCCATTGAGTGTGCACAGTGCTATAGAAAAAAATTCAAATGAACCCACAAGCTACTTTCTACAACAATAGCTAATTATATTAATGGAAATTACCTTGGGGGGTGTGGTTTACTGTTAATTTGATTGATAAAAGATGCTAAACATTTTGCAGTGCTTCTCATAAGAAGCATCAAATGAAGTAAACCATAACCTGCAAAAGATGATTTCTGACGGTATTTTATCAAGAGTAGTTGATGTGGCTGGAAAAGAATGTAAAGCCATCTGGAAGTGTTCGGGAATCCGTCAGTCCACAGCTAAAGCAACCGGTTATGAATTAAGACCAGTTAGTACTGTGGCTATTCTTCCTAGACGGGGACACCCAACCAAGATGACATCAAAGACAGAATCCTGCATGAGGCAAAGTGGAAGCCAAGAGCAACAGCTAAACGCTTAAAGATATAATTTCAAGCTATTTTCAAGTGCTGGCTTAAAGTCATTGCTGCCTAAGGAGGTTTATCCTCATGTCAACCTTAGGGCTTTATTCATCTTCTTCTACACTGCATGTTTATTTCTGTGCTGACTGGTCAGACAGTATATTCATTTGGAGCTGTTTCTTGTTTCCTGGAAGTAACAGCTTGTAAGTAGCTGGATATTTAGCTACTGCGACCTTTTTACTATCAACAAAATGAACATGAAGTGGTTAATCTATTTTCATATATGTATTATTATGTTTGCTAAATATCACTGTTGGCATTGCCATTAGCTCATAAGCTCTTACTTGAATAAATGTTTCAATCAAGAAACATTCATGAACCATTAATGTTTTAAAATTCAATTCAACTTCATTTGTACAGCATCTATTACAATACAAGTTGTCTCTAGGTGCTTTCCAGAGACCCCAAGCAATTACTGCATAAACAATGGCAGGTAAAAACTCCCGTAGTGGGAGTTAAACTTTAAGCCACACAGTGGCAAGAAAAACTCTCCTTTAAGAAGGAAGAATTCTAGATCAGGACCTGGACCATATGAAACATCTACTGAAGAGGAAAAGAGGGGGCAGAGCAACATAACAAACTACAAGAACAATGGGCTGCAATTATGCTTATGAGATACTTCAATCAATAACTGTGGATTGAGTTTAAGAAAGGAAAGCGAAGAAGAGGAGAGAAAGACGGTGAGGGGCACCACTCAGTGGATCATGTTGGTGTCCCCCAGCAGCAGATCTACAGCAGCAGATCCAGGATGAAGCTGTGTTGAAGACCAGCTGCTCCAGTCTGGTTCTGCAGCTGCAGCTCTGACTACTGGTCCTAACACACTAAAGTTTACACCAGCTAGATGCTTTACTAAACAGAAAAGTTTTAATTTTGGTTTTAAAGGTGGAGGTGGTGTCAGCCTCCTTGACCCAAACTAGAAGTTAGTTCCTTAGTGATGGTTCCTGATAGCAGAAGCCCTGTTAAAATCATACGTGACATTACTGGTGAGTCCCAATTTTGCCAAAATGTAGTATGTCTGTGAATACAGCTGAGTCCAATTATGTCACAATCTGAGATGGAGATGATCATTCATGTCTTTATTTCTCAGCCATACGTTCCCAGCAGGTCCCTGAGTTCACGTGACCAGGGTCTGCTCGCTATGAAGCAAACACAGCTGAAAACTAAAGGTGACAGAGCCTTTGCAGCTGTGGTTTCCTCCCTCTGCAACGCCCTTCCTCTCAGCCTGAGATCTGTAGACTCTGCAATCTCTTTCAAAAAAACGGCAAAAAACACATCTTTTTAAACTTGCTTTCACTTAATTTTTTTATATATATATATTTTATAATTTGTTTTTGTGTTTTATTGTGAAACATTTTGTGATATTTACCTTGAAATGTGTTATATAAATACAATTTTACTTTACTCTACTTTACAATCTGTAATATGTGAAAGAATATCCAGATTGTAAAAATATCCAGTATGCAAGCAGGGCCGGTCCAAGGATTTTGGTGGCCCTAGTCACATACTATATCCCATAATGCAATGAACCACTACAGTGGAAACCAGTCACAGTGATCATCTAACTTGCTTCTGGCTAATGTAAGTCACTAGAGCAACAAAATTTATTTCAAAATTTCTTTCTTTTTTTTACAAGGTATTATAGTAAATGTAGTATACTACATTCCATCATCCTAGTATTTATTTAAACTGTATATTACATTGTATGAGGAGGAAGTCATTTCAAAATGTCCAGTGTATGTGTGGCACAGCCTTGCTTTATGTGTGAATATACAAACAGCAACACATTTCTCGCATCTTTTGTTTTT
This sequence comes from Xenentodon cancila, assembly GCA_014839995.1. Lineage (NCBI taxonomy): Eukaryota > Metazoa > Chordata > Actinopteri > Beloniformes > Belonidae > Xenentodon > Xenentodon cancila. The sequence goes on along the minus strand of CM026197.1, from coordinate 3,934,105 downwards.
CTATTTGTCAAGTTAAAGCCACCAGTCCTGTTGATTTTTCAGCCCTGTACATGGAAACAGGACAGACAAGAGGCTGCTTACTTGTCAAACTGTTTGTGATCAGCAAGATTCAGCACATAATCACATAATCATAAAGTCTTGTTAGGATAACTCATGCAAGCAGCAAATATTTTATCACGCTTTTAAAAAGTCCCATTAAAGTGGAGTCAGCTTTGTGGAGTTAATTGGCAGGAGAATGGCGCTATCACTCAGTGTACCTGACTCATAATGAGTCTCCTCAGGCTCCATGAGGCCTGTAACATGGAGCCCCCTTGGCGATCATTGAGTGTTATTGATCATCCACGTTTCTCTGACTTGAACCAGGGATGGTTGTCCCACTGCAGCAGCACTCAGCACAGTCCCCCCCCCCCACCCTTGCACAGTTCCCCCCACCCTCCATTGCCTCAGATATACAAGCCTGAATGCACAATCTCACAGTAAGCACAGATGTCTCACCCCCAGCCACACACGCAGTATAATCAACACTGCTATGCTATTAGTGTATTCTCTCCACAACCCATGATTTACAGAAACACCTACCCATTTCTTTGACACTTCATGAAAGAAAAAAAAAATGATCCTGCAGGTGCCAACACTCCTTTTAGGCAGTGAAATGCTGCTGTGGGATGAGGCAGAGGAGTTTGAGAGGAAAAGGCAGGGGGTGGTGAAGTGTTACAGGGTAGGGAGACCTAAATAAAATCAATTACCATCATCGCCATGTGCCCATCGGTGATAAATAAGCAAGGCATGATGTGGATGGCAGCCAGATGATCTGATGGTGTGAGTGCAGATGGCATTTTCACACCAACGCTGCCCACTGGCATACTGCAGGGTGTGTGGCTACGAAACAAAGAGCACCCAGATGGACTGAACAGCAGATGGAGGCTGACAATTTTTCCAGATCTGCATGCACGCTGAAAATATACTGATTCTTCAATCAAAATAAAAGAATGATTACTTAGGTTAACATCATACACCACGCTCCTTCACGATCCATCATCAGTATTCAATCTTCATAATAATCAGCCCTAATGCATTTCCATCCTAATGAGATGAGTGTATTGAGTTCCAAAGCAATCTTTGCACTAATAAGCTGTTTACAAGCAAATCAATTATGGAAGAAAATGACATGCATAGTCAATGTGCAAAGACACCATCAAATCAAAGCAGATGATTGTGAACATTTGAATAATAAGTATACTCAATGATTTTTCAAGGGCATATTTGTTGCAAAACATAACTCCATCAAGCATGAGGTGTAAAGTTTTTAAAGATAAATTAAAAGTTTAAACTCTTATTAGAAATGCTGAATATATTTCTATAACGTGGGAAATTGTGCCTTCAAGGAGAAATTGAAAAGGAATTAATTAACTTCAGTTTTCCAGCAGCTCCTGATGAAGGAGATTGTACTCTGCTGCTTACATTGAAAGCATTCTCGCTGACGAGGCATTTAAAAGAATAAAATCTGGCAACTCTTCAGATAAGGTTCTCCCACCAATGGTGGTTATAGACTAAACAATCTAAAAAGGTTGGTAAGTTTGTGCTGCTCCTTAACAGCTGCAGACCTCCCACTGCCGGTCTCATTATGTCCGGCTCAGATGCAGCGCCAGCCTTGCTGATCAATGGCAGCTTTGCAGACATCCACTTTTGTTGTATGGAAAACCTTTTTCTGACTGAATGTCATTGCACTTATCTCAAAGGTAATGGATTTGCATTTGATCTGTCACAGAATATTTCTTCTCACCTCAAAAATAATCTATCAAGAGTTAAAGAGGAAGGTCTCCTGCAGGGCTGGCCCATTGATTTCTGAGGATGTGTGTGTTTGCATGTTTTAAATCTAGAGGCTTGAAAAGGATCAGGGTGCCTGTGAAATTGAACACTGCTTGTATCAATGCATGGACAGAGAATATTAAACTGGTGAATCAAATCTGTGGTTGAGGAATACGTATAAAGACTGCAAGCAAGATCAGGGCTTTATAGCAAGAAATTATAGTTCTGTTGGATAACTGTGCTCAAGTACTCAATCCTCAGTTATTAATAAGAAGTATCTCATAAGTATAATTGTGCTCAATTGTTCTTGTAGTTTGTTGTGCTGGTCTGCCGCCTCTTTTTCTCTTCCGTACATGTTTCCAGGCCACAGCCTCAGGAGCTCCACCTTCTGACCATCCCAGTGTTTACCTCCACCTGTTTATACAGTCATCTCTGTAGTCTACCAACTAACCAGGTATCAGTCATATATACATGGAAGTCTTAGTTCTGCTGCTGACGGATAGTTATACTTATGTATCTCGTCTTTTGTACTTTTGACGGTGTGTCCATGTCTCTCCTCTCTCTGTTCTTCATCCTCTCTTTCTGATCTCCCTTTTCCTGCTCTGGGTTGCTGGCTTTTGGCAGGAGGGCCCCCCCTTATTATCCAGGTCTTTATCAAGGTTTCTTCCCTCTTAAAGGAGAGTTTTTCTTGCAACTGTTTGGCTGAAGGTTTTTCTCCCACTAGAGGAGTTTTTACCTGCCGTTGTTTATGTAATAATTGCTTGAGTGTCATGTTCTAGGTTTATGGAAAGCACCTAGAGACAACTTGTATTGTAATGAATGCTATATAAATAAAATTGAATTGAAGTGGCTCTGTTTGTGGCCTTTTAATATGTGTTTATTTTAATGTTCATATTGCAGAGCAGTTATTTGTGGGAAACACAACCAGCACTCAACAGTTAAGGAAAGAAGTTAAGGGGCAAAGACTACTGAAAAAAGAAAATCATCAGGGTTTACTGCAATATGTCCATGTAACTGAAATCCCCCAAAATTCAATACATTAGACCTACATTAGACTTGTTTTTACCCTCCAATTTCCTGTCTGACCACATTCAATAAAGTTTACTAGAGGCAGAAAAAGAAAAAAAAATATTGTTTATAACTATATTGCAATAGTTGTGGAAAGCAGAAGCAAAAGTAGAGGAAGCGAACACCTTGCCAACACTAAAACACGGTAGAGGTCGTATTATGCTGTGTGTGCTTTACAATCTTCTGTTCTAATATGTAGGGAGCAGAGGTGGGGAAAGTACTCATGTTTTATATGTAGAAGTACAGATACTTGTGTGAAAAAAGACAGGTAGAATTAGAAATACTGATTCACCTTCTTTCCTCAAGTAAACATAAGAAAGTACAGGGCCTGAAATGCACTTAAGAAGCAAAAGTGATATTTTTGCCTTCAATGATACACAACACATTCATTAATTTGGCAAAAATAAAAATAAAAATCTGACACAAAAAACTAGAAATTCTTTTTTTTATTGACTATTTGTAGAGTGTTGGCAACTCCAGACCGAAGTGCCTGCAGTTTTTGATTGGTTGGAGTACCAAAAGGGACGCCAGAAATCTTCAGACACGTTATTATGAGCCAGGGGCGTACCAAAAGTCAGCTAAAAAGTCAGCATTTAAGGGTCTCATGATTATCATGCAAGCAAATATTACAGAGAGAGTCTCATTAGTGCTTTGGCTGCATGAAGTGTTTGTTTGACTTCATTTCACCCCAATTTCTTTTCTTTGTTCAGTAAATCTGGAGATTCCCCTATGAACATATGGCTCAGGATGAGAGCCAAAGTGAAGACCATCGTGCACCCAGCAGTTTTGGCCTTTATTCTGTGCCATATAAACAGTGTGAATATACACATTTGTCATTCAACTTCTACCAACCTTAAGATATTCTTTTGTGTAATGAAACCCATTTGAAGCAGGTGAAGTGACTTTGTCATGTTAAAATGTCTGTTTTAATTACATTTTATTCAAATATTTGCTTACTTTTAGGAAGTGTTTTGCAGCTGTCACACTTGTCTGTCCGTGCTGTTGGCTAATTCCAGCCAGACTAACTTTGGACTCCTGTCCAGACTGTCTCTTGCAACATCTGCGTATCACTTATGGCTCATTGTCACAGAGGAACTATGATGAAACTAGCTCACAGAGCTACAGTGGACAACATGGCAGAGGCGATCGAGTCTATTCGATCGAGAAAGCAATTACAGAGAAAATAAGAGTGTTACCAAGTACAAGAACAAACAAAAGTGTAAAAGCAACCCCACCTATTTAAAACTCTTAAACCAAAACAGCTTTACAAACCAGGATAATTGTTTTACTTCTTCATGTAATATGAGCCACTTAAATGCATTTCCAAAGAGCTGCATTGTTTGTGTTACATTTGTCCAGTTTTTCAGAACAAAAGTTCTTTTATAAAGTGGTTAATTGGTCAAAGAGTAGAAAACTGTGTTTTGATGTACAAAGGTTTTTAAAGTGAATACAAAGTGACAACTATAGAAATATTTAGTAGTTGACTGTGGTTTGAGTTACAAAAAAACTGAAAAAAATAAAACTGTATCATCTGTTCAGGTGCAAGCAAATGATGCCACATGATGATCTGAGCTAAACAGAGTCATAGCAGGAATCTTTACAAGAGGGAAAATGGATCAATCGCCCACAGGCACACCTGCTCCATACTGCCAACGCCGAGCTAATTAACAACTTCATCATCAGACAGACAAAGAGAGAGAGATAAAACACCAATCTATTCTAAGTATTTCTGGTTATACTGTGTAACTCAGGTGACAGAAACAGTGGGGCTCTCCAGAAGTGTTTTCAGTGCGAGTTCTTTGTCTGCCTTCCCTCACTGATTCCATAAACCAGCACAATCATTTCTGTGGCTGAGCCTCGCTGTGACCTCCTGCCTAGTATTCAAAGTGTCCTCCAACCTGCGCAGACAGAAATGAACTACTCCATGCAGTAAAAAGGACAATTTAATAGCCACAGAACCAACAGAACCAATCGGCTCTTCATTTCATTTTGATTTTAATATATTTGACACCAGTAGAATCTTTATGGATCTTGGTAAGTTTCTGACAGCAGGACATGCAGACGAGCTCACATTTAGATATTTATTTTATTTTATTTTTTTTTTCTTCCCTTTCTTGTCAGTGTGGACATCGTGCACACGCTGTATGTACGATGCACACCGAAATTAGTCTCTGCTTTTAACCCATCAACTAGTTTCACTAGGGCAGTGCTAGTTGATGCTCCCCGGGGCATCAACTAGTTTCACTAGGGCAGTGCCCTGCTAGCAGGGCACTGCCCTAGTGAAACTCTGTGAGTTAGTGAGTTAGTGAGTTAGTGAGACTCTGTCGTCTCTGTCGTCTTGCGATGTCAAATTAATGAAATAACTGAATATGTTATTACCTTTACTGAGGGCTGCTCGTGAAGGTTAGGGTTGGGTCAGGGTTTTAAGCATTTCCAAAGTAGCTTTTGTTAGAATAGAAAATAATTCTTCACCTTTTGCATGGATACATTTTCCAGTTAACATACAAAACTAAACAAACAATTTAAATTAAATCTGTTTAGTTAACCTGTTTTTAAACAGAAGTGGTCGCTCCTATACTTATTTACCTCACAGTAAGCTGCTCAAACAGAAAAGCCACCCATGACATTAGTGCTCATCCCTAATTGGATGATCTTTCTGAGCTCCTTCAGTGTTCACGTCAAAGTATCCTTTGGGAAGACACTTAACGCCAACACTGCCCTCAATATATCATCGATGAACAACTGAGTGCAGGTTATAAATCAATGTTGTGCTGTATTAAGAGGTATGTATGGCTTGCTGTGCAAAACTATGAGCGTTCGATAAGACAAGAAAAGTGACCTATGAAGCTACATCTCACATACAGCAAAATCATGCTCCGAAAGCACCGACACCACACTCTTTATTTGTTCAGTGTAGAGCGTAGCAGCCGAAACACGTCTCTTGAGTATCAGCAGTGTTTCACATTTACCAGTGACAATCATATCCTTGAACATGGTGCCCTTGAGCCAATAAATCTGCAGCACACAAATAAATGAATCAATATCTCAAGTCACGACAGTTATGACAAGTAGTATGACACGCTGCATAAACTGTCTGATCCAATTGTATAAGCTTATCTATGTGGACATGTTCAATAGGAAAATTCCTATTGTGTAGGATATGAATAAATACCTGTTTACAGACAGCTATAGTCAGGTGATCTTTGAAAATAATGCTTGACTTTATCTATAAACAGAACCAATTTAGTATTGGGGCTACTCTTCATAGAAGTGGCATCATGACTCCAAAATGAAAGCTCAAAATCCTCAAGAAGGTAAAGAAGTAGGCCCTACCAGCTGAAGGTTTGGAGACATCCCCAGATGTCTTCAAACCTTTAGCTGAAGACTAACTTCTCTTTGTGAATCTATCACATGCAACTCATTAAACAGGAAGAACATTGCTGCATGCCTGAAGTTTGCAAAACAGCACTTTGGGAATCTGCAACGAAAATCAGAAAATGCTTCAGGCACTGATGAAGTAAAAGCTGAATTGTTCAAAAAGAAAATTCAGTACTGTGAACAGCAGAAAAACAAAACTTACCAGCTTACCAAAACATCTTACCAAAAGTGAAGTATGGCAGAGGCAGCGTCATGATGGGAACTTGATTTAAAGCTTCAGGGACTGAAGCACCTGTAATCATTAGGGGAAAGTTAATTCCTAAGTTTACTAAAATATCCTACAAGATGTTGTCAGTGTGTCCTTTTACCACCTGAAGCCTGCTAGAAAATAGGAGATACAGCTGTAGAATGACCCTAAGCAGCAAATATAAAGAAAATCTGTCTGTTGGAGTGGCCCATTCAGAACCCAGACCTTAACCTTCGTAGTGATGACAGTGGAAGATCTCAGGAGAGCAGTTCACAACAGGTATCATACAACTGTGTCTGAGCTGAAGACATTCTGTAAAGACTGGTCCAAAATCCCCCCTGAACATTGTGCATCATTGATCCAGAGCTACTAAAAGCACCTGCTTGAAGCCATTATTGCAAAAAGAAGAAAGACTTGCTCTTCTGGGTCAAGGCTTACTGAGAAGAACCACCACATCTGCACACGAGCTATCTGAGTAAAGTACCTTGAGGATAAGATATGGCTTTTATTAGACTATATAGATCTTTTAAAGACACAATTGTGGCTTCATGTATAAGGTTTGCTTGAGTTTTACTACTGTTTTGACAATGTCTCCATGTTTGTACTTGCTTTTTTTTTTTTTTTTTAAATGAGATCTCTTTTTTCATAATGAAAAAGGTCAAAATCTGGAGGCTTTTAATTGAAAGAAACATACACACACAAATGTCTGTCGATTTCAAAATCTGACACCTCCATCAAACTGCCTGCACTTTGAAGACATCAAAGTCTTTGCAGTGTCAGAGCCGGCAGACAACAACAGGTGGGAAAAGACAACAACGGAACACCAACGTTAAAAGCAAATTTTTGGAAAGCGAGCGGGTCATTCTGACTTTGTTACCATGGCATCCATAAGCAGAAAAACAAAGCCTCAGTCAGCAATGAAAGGCATTTATCACTACACTGACATCTGTCAAGCTGCTGATTTACCATGACCAAAGTTGCTTTTTCAGGATTAAGTCTATTTTTTTTTTTTTTAAATGCACGAAAAAAACATTTAACAAATCTGATGATTTCTACTAATGGAAGTATTTGAACCATCTAGATTTAAGTCACATTTTTCTTACCTAAATGCTGTTTAGACTATGATGTAGTGCTCTGAAAGCCTTTCAGCATCATAAATAATTCATACAAGCCAATACATTTGCTACAAGGCAAGCTTTCACAAATAAAATGAAGTCTAGCTTTGACCAGGGAGACAAAGTAGTTTCTCCTGACTAAAAGTACAGAATACTCATCATGTGCTATAGTCGCATACTGTGACTTGGGAAAATCATAACAGTATGAAATATAACCTTTTTCATAACCTTTTTTCTTCTTGTCTTCCTCACTGCACTTTAAAAGAAGAAATGGCAGCATCACCATATTTACTTGTGCCACAAAGTATCTCTTTATATGGAAATTATGGAGAAATTCTCTCTTTCACCCTTCCCTCCTCCTCAAAAGTGCTTTTGACCAAATCAACATTCACCATGATTCCATTAAAGTTCTGCAGCAAAACCGGAGCAAACCTTATGGCCAAACTCATCTATTAACCAACCACGTTTGCTTTAGCATGCTTGTTGTTTCTTCACATGATAAGTCCTTCCAAGTATAAAAACAATGCATGTCAGGAACTTTTTGTTATTTGGAAGGTTGTTTTATTTTTCTCTGGCCGTCAATTTAACTTGAAAAAGATGTAGACTAGACAGCAAAATAAGTGCGTAATGACAAGCCACCCTACACGTGGAGCCGGCCATGTGTTAGGGATTTCTGGGAAGTCATTGTCCACAATTTCACAGAGGAACAGTGGTTTCAACACTTTAGGATGGAGTTATGTGAGGCAATAACTCCTCTTCTTGCACCTGCCACAGAACATCATGCCTGAAGGAGCTAGCTGCTGCAGAAGGTGAGTGCAACACTTCTTCGGTATGTCATGTGACCTGTAGATATGCAAAAAAGGTGTTTCCATTGCAGTTTTGTTTATACAGAAGGAGAAATTTTATTTGCATAGGCCTCGGTTTTTTACTTTCATGCAGTGCAAAATGTATGTGCAAAATTCTGCAAGCAGAGTGGAACTAAATATATATTAATACATATTTGATATCTCCAAAAATGTGCAGCAGGATTTAAGTAGACTTGAAACTGTGGAGAGCCTGTGCAGCGGCAGCCGAGCAGGGCACCGCTATGTTGGTTTTAAAAACACTTTTACAAAACACTACAGAACTGATTTGGCGATATTTTCTTTAGTTTTTTATATAAAATGGAGTTTAAAGCATGTTATGAATAAAATTGGTATGGTATTTACATAGAGTAACAAGAATTATCCTTTGAATGTGAAAGTCATCTACCTATCTCTGTCGATTTCCTTAAACATTTTCCAAAGGTAAAGGTAAATTTGCCTTTTCTGTCTGTTTCCCCTCCTTATCTTTGCTATATGGTTTTTGTTGGGTTGTTTTGTCCTCTACATCCACGCTGAATGGGACTCTAATAAACACAGTGACAGCTCACTGATTTGAACAGAAATGCGCCACTGGATTCCAACACAGCAGGTGTCTGACAACCACATTTAGTTGCCCACTGTGACATGTGCGATATGACTGGCTGGATTTTACCTGGATTACGTGTGATTAAAGGAGCACTGCCTTCTGTCTGGGAATGGCAGTTTCCTGATAAGACCCTGCCATCCCACTGGCCACGGGCCAGTCAACTGTCACTCCCGGCAGATATGTCCAGCCTTATTGTCAGAAATATCTGGGATTTCTTTATCAGGACTGATTGAAGGTTTTATTTTGAGGTGGTGGGAGGATGTGGGTTGCTTCTGGGATGCTGCATCAAAACAGGAGTGCTGAAAAAAAAAAGATAGTCAGTGGCATAGAAACACGTGTGCTTTAACACACACTATGTGTGTTAAAGCACACTTAGCACTTAAGCAACAAAATGACACAGAATGAGGTACCGACTTTTGTTTTGTTATCCTGTTGTCATAAACATTGTTAACATAAACAAAACCATTTTTTCAGGGTAACTTCTGGTTAAAAATCTGTCCTGTAGAAATAATAAACTGCAGTTGCTTTCACAAAAAGTACATTATCTATTAAGTTAATTTTCCATCTGGGAAGAAATATAAATGCACAGTGAGGCTTTCTGCACAAAACTTGTAAACATTTTATAAATTCAACATATCTTCATTATTGGCCTCCTTGGATTATGTGTGAAAACCATTCAAAGGATGGTGAGAGCTGGATTCACACACTTTGAGCTCAGCAGTTTCTGTAAAAGACTTGCAATAGTTTAAAAATAAAATAGTCTACAGGGTAATGCAAAAGCTGCCTCTGCTCTTATTGCGCCTGAAAACATTTTTCAGAGCTTTGCTTGCATTTCAATGTTGGTGCTCAAGAGTTTGCTTCCTGGGCATGCAGTTTCTGACACCCACAGCACTTCTGCTCCAAAAGTAGTTCTCATCTAATATCATGAGGATAGCATCTGACACGCATGGTTGCAAGTGTGTGCATGATGAACATCATCATTCCCTCATGCCCATGAGGCTTTTGCACGTACACTGATGTTTCTGTAGCACGAGGACAAGTCATGACTATGCATGAACACAGATGCTCACTGCAATTTATTAACAAGCTTGGAGTTTACACCCATTTGGAACTGGAGGTGTTGCGGTTCATCTGCTAAAGCATTACTGTGAATTTGGCAAGCCTGAAAATCACTGTCTGGCTTTATACAAGTCTCAAAAAAATCGTTGTTGTGGTTATCCCAGATTTTTCAACCCAATCTACTACTTTGCGTCAAAAATGTTCTGCACATTTGGGTTACGTTTTGATCTTACAATGTGATTTGAGATTGGGTACGCTGCACGATGACTGTCTTGGTGTGATTGCACTCATGCTTTGAGTTAACCTTGAAACAATTTGCAACAACATCTTCTATGTAATTCAGCGTCAAAGAGCAGTATTCGGCAGGTTTATTCCAAATCAAGGTGAAATCCTGTCTGTGTGTTATCTGCAGAGTAGTTGTTCACATTAACTAACATCTTCTCCAGTCCAAACTTAAAACAATTGAACTATATAATAGGGCATATAGACTAAAAGATGTTGACCTCGATAGTGGTCAAAAGAATTTTGTTTGAGGGTTCAGAGATGTTTGTACCAAACAAGAAATACATTTTCTAGTAGAGTCTTCGTTACTTATTTTCAAGACAAATAATCAAGTCTTTTGACTTTTGACTAAAAGGATTTTTTAAATGACAGATATGGATACATCATTATGTGGACTGCGATACATTATAACACAAAAAGAAAGTGGGACAGGAATCTAGTGGGCTCAATGTAATATATATCATATAATCAGTGGTTGGTACCCACAGGCTTAAGAAACACAGCTACTGATTGATGTCACCAATTAGTTTGTGAATGTCTGTTTTGATGCCTCAAATATGGCATTAGTTCGTTGCCATCCACATCGTTTTTGGATCTGAAGCTGAGTATTTTAGACGAGAAGGTGTGGCTGCAGAGAAATATGAAACCTGAAAAGACCAGATTTTAAATAATGTCCCAATATGTTAAACCACACAACTGAAAGAGTGTGTCCTTTATTTTTCACTTGACATTAACTCTGCGCTCCGCAGGTCGACACACCACAAGACCTGCAAAATTATATGGTAAAAGCACTTCAGCCACTGAATAGTACCACATAGTTTATGTCTAAAAACAAGCAAACAACAATATATACACTTTGTGGACAAAAGTAGTCAGATGCCTGACCATGACACCAGCAGGAAATGTAAATGCACTGTATTCAAATACATATATTGACACTTTAATATGGAGTAAGTTCTCTTTTTGTTGCTACAACAGCTTCCACTCTTCTTCTTAGACTTTAAACAAGATTGTGGAGCATTTCTGTGGACATTTGTAACAGTCATTCTGTTGAGCATCTATGAGGTCAGGCACTGGTGCGGGACAAGAAGGTCTGCTTGGCATTTTTCATTTCTCTTCATCCCAAAAGTGCTCAGTCAAGTTCTTTCACACACTCTCTTCCAGACTGCATGGTCAGGTGCTGTATTTTACACACCTGTGACTCCAGGGCTGATTTAAACACCTAAATTCAATAATGAAAAGGCATGGCCAAATACTCTTGTCCAGTGTGTCCCCGTCCCTCTGCATAAGATTTACAATATCTGTCATGAGTCCACAGGGTTGTCTATAACTCGAACCCAAAGCCACCTACTTAACCTGTGTGGTGTAGCCTGTGTGTTTGTATTTTAACACATTACTTCTGCATTTGGTTTTGTACGCATCGTATAAATAATGACACACATTATTATTTAATTTATCATTGTTTATGTGATGCTGGGGTTATCAAATGTGGAGACCTTTCAAGATCAAATTAATTTTCATTATATGCAAAGCTTATAGGCGAGGGTCCTTTCTTCACATTTCATATCGTTGGAAAGTTTAATTGTTCTGAAGTTGCCCTGCACTGTTGGATACCAATAACCTGAAAAAAGATTAGGCAAATTCACATTTTGCGTAATCTTAACCTCCACCCCACACACACACGTACACACTCTTTGTGCTACTGGAGGGTGCTGGTATGGATGCTATGTGAGCGGCTCACCAGAGGAGAACCAAAGATAACGCAGGATATTTTCAGTCAATTTAACATACATGGACAAAAACGCTGTAAGTTGTTGAACAAAATTACTTCCAATGTTTTTTTTACATCATTTTATTTTTGACAAGCAGAAATTTTTATAAAATGATACTTGCCAGTTCTTTCCACTGCGGTATAATAAGTCAGACTATATGTTAAAAGGCCTGGCTTAAGAAAAAATATAAAAAAATATGCCAGAATATGAGAGCTGTGAGGAAAGGAACAGCAGAGGATAATAAAGGCTATAATGGCAGAGGCCCAGCTTGGCATCCTTATTGAGTCCTGGCCTGAATGTCAGATTGAGACTGGCCTGATATCAGCCCTGCACTCCCACAGCGCAGACAGCAAAATGAAAAAAGACTGGATGATGAGAGAAAATGATGCAAAGACATGAAAATTGAATAACAATTTGTTCTGCTTTGAATTTTCTTTTTTTCTGTTCCCAACATCATCACATATCCAACAAGCACTATCCATCAAACATATTTTATTCTCTCCTTCATTTGTCATGCTTAGCCTAAATAATCACAACAAAAAAGACATTTGAGATAAATATTACAGCTGTGATTTGAGAGCTGATGAAATTTCATATTCTTCAATCAATGACTCCACATGGAAAAATGTAAATGTTAAATATCAAAGAGATCACTTCATTTTTGTCAGATTGTCATGTGGTAATTGTACATGCTTAGAGACGTGCTGCACAATGACATAAAATAAATGCCAAATGTTACACATCACAGATCTAAATGGAAATATTTTCCACTAAATTTTATGTTTTTCCACCAGATACTGAAAAATGGGTGTAGGTTTTGGAATCCTCTTGGTTTCTTTTTTGCCAAAGAGCATTAATCAGATGAAACATTGATGTTAGGTGATGAGATTTAATTCACTGTTCCAGTTCCAGTTCATCTCAGTTGAGATAAATGCAGTAGAGGTCAGGCCTCTGTGGTGTTCAATAAAGTTGTTCAAGGCCAGGCTGACAAAAAAAGTGCTTTGTGTTCAGGCCATCGTCATGTTGAGACAGAAAAGTGCTTTACATTAACTGGTAAATGCAACCTTACCTCTTTGACCAGCTTCTTATTTTTGTTTAACTTGAAAAAAGAGGTGTGTCGACATGACATTGTCTATATTTTGTTCATTAGATTAAATACAATGTGCACATAAGGTTTGTATTTTCCAACAACCCAGAGACTACAATTCTAAAAATGCAAGTTTTAGGATGGCGTGGCACCAGTTCTGCTCATTTTATTTGTATGAACCCCCCAAATCCAGATGAGTTAAAGAAAGGAGAGAGGTGAAGAACAAAAGTGGGAGAAAATAGAAGAAAGTTTAAACAATTACTTCCCTCAGTTATCAACAGCAACACCAATGAGGACAGAACAGGAATATTTGGAATTAAATTTTCCAGAGATTCATAAACTACCAGCAGGATTTCAAAATCTATTGTGTGACAGACAGGAAGCCAGAGTAACGATCTAAGACCTGGAGTTATGTGGTCCAGTCTCTTGGTCTTTGTGAGGACTCGGGCAGCAGCGTTCTGGACTAACTGCAGCTGTTTGAAGGACTTCTTCGGGAGACCTGTGAGAACAGTGTTACAGTAGTCCGGTCTACTCAAAGTAAAGCATGGACAACTTTTCTGCTGAGACATCAGTCCTTTAATCCTCGATATGTTCTTTAGGCAATAATAGGCTGACTTCAGTACTGTTTTAATGTGGCTGTTAAATCAAGTCAAGTCAACTTTATTTAAATGGCACATTTAAAAACCAAAGTGCTTCACAAACAAAAGATGAAACGCAATATATTAGTAAATATAATGTAACAACCCCCTTAAAATGAGCCAATAAAATGAAGCAATAAAAGTAATAAAACCAAATAAACCTAATGAAAATGTAAAAAGATTAAACAAAATTAAACCAATTAAACAAAAAAAAAAACAACACTCAATCTGTGCCAAAAGCCAAGAAGAATAGATTTAAAAAGTGAAAGGCTGTTACACAATTTAGGTGCTGCATCCTTGAAAGGTTGAACGTTAAAATTCAGGTCTGAGTCCAGAACCATGCTGACATTTTAATCTTTCTTCCCTGCCTCCAAACACTATTTTTTCTGTTTTTATCTTAATTCAACTGAAGAAAATTCTGGCACATCCACTCTTTAATTTGATCAATGCATTTGATCAGTGTTTGAATTGATTTTGAACTTTTTTTTTTTATTTCATAATTCCAGCAAGTGGGAGCATATAGATGTCAAACAACAGATGCCCCAGAATTGCACCTTAAGGAACTCCACATGTTATATTTGTTAACTTCAATTTGTTGTTACCTAAAGACACAAACTAGTCCCTGTCTTGTAGATAGGACTCCAACCAGGCAAGTGCTTTGCCCTTCAACCAGTCTATCAAGATGTTATGGTCAACCTGTCAAACACAGCACTGAGATCCAATAAGACAAAACTGAAATGCCACCATCCATATTGGAGCGGATTTCATTAAGGACCTTTACCAAAGCTGTTTCAGTCATGTGATCTGGCCGGAAACATGGACTTGGTAGACATCAAAACAGTTTAGTGTCAAGAGGTTATACAGCTGTTGAAAAACAGCTTTTTCTATGATTTTACTAAATAAGGTGAGGTTTGACGCAGGCCTATAGCTGACCTGTCTAGACTATTCTTTTTAAGTGGCTTAATGAGGGCTGTATTTTTGGCACTGAGGAAAGATACCTGAAACCAGAGACGTATTTACAATTGCAGAGTATGAAGGCAGCAGGTAATGGAATTCAGGTGATATATGATGTCATCAAGATTCTTATGAATGATTAAACTAAACTGTGTCATGGTTTCTCTCAGTGGATGCAGAGGTGGCACATATTCTGGATCTAGCATGAGCACTGACTGGCTATCTGATTTTCTGATTTTTGTCAGTAAAGAAAGAGGCAAACTCATTGCCGGGACGGTTGGAGAAAAGTTCAGGGTCCACTGACTCTGGGGGGTTTGTTAGTCTGTCAACAGTAGTGAACAAAGTGCGTGCAATATTGCTGTTTTTGGCAATGATAGCAGAAAAATATGACTGCTTTGACTTCCTCAGCTCTACATGATATATGCTCAGTCTTTCTTCATAAATGTCATAATGAACCTGTAATTTAGTTTTCTGCCACCTGCGTTCAGCTGTTTGACACTTTTTTTTTCCAACTCATGGTTCATGAGTTCAGCGGATTCACATTGTTCCGTTCATGATTCACATTGGTCCAAAGGTCTGAGTTATCAACATGGATGTTAAAATCCAAAACAACAGTAGCACAATCAAAATGAACACAGAAGACAGACAGCAGTCCAGTAAAGTCATCAAAGATAGCTGTATCTTAATATCCATAAATTCATCCACAGTATTAATTTCAGACAGTGTTCTAATAATAATAATAAATATGACAATTTACTTTATTTATAGGCGCCTTTCACAACATCCATCCAAGAATGCCCAAGGAGAATATACCAACTCCACGCAGACAGAGTCCCGCCGGGCCGGGGAATCGAACCTTTCACAACAATCAATGAAACAATAACAAAAAGCTGCTGCCCCTTCATTGTTTGTTTTGTAATACAATGTCTTACCTGCCGAAGCTGTAGGTGATCCCAGTTGATTTTAAAATGTATTTTTCCATTCAATGAGGATTATATTATAAGGGAGGGGGGCATAAAATGTTATTGAGTTCAACAATCAAAAGGTGCCGCAGTATTATGTAATGGAAAGTTTTAACACCTCCTAGCAGATGTAAATCAAACCTTTCAAGTTCTCCTTAAACAGCTGGAAACGTCACTGATCACAGGTGGCCCCACCAAAACTTATGGGCTTGTTTTTCTATGTCGTTCCAGCTGAAACACAAAACAATCTGCTGGTGATTAAGATAAAAACTAGCAGTTTCTTTCACATCAGCCGGTTTTCAATGATTTCTTTCAAGCATGCAGCGATATTCTGACTCAAAGCATGGGCATCAGCAAAACACATAAACAAACTAATAACACTGAAAATATGTTTTCATAAGTTTGGAATGAGCTTATGGAAATCACTTTTTTGTCAACATTTCTGAGAAGGGGGACTTTATCTTATCAACTCATTCCACCCGAGGACAATGAATACAAAAGATGTAGAGGAATAATGCAAACAGATACAATCACTGCTTTTATCGATGGTGTTACCCTCCCTTGTTCTGTCAGCATTTGTAGTAGGAAGCTGTATGGGATTCAGCTGATTGTTAGAGTAGAGGACAAAGATAATCAGCAGCGTTTCATTATCACATAAATAAATGTTTGGCTTGAATATCCAAGTGATAAAGCTGTATCCTGGGTGATAAAGCTGTAATTGCATTTTTCCATTTAAGTTCATATTATATTGGTCTGTTGTTGGTATCTAAGGAACAGATATCAACAACATTTTTCACATGAAACATTAGGAGATGGTGAGAAATATGTTTGTCATATGACGGCAATAATGCTTGTGAAGTGCATGAGAGATAACCTTTTTGCCTCGGTTCCACCACAGCTATGACATGGCCATGGTGGGTCCAGCTGCACACCTCAACTCAGTCCTTTAGTTCTGTGAGCCAATCGGGTCAGAGCATGAACACTGTGGCTATTGATCAGGCTATTCAAGCTTCATCTGTTCATAAAAATGTGTTTCAATTTTATTTTTAATAGATTCATGCCTGCTTGCCCAGTTAGAGTTGGTCCTTTAAGCTGATGTAGGATCTAACTACCCCCCCTCCAATCCTCAGTCCTTTCAGTTGTTATGTCTCCATTTCTAGTGACAGAGTTCCTTAGTTCCAGCGGCAAACTACCACTCCACCACTGAGGGAAAAATTAAGGTAAAAAAGAAAAAAAAAAAACAGAATCGGAGAAAACAAACATAAAATAGCATTGAGGGAGCGGATATGGATGCTGTTTTCTGTTTAATGTTTGTGTTCATTGCAGGGGTAGCAAAGACTAAGAAGAGCTGTCATAATCCTCTGAGGACGTTGAGAAAATAGTACAATGTCATCCAATCCATCCCATCAGTACCCAGTCACCAATATTTAATCCATAGCAGGTACTGTATGTTTCAACCCCGTAAAAGTCCCTGAAAATTCTTGTTGTCTCATTCCTGACAGTGAGACACATATCAGCAATGTGTGTCCCGTAAAACTATCATGAATCCTCGCCAGTGCAAACAGACCCAATCAGAGTCTTCTACTGACACGTCCTCTGATGGACATCATTTCACGGCGTGCCGACGTCCCTTACATGAAGTCATCATGACCTCACCATTAGTCAGGGCCAGTCACTCCCATTCAAAAACTCTTACACTGTGGTTGCAACAGGTTAGACAGCTCCTTCTCCTCCTCCTGATAATCCTAGAATAGCCGTTAGATTTACAACAAACATGTATATAACAACTGATATAAGAACAGCGTTTTTTATTATACAACTGATCTAAGTTTTGCAACTTGAAAGAACTTAGACTGATGAATCAGTCATAAATTAACTAGGCACAAGTCAACGTTGTACTTCAGCTCTGAGACAAGAGAATCACCAATATCTGTGGCAGCTTTTATACCCAAGGATTTATGAACTTAATCAGTCCTTGGTAGCCTCAGGTTCTGCCAGCTGCTGAAAACTAAAATGCGGCTCCTTGTCAGTGTCAGGATAAAGATGATTCTGTTCAGTTACACTTTTTCTTCCATCACATCATGGATATTTTCTTATCCTATTCATTGTATACATTAATGAATGTAGTAGCGACCATATATTTGAGATTCTTTCTAAAATGTGCGAAAGGTCCTGTTACAGTGAACCTTCTGGGGGGTTCTAACATCGATCATGGCCTTGTGCTTTGGATGAATTTGTTAATTGGTTTTGGTAGCCTTTCCTCCAGATTAATGTGGCTAAAACCAAAGAGACTTGTATTGATTTTAGGCGGAAATGATCCCCCCCTCCTGCATCCAGAGTGATTAAAAGGGCACCAGTTGCAGCCTTGTAAATATCTGAGCATGGAACATTGTCATTTTGGTGCACACTCATTGACAGTAACCCAGAACAAAAGAACACTGATGGACAGAATGTGACAACGTTTATTCTGTTGTTTAGCAGAATGTCTGGATTAACCACAACACTTCCAGTGCACAGCAGACTTGGAAAAAGGCATAAATAGCAGGGGAATAATTACCCACGCATGGGTAATTTGGGCTTCAAATCCAAATAAAAGTGCCGGGTGGGCATCAGTGATGCCCACGAAACATAGCCACCATGCAGGACTGTCTGCAGTAATGATGAACAACATCACATTAAATCTAAAACATAAAACACAATGCATCTACAAAATGAAAAATCTAAATCTGTACTATGATCATTCTAGAAGAAGGGGGCAGAAAGCAAAGTAAGTACAAGCCAGATGTAAGTAAATTAAGCAAGTAAAGGACATGTCGGTATATAGATGAAACCTTTTGAAGCAACTGGCTGTAGCACCTCAGCAGAATTCAGTCTCAATTTTTGAAAATGTCTCAAACTCTAATGAGATGAAAGAAAAAAAAACTGGTAAAGTTAGAGCCCAGTGCTTTCAATACAGTAAAACAGACAACTTGTTTATATTAACTGAATTAACCAGAACACGCTGACCCACCAACGAGACAGCTCAGTGACTGTCGGAGAATCAACTCGAACCTGCAAGCGTTTTGTAAGGAGAACAAAAGAAAAACAGCACCCTTAATCAGCAGTGTATTTGTGTAAATGAACTTTTTTCCTTATTAGGCTGGCACACTGCCACTGTACTAAGCAAACATAACATAACATTGCTAACATACATTTATTCATGCAGTTTTTTAAATGTATTTATTTAGGCATTTATTGAGTGTTATTTGCACTGTCAAGAAGCCTGAATAACTCCCATATTTGTTAGTGCTTTTAAGATCTCCATAAAACTGATAAAAAAATAAATTGTCATCTCCAAAATATCAATTTGTCACCTCTTAGTCATTTGTTTGTTTGTGTTCTACAGGGGAGGTAAAATGGTGCAGGCATCTATTGATGTGCTATGGCTTAAAATGAAATTAATGGATGCAAAAGGCATTAATCAAAACAGGGAAGTTGTGCATTGTAAATCTAACATTATTAAAAATAAATGTTAACGATATCTTATTGCTAAAGGCAACTGTTATATGCATTCACTGGAAGAAGAATCTCTATTCATCTCTATTCAGACTGTAGTCACACTGTAGAGTTTGTTTTTATTTTTTTAGTAGAAAGATAGCCGCTGGAGCAGCTTCATAAAAAACTGTTTTTAAGATTTAGATGACTTGAAATCCATTAACTTTCCACTCTCTGTTCTAGTGCATCTGAAGAAAAAATATCAAGTAAATAATCCAATTGAATTGATGATCCAAACCCATAATGTTTGTCCAAATTCTTAGTTCAGTGCTGAAACACAAGCTTAAAGAGTGCTTCATAATTGAGATGCACACTGAATTATACATGAATGTTGTGCATTACAGCTCCAGCTAGGCAACAAAGCAGCACTGACAAAATTATGCTTGAGATTTGTTCAAATAGACAATGGCTGCAGTATGCTCACATTCTGCTCTTGTAATGATAACTTTTTTGCAAATCTCGCATCTAATGAGCAGAAGTTTATCGCAGCAGTAAAAAGTGAAGCCGGCTGACTCTTGAGTTACTGACATTTTAAAGCCTGGGGCAGCAAACAAGGACGATGCGGCTGTGTCGAAATCAATGCAGGTCATTACCATCGCTCTTATGGGAGCTTGAAATCTTGCTGCAAATATTCTACCAACCAAATGTGATTAATACCAGTGGAATCATTGAAATTTGATTACACCCCATCTGTACCTCATGAGATGATTGCAGATGCATTAGGCAATGTTTAATTACCAGTATGTCTAATAGACAGTTTGAAAGAGTAAACTGTCACACCATGAGGACCTATCTTCAAGTGGAATGACATTTTTAATTCTTTTCAGATGCTTAAATTAGCCATTTATTCTGACATTGGTCACTTGCCATTTTTGACTATTTACTCTTACCATGTAATAATAGACATAGAACTGATTTAAACCCACCATGTTCCTTTAACACTGTTTTTGTATATTTTCATGAGAAATGATGATGCATTTGTTTTTCCTTGTTTTCAAGGTCACTCAAAGGTTTGCTGCATTCTGTAGTTTGCGTGCAAAGCCAACATGATGTAAATATTTAACATCTGAGACAGTTGTGCACAGCCCATTAAGTTTTAAGAAGACACTTGTTCTTGGCTGTATGAATGAAGCAGAGCGTGGTATGTAAATGCACCTCAGTCACAATCTGAAAAAAAATGTCCGTGTCATCATTGAAACTTCTTCATGAGCATTTCAATTTGTTTTGCTGTCATAGAGTTCTCAACACGGCTGCAGTTTGCATTTACAAAGACATTTCTACAATACATTTCTACTTTTCACCACCACTAAATATGAATCATGAAACGTACTGTCAATGGTTGCTAACGGGGGGAGTTCAGCGCCTCTGCTTCCAACACTCGCTCGTTTTGTCATTTGTCATTTTGACATTAATACCCAAGTACTGATCCAGTTCTGAGCAGAAGCCCAGAACTTTCCTCCTGTTGCATGTAGTGACAGTAGTTTGCATAACATTTGATAGTGGATTTGCGTAGATTTGTACAGACAAGAAGGAGATAATAGACATTACTTGTACAAACAGTCTGTAGTACACAGAGTATTTACACTCACAATGTGAAAATGATCAGTGTGTGAAACTTAAATGATCAGTGTGACCCTACCCACAGTCTCACTTAAGTGGAAGGACATTTTTTAGCCTATAAGAAACTTAAAATAGCTATTTATTTTCAGTTTTTCACCTCGAGTGCTAAGATTTATTACCATTTTGCTGCAAACATACATTCCAAACATATATTCCTCATAGCTCCAAACTGATTTGATTCACGTTGCTTTGATCCCAATCTAGGTTTATGCACCTTACCATCTAATAATATTCCAAGGAGGACATCTTTCTGCTTGAAAACCTCACGCTGACAAATGCTGGAGTGATTATGATTCCCCATTTTTGACATCAACATGACTCTTACCGATAAGCAGTCAGGAGTGAATTTGGCCAGGTTGGATCTCGAGGCAAAATTCAATCAAATGTCAGTAATAAATGTCCACCAGTAAACAAAAATTGTGGTAAACATCAGTTGGATATTAGCATTTGCATTTATCAACTCTGTTGTTGACCCCAGCACTCCGGCTTATCTGTCAATGCCGGCTTGTCAGGTCTGCACCTCGCAGGGAGAAGCAGCTGGTTACTTCCCATTCATCCCTGCGGCGGCGGGAGCACACACTGGCCTGAATGGGAGCTTCAATAACCTGTCCAGCCTGAGGAAGAACAACATCCATTCCACTTTTCACTAGTGGTACATATACACAGTTCACACAATGACACAGATTCACCTTTAACCGCAGCCAGAGATACAGGAGAAAACTAATTTCCCTCCAAGTGAGTCCACCTGCAGCACTCAGCCATCAGACATTAACACTCCAGGCAACAGTAATCCCGCCTTCACCGGCACACATGCCTGTACTTTAATGGTTGTTACTTACTAAAACTTTAAACTTTGAGAATATGCTATCACAACTTCTTGAAACATACTTTTGTTGCATCAAGAACAAAATGTACCATGTGGTTGTACGAGTGATGGTGTTTTCCAAAGGTTCTGATGCATTATAACATTCTGAAGGCGTGTTTGCAAAATAATTAGACAACCAAAAAAGGTCTCCTGCATAAACTGCATTCATATTATCAACTGCTGGTCAAATCCACATTTGTGTGAGATCCATAAGCAGAAGGCCAGGAAGAAAGCCCCGATTTTAATGTTACTAGTTGAATGTCAGTTACCCTTTTATTCAATAAATATGGTGCATTTATAACTTCAAATTGTAAAAAATAATCAATTTAAAAGCGTTACCCATTTAAGACATTACTTTCAATCCACAGATGGACTGAAACCAAATGTTTCCTTTTATGACTCCAAGTAATTTAGTCACTCTTCTGAATTCTGTAATTAATTTACAAATAAAGTAAAGTTCATGTTCAAAGTGTTTCAACAGAGTTTTTCCTAATCAAGGCAAACAGTTTAAAAGTCTTTACCAATTTCTCTGGCGAACGAACAATCATTTGTCATTCCTCCTCACAAGCGCACGGCTGCATGAAGCTGAACTTTCTTCAGATTATCTTTATTGCATTTCTTAAAGTCGTTTGAGATGTTGAGTCATGGTAGGTGATTTATTTGAAGTATAATTCAGAAGAATTGCGTCATCATCTTCAGTTTTGTGACTGAAGCAGAGGCTAAGAACTCTTCAAATAAAATAAAGTGCCGTATAAAAAAAGAGTAAGCAGTGACTTATGAAAATATTTCAGAAATTAATATCCATTTATGAAGCAATGAAAATGAAAATAATTTAATATAGTGAAATTAAAAAGTGCAAACTAAAATTGGTTTATATGGTAAAATATTCATTGGTTGATTGATATCAAAAGTAATAACTGGTGAGTCTTAGGTCTTTAATTAATGAGGAACTAATTTTAACACTTGCTGGGGTTTGCTGCAGATAAACCCTCAGAACAGTATGAAAACCGCTTTGTTGGAGGGTACAGCATTATGCCAACAGAGGACGAACAGCATTCAGCAGTTTTCCACAGCTCTCATTTCATTTTTGATTTCAACTGCAGCTTGTTATTGAGATCTCTCAGTTAGCAGAGCTCATGACAAAGCAGGTCTCAGTGAAACTCCAGATAAAAGTGTTTTAGCAGAAGTAAAAGATCCCAACTCAATCCTCTCTGTCACGCTCTCCATCAAAAAACGTTATTTATATGAGCAGGGTTTTACTATTCCACTAAGGAATATTAAGTAATTAACCATGAGGATATTTTCATATCATACAAGTGACACAAGTAAAGACTAAAGGGGATAATCGGGTCATTTACATCAGCTGGAGTCCTTCATGGTGGCATTTCCACTTCACTTTCAATTTACCCAATTTGTATTTTTATTTTTTTTTTTCCACCTTATTTGCCTCAGATCAAATATGACCAGTGGACTTAAAAACAACAAAGTACATGGTTCTGTATGTACTCAGATCCAGGTACGTACATATACTCTCATTCACATGCGACTTGTATGTCCAAATTCAACAGTATCAAACAGCGTAAACACAGGTAGGCACGATGAATCCGTTTCGTTTCTGTCTTAAAATATGTCCCATCCTTTGTTGACCCCCAAAAATGCTTCAAAAAGCAATAATGTCAATAACAGCCAGCATCAATTGAAATTACAGCAGTTTTTTCTTTACTTTCCACCTGAATTTTTCTGGGTCAGTGGCCAAGCCCATTTTCCATTTACCATCCACATTCCCATTCCATTTTCTGCACATTTATTTATTTCTTATTTCAGTGTAGAAGGACAATTTCTATGGTCTCTGTTGCTCAGTTACTCTTATGTAATATTAATAGGCAGCTATGAGTAGTGGGTAGAGTTGGTTGCGTTCCTCCAACCGGAAGGTCAGTGAGATATAAATATGATCTAAATTAAAGCAATACATTTTTGAAGCTACAGGTGTGAGATGTTCTGACTACTACCACCCCAAGTGTACTGGTGCCTTTAAATAACTTTTCCTATGTTTAATATCTTTTCATATCAATATTTTTGAAACTTTAGGATATTCTAACTGTTGCACTAATTCTAACTGCCAGTAATTTTGACCAGCTTTGTTAACTAGGTACACATCTTTTATCCATTATCAAAATATAGCCATTTATCATTCCTAGGCAGTTACCTTATTGGGTTTAGTGTTAATTAACGTCTTCAACATAAACTTGTTATCTATGTTCTGCCATGTAATTACCGCCACCTTAACTCCTACCCATGACTTATTAAATATGCCTTCTTACAGCTTTCATTATCACATGTAAAAGGCAATTTTCTGTGCACTTTTCGGCCACTGGAGAGCAATTTCATAGCGCATGCTATTATTCAGACCATTATTCAGCTTGAAATGTCAACAGAACCTGTGTAATGACAGTACAAATCAGGTTCAGTCTAACCTTGAGTTATGGCGGAGTAAAACAAGCCATTGAGCAGGTTGGGCTGAAAAGGTAATAAACTTCACACAACCTGGCAGCTAAGGCTTCTGGTTAAAAACAACATCCTTAGACAATCTGCTGCAGGTTACAATACTGATGTGAGTGAAAGTCTGCCTCTGAGTGAAAGTTCTTTTTTCAGTTTTAATAGATGAACATAAAAGGCACAGAGAAAAATAACCTAAAGGCTGAATGCAAGAAGGAACCAGCATTACAGATCAGAGCCTGCACAGTGATGCAAACTATGAGAGCTTTCCAAGCGCTTGCTACCGCAATCTCAAATACACTTTGATGAGTTTTTAGGAGTTTCATGACTACATACCACTAATCAATAATTTAGTCGTAAATCAAAATATTCAGGACAGGAAAACACACAAGCGCACCCAGATAATTTTAAAAAAAAAAGAAATCCCACGACAACCGCTCACTGTTACTGTTCGTGGCCCTCCTTACACGCACTACTCCTAATTCTAGAAAGTATAATAAAATGATTTCAGTAATGAGTAGACTTAATTAATAGTGAGACCCTGCTCACTTAGAAACCATATGAACACGAGCAAAACTCTGGCGCTTCTAGGCCACTACTCCGCTGATAGCAGCACACCAACATGCATGGCTCATGGCAGGTAATTCCAGGACCATTGTTTGTTTGACAGCAGCACGCTCCTGCCAAATGCTCCTCTGATAATAGCGTTTATGCACTTCGGCTCCGTGAGGCCAAACAAAATGGTTATACTAACAAGTATGGGCAGAGGCAGCCAGCAGCTTGAGACTTATTCATTTCCTGGGGGTTTGAAGAACCAGCAGAATTCAGCATAGGGAAACATTGATCAAAATTTATGGTTTGATTAACTTTTTTTCAGTCTGGCAGATATGAGTAAAGCAGATCTCTAAGTCTGCTGAATATATGTCAGGGTGTAAATTCCTAATCATTAATATTAACTATGTCATCTATGTCTGCGTGTTTCTGAAAGAGGAAAAAAAACACTTAACTTCTTATTGTAAGATAAGAACAAATTAGGTTTGTTTTAAAAAAGTACAACAATGTTTTTAAAAGCCATTAAACATAAATAAATATAATTTGGGTAAATGTACTGTGGTCTAACATATAGCTAAATGAGCTTTTAATCACAACATTTCAAGGTTAACCCACAGCTGTGGGGCAACTGCCCTTTTATTTGTTTTTCATTTATTTAAATGAGGACACATTTTGTAAAAATTGCCATGTGAGTTATATGTCTCATTTTATTAAGAAAATGACTTTAACTGTGTAATGGACTGATGACGACCTGTCCAGGGCATACCCGTCTTTTACAAAACAGATAGCTGGGATAAGCTCCAGCAGACCCTTGTGACCCTGAATAAGAAGAGGCAGTTATAGATGACCTTTATTAATGGCTGGATGGATGGACTTAAACTCTTTTTAAAATCCATCTGTATCATGTTTAAGCAAACACACAAGAGCCACCTCCAGTGGTTGAAATGAAATGACATGAGAGGCTGACAAAAGTGCAATTTAATGTTTTACAAAGAGATGTACTGCTAGGTTATATTCTAATGCCCTATTCCCACTGGATCGAAACAATCTGAGGACCTGCAGTTCTTAGTGTTAATTATAGAGGATGTCTTGGTCTTAATCCAGTGCAGATGCGCCATGACTGTTCTGTAAAGTAGAATTTCCACCACAATGCACTTCTCAGTAATTCAGTGACATGTGGGCAGGAATCTTTTTAAACCTTTCCTCTCGTTGCCTTTTCTGCCTCTCAAACAAAATATTACTCAAACTAGCGTGATAATCTGATCTTTTTGCTGGATAAACATAGAAATAATGAATATTAAGGTTCACAGAGAGACATATAAAATAAGAAGTCCAGATCAGCAGAAGAGCAACAATTAGATGATGACATGTGAAGCTGCATCACGGGGTAAGCAACTTTTATCTTTCATCAAGCTCAAAGCCTCTATGACTGCACAAAACCTTAAGGTCTCAGCGTAAGTGCCGGTTACTGTTACCATGGCAACTTAAACGCAAAGGCTTACACACCATTTTCAGATTTTTCACACTTGTCAAAATGTGACATGTAGTCATTGAAATCTAACTGTTGAGCGTCTGATCAGACACTTTAAAGTAAATGTTCAAAGTTTATGTAAAATACAAAGTAATTGCTCAATAAAACATGGGGCCTCGACATCACTTCCAGGGATCTGTCTGCAAATGTTAGTAAAACACAGACTTGGCGTATCCAGCACTGAATTAAGAACAGATCTCTGGGTTTAATTTTAACATTACTGCAGGTAAAGTGCGAATAGTATACACTTCAGCTGGGCTAGAGGCCGTGCTGTCCGCCCAAGTAGGATTTTACATCAATATCGTCAGTCATTCACCATCAATTATCCCCACAACATAAACAGATTCTGAGATCCACTTTAGAGCAAAAAGTATTGACAGACGATGCACCAGATAGTTCAGCACCTGCAGCAGACGCTTCAGTTCTAATGCAGCCAAACCAGGTTCACCTCCCAACATCTGGCTCTTCGCTGTTGCTATTCTGCAGTAACCCCCTGCACATTCTCTCACAAGCATAAACTTATTTATTCAGACTGATTAGCCCTCTCTTCAGCTGGGTGAGCAGGTAACCTGGGATCATTCTAATGAGAAATATCTGTAAATTTCACACATCTTAGGTGAGGTGCATCCCCAAATCACAAAGCTTCAGTCAGGCATGATTTTTCACACGTATTTAAAACAGAAACATGTTTTTTCAAAAAAATAAAAGTGATACTTTGCCTCTTCACAACACTTTGCGACAGTGTACAAATTTCTTTCTCACTCTCTGGTTGTTTTGCGTTCACTTTCTCCACAAGTCTGCTAGTTTGTTTCACCAGGCAAAAATCAGTTTTTAATTTGAATAAAAACATTGAACTCTGTTGTGATTAATGAAGAAAAATGCTCCATTTCAGGCATTCGACTCAATTAGTGAACCAGTCGATGACTGGGTTTGCGGTGGATTCAGCTCACCTTGTTCCTTGAGCAGCAGCCACTTTTACCTTGCAGCAACTTTGTCTTTGCAAACAGAGCTCTCTGTTATATGCAGTTGTTTTCTGATAAACTTGCTGTATGTTCAAGTAACTGACACGTCACGTAAAATGGCTACAGTCAGTCTTTCCACATCATCTCCACCTGGTTAATCACATCCAGCTCTGTTGAAGCCTCTTCCACCTCTGTCAACAGTTTCTGCTGGCCAGGCCCAAAAGCAGTCACCAATGCTGTCTGAGAAACCATCATTTCATAACGACCCTCCCCTCCTAGTGTAGCCAACAGACAAGTCCTGCATGCATTTGCCAGTGTGGTTGCCGTAGGACTTGGTGCAGCTGTCAAACTGCAAAACAAGAGGAGTCAAGCATTATGCATTATGTAGGCTTAAGGGGAATGAGAAATGCACTCTAACTTCACATCAGCAAGACATTTTCTTTTCTTTTGTCTTCTTTTTTTAATTTCTCATCTTGTCTTTAAGGTGTTGCTCAGGCTGACTCAGCAGACTGGCAATAACACTTGTCAGATGTCTTATAGATGCAGATACTGCTTTCTAACATTTTTTTTCTTCACCCGAGATAGTAGTGATACGTTTCTTATTCCATATCTAAAAGGGTTCAGTTCGCTCTGGGACTGGGCTATCACTGTCTCTTAAAAGCATCATATGTGCTTAAAATATGAACAGAGGTGTTCGGGAAAGGTCCTCAATGGCAGGGTTAAGCAGCTTGTGCGTTACTGAGGTGTAGACGTGTGTTGTATTCTGAGTATAGCTGCTAACATTCTCAAATAATTGAACAAGTTAAACACAGCATATGGCTTGTTGCTACACCTGCACAACAGCAATGGTATTTATAGAGTCCAACACAGCAAAGAGAAGGTTCCAGAAAAAAAACAACTGATGAACATCTACAGTGTAACTGAGCTGGAGGAGCCGCAGCAGCCTGAGATGAGCCACTTCCTTTACACAGGTCTGTGACATTACGTCTACCTGCTCAAAATATATTAAAAAGCCCACCTCACTTATGCTTCATGCATGTGCACTAGCATATTATTAATACAGTAATATTGTGTCAAAATTGTGAATTAATACTTGATACTTGTGATAGGTTTTGACAGTTGTATTACAATAATAATCAAAACTACTACATTAATTGTTGGTATGGGTTGATTTATGTTCTGAATGAAGGTTGACAATATTTAAGTCATTAAAGCAAATATTGTTTAGAGCATTTATGAGACAAACAACAAAAATAAAAAAAAATGTAAAGACCAGCTACAACTGTGACTGTGTAAGTGTGACAGGGAACTGGAGTGCACATGTTAATCCTGGGCCAAAATGTGAGCAAACAACTTTGAGATTTTTGTGCTGCCTCATCTTCACACAAGGTGAAAGAGGCAAAACGAGTCTGATTCTAGTTCAACGGTCGTTTCATGACTATGTTTGGGATTTGTGTAAGTCAGCTGTGGTCCAACACCAAAATAGACTCTTTTTAGCCGAGCAGCGTGGAGGGTCAACACCTCTAATCAGCTCCATGATGCCTCTGGTGGGAACACACGTACTGACTGGAATGGCTGGCACGGTGCAGCTGATTTGCGGCACTTCATCGCCGGCTGGGACTTGACCGTGAGCTCTTCCCAGATGTCTGAGCTCCCTATCCTATCCCTAAGGGCTCGCTCAGCCGCTCATCAAAGAAAGCTCATTTTGGACGCTTGTATTTGTGACCTGAATTTTTCTGTCACTACCCAGAGTTCGTGATTGTAGGTGAGGGCTGGAATGTAGACTGACAAAGATGGATTTGTGCTCATCAGATGAACCATAATTAAAGTAAGAGATTTTATTGTGTAGTACTTTGTGTAGTTCTTGGTCAACAAAGTAATCACTAAAGGCGTGTGTTGTGATAAACAGTTTTTTTCAAAATGTCCTAACTCTTTGTTTTAGGGCATCTGCAATTAGTTTCTTGTCTTCCGTGACTTTTGCTCTCTGCAGACAGCATCATCTGGCTGCTCTTTTTTCCCCTTTTAATTGACTGTGTGCTCCATGGACTTGGCTAAGGAAGCTGCATAATATTGCCATCTTGTATATTGTGTCAGAGATAAATACCTTTTTCCCAACAGTCAGTACAGCTGGCATGCCCCAGTAAACAAAGCCTTTGTGGGTGTTTATTTAAATTTTTACACAAGATAATGTCATAGACTCCATATAAGGGTAATGCATCTAATCCCTGTACGGATTTATTATTTGTATTTCAGGAAGCTTTCAGTAGAACCAATAAAGTGTGAATAAAGCTGAAGTTTTAGGTATTGGACACAATACTTTTGACAAAAGTATCCAGTATGTGAAATATTTTTGATTCATCACTAAACATTAAGCAGAGATTAGTTTATATGTCTACTCGGCCTCTTTTAAATAATTATTGCCACTGGACTGATTGAAAGTGGTGAAAGATTTCTTTTAGGTTTTTGTTGTGAAATAATGCTATGAATAAATGAATAAACATTCTCTGTTAAATTTCATTAATACAAACAGACACTCAACTATGAGTTCTGAAATTTTAGTTTTGGGGGTTAATGAAACGTTTCTGAAATGAACGGAAAGAGTGCCATCAACTCTTATTTGGTGTTTGGTGGATTGAATGATTGATGTTTGATGAAACAACACATACTGGCAATTTAACAAATGATCCATTTAACAAACGAGCATGTGGAAGAAGCATACAGCCACATAGCCTGGCACCTCCTCCTCATGCTGGTCACCAGCCTGGTCACACACTGCTGTGCGACGACATCCCATTATTCAACCAGCATTTGTCACAAATCAGCCAGCGTGGTTGTGTTGGTCACTCTGGCACGAACAGCTGAAGTGTTCAAAGGGGTTGAGGTCAGGACTGCTGGCAGGCCATTCCATCCTCTCTGCTCCCAAATTCTGGAGGTGGTCCCTGATAAATCGTTGTGTGGGGGTGAACGTTCAGTCCCAGACTGTGGAGATCTGGGATTGTCACTGGGGACAGAATCTCATCTTGATATATCTCTCCATTGAGATTGCCTCTTGATGAAGAGCTTCGTTTTTCCAGTGAGGAAGATGCTGCCCTACACCATCACACTGCCTCGAGCCAAAAAATGTTACTTCATTGGTGCAGCAATCAGGATATTGTTTGCGATATCGTCTCTACACTTTGATCCCATGATGTAACTTCTGTAGGTAGAACTTGGGCTCATCAATGAAGATAACTTTCCTCAGCATGTTCAGGTTCCAGATGCTGACACAAGTGCAAGAGTGAATACCAACAGCAAAATAAGCAGTTTGGCATTACCAGAGGAGATTTGACACATTTTTCATGGACACAACCCTCATACTCAACTCTGCTGCTCATCCCAAAAATGTATGTTCCTTACAAATGCACCATTTAAAAAGGAAATAAACAGGCTTTATATAAGATACATTGCCAAGAAGCATTGTTACAACAAAGAAATAATTTACCAAACACAAATTTCCTTACTTTTTGTGCTAAAGTTAGTTTCCATCCATAATACACATGGATGTACACACTGAGAAAAACTGGGTGCATTAATCTGCACAATCTTAAGAAATATAAAAATGGAGCCAAGCAAATATGAAGTAGTGGAAACTCACTGATGTAAGAAATACTCACAAATCATGTTTTCCTTTGTTGTTGTTTTTTCTTTAAATCAGTGGCAGAGTTTATTGTTTCATTTAGCCTTACAAAAAGTCATTTTGGAAATATGGAGTTTCATTTTGCTGTTGCTTCACTGTAGTTGGTTTGGAGACTGCTGCGGTATTTGGAAGAAGAGCAAGACTGAGGGAGGTATATTACCAAGTCATCAGCACTTTGTAAGAAACATTCGGGTCCCTTCTTCCTGAGACAAGCGCACCGAGGCATGTTTGTGAGGTTTGTAAAACATCACGACAACCCATTGCTTGGTTATCTGGCAGTTTCATTTTCTTATTACTTGTAATAACAAAAATTATATTTAGTAAAACATAAGTGATGAACACTAGAATGGCCCTATGCTGAATGTCATACATAAGATTCCAATAAGTGTTTATTGTCATATGTACACTAAGGAAACAAGTTTCCCTGTACAATGAAATTCTTTCTTTGCTGTCCACTGAATGCCCTGAACACGAAATAAAATCAAATAGTCTAAGAAAAGGAAATTACAAGTGGAGCATGGAAAATAAGGGAGGGGGAATAAAAACTAAACATAAAATATAGACTTTGAATAAGGAAAGGAAAAGAAAGTAAAGCTGTATATATAAATGCAATGTACTGTCAGGGAGGTAAACAGTATGACGCATGTGCAATCATTGAATGTTAAAGTTCAGAACAGTAAATAGTAAACACTGTCAGTATGCCAGTGGGAAAAAAAGAAGAGATGTACTGTAGTTCGGTCTACTGTTACAGACGCCTGTCAGCTGTTGAGGAGTCTGATGGCAGAGGGAAAGGAGTTCCTGAGTCTGGTGATCCTGCCATGGTGTGAACAGTCCATGTTGGGAGTGGGTGGGGTCCTTGATGATGGAGGCAGCTCTCCTGTGCTTTCTGTGCTGACCACCACTTTTTGTTTGACCCCATCAGATCGCCAAAACCAAAGGACACCTTGAGCTTTTTCTCAAATGAGCCATTTATCTCTGGAAAAAACAGCAGTATTTGATATTCTGGGATGAGACTGAGTTGGTGTGTTTGCAGTCACCCAAGTTCAATAGGTATTTTGCTAAATCTAAGAAACTGCATGTTACTGAATTTTTACACTGACATTCCAACCATGTTTAACAAACTAAAAGAAAATACCCAGTAGTGTTAATTCACAAGGGCCTAGCAACAAGCACACACATGTTGGATGATGGACCATCTTCCAGAGTAGGCTTTGCATGCTCATGTCTTCTTCCCATTACTTCAGGCCCTTACTTTAGGCTTCAGGAACATCTGGGTTCTTTCATACATGCATTAACACGTTCAGCTACCCAACACTGTAGACCATCTTTGCCTGGCAGTTGTGTGTTCTGTGCAGCTCGTGCAACAGAAAGAGAGCACATGTGGCTGGTCATTGTTGTCAAGTGTTATCTAAGCTGTGTACGAGGACAATGTGGTGCAGGTGAGACAGGTTGAGGGCAATATAAAGTTGCAGATAATGAGACGAGACCGCTGTTGGCTGGTAAAGGAGAGGACTCCTCTTATCTAACTAGTTTTCTTTCACAACTATGTGTGTAATTCAAGCAGTATATCTTCACACCACCTGACACATTTTCATTTTGTTGAAGCACATGCCAACTTAGAGGAAAAAGTCAGTTAGTGAGACTTACTGCCACAGCTGTAGCACTGAGGAACATTTTCTTCTGGTGAACTGTGGCCCACTTTCTCCCCAACCCTTCCACCACATCTCATCACACCCACCCACTAAAATAACACATGATAACATCTTCAAGGGCCATAAATGTACATTACGGTATCTTTGAATCAGTGTGTTTTGTGTTCTGCGTTGTACGATTCATTGTGTGATACACTGGGTGCACTACATAGGGTGTAATAATCTTTGCTATACATTTGGTCAGAAAATGCAAAATGGCAATACACTATGGTTTACACTATAGCGAGTGGGGGTAACTTCAGAGAGACTTTTTTATCATGAAAGGAACAACGTGGTATTCAGGTAGGGCAGCTTGGACAAAACAACTTCAAAAAGTATATTAAACAGCTCAATACAAAAAGCATATAGTATTAAAGAAAAAAGGTCATAAACAAGAATTTAAGCAAAGTACATTTGCAGGTGGGACCACATAACCTTTTTAATCTATAACTGATAAGCAATATGCTCCCATGACCTAATCCTCTCTTTTTTTAATGAAAAATTTAATGAGAATTTCTTCAGCAGGTAATTGCAGCCTTCTTATAAATAGGACTGGAGAGAAGTGAGAAGACATAAGGAGAGAGCATAGGCGATGAGGAGGGTGACAGACAGATGAGAGAAAGGCGGTGAAGAAGAGGGTGTTATCAGATGAGAAATAAAGTTGGGACAGTTTGTTGTGGCTCAAAGACAAGAGTGCCTCCAGTTCTCACTTTTCAAATCTATAAACTGATCACTTTATTTATTTTACTTTTGTTTTGATTATATCTAGTACTTTTTTTTATTGTATGAAACAGTTTTTTCATTGTTTTGATTCTAGATATTGTGCAGGAGGGTCAGAATGGTATGTACCAGACATGATACATCAGGGTTCAGTTCTAGCAGGTTCACTCTATAATGCTTTGATTGCGAGTTTTGACTAAAAAATTCTGTGTGTGGTACAGTGGTAATAAATTTTTTTTTTTTGTTCTATCACCATCCACAGACTACAGATAAAGAGGCAAGATATTGTTTAAAAAAACAGTTGCCAAGCATTCATCTAAAAACCAAATCCAAAAAAATAAAAACAGTTAAATATGACAGATAACAAAAAGAACCTAAAAATTATTAAAAAAGAAACAGTAAAACAGCATATGAAATTAAACAGCAAATATTGCACTAGCAACAAAAATAGTTACTAAGATTTATTTCACAAGTTCAAATAAATGGTTCAGCATCCCATGCCACGGATATGAGAGTAAAGGAAGCCAACAAAAGAGAAATTAACTCACAGATATCCACTGAATCTATCGTCTGCCACCTACTGTCACCACTTCATGCTCTTCATGCAAGGGCACTTCAAAAGATGAAAAACACAAACACAAACGCTAAGCATCCTCTTTACAAGACAGGTATTCAACTACGGACACTTCTGCCAGAGGCTTCTTCAGATCCTCTGCAAAACAGACCACTACAGGAGATCGGAGATCCTGCCTGCCCACAGCCAGGACACACACACACACACATATATATATATATATATATATATATATATATATATATATATATATATATATATATATCCATCCATCCATCCATTATCTATACCCGCTGTATCCGTTTCCGGGTCACGGGGGTCTGTCGGAGCCTATCCCGACGCATATCAGGCGAAAGGCAGGGGTACACCCTGGACAGGTCGCCAGTCTATCCAGGGCCACATACAAACAACCAATCACACTCACATGCACACCTAAGGAGAATTTAGACTGATCAATTAACCTACACTGCATGTTTTTGGACTGTGGGAGGAAGCCGGAGTACCCGGAGGAAACCCACGCAAGCACGGGGAGAACATGCAAACTCCACACAGAAAGACCCACCGGGCCGGGAATTGAACCGGGAATCTTCTTGCTGTGAGGCAACAGTGCTAACCACTAAGCCACCGTGCTGCCCATATATATATATATATATATATATATATATATATATATATATATATATATATATATATATATATATATATATATATATATATATATATATATATATATATATATATATATATATATATATATATATATATATATATATATATATATATATATATATGAATAAAAGTTCAAAACAAATAGTTCAATTTTCTGAAGCTGCTGAAGCTGCTGGCACAAGTCTAAACAGGTAAATTCAGTCTTCTCGACCATGTGGATAGGCCTGAAATACTTCAGCATTCCAGCATTCTGTGCGACAGCCTGACTTTCAGAACATCCTCTTTGAATAAAAGGTGTTCTTAGCATTCATAAATGTGCACTCATGGAGGACAATCCATCATAATCGTGGCTGAATACCGTACATAGCTCAGTGGGCACAGCAGTCTCTTTCTATCGCAGCTGCTGACATTCAAACAAAGCTCCAGCTCCTCAACTCCTCTGCAGGATCCCAATGAAAAACAACAACAAATGAATCACAAGCAACAGCAGCCCACTTTGCTCCCTTCACAACACATGAAATGTCAGTGTGCAAAACAATTCCTTGCAGTGATGGATGAGTTAGAGTCCCTGTACTGTTCGGAACACAAAGTATTGACTACCTTACACTGCCTACACATTTCATAGTTCTTTGTAAATGTCACCCACAGGATTCATGAACAGATGTCAATTTATGGTATGATAGGTGACCCAAGGTAAAGGTGTACCATAGCAGCCACACCCAAATGAACTAAGGTTTCTCTGTATAATGTTGGTTTTTTCCCCATATTGTTCTCCTCTCAAATGCAGCACTCAAATTGATTCTGGTTTTGCATTTTCTTGCTGGATTTTATAAGCAGTATGGTCTTCAGTATGCAAATAATGGCTAGCTATCTCACAGCAGTGTGAAACATAAAGTTCTGCTGTGCCACTGGCGCTCACGTTGAACAGCACGCCTGCAGTACGGCTTGTTTGAAGAGCCAATTACCCGAGAAGTGAGACAGGAAAGAAAGGGAAGCAAAAACAAATAAAAGGGAACTATATCAAGGTTTTTTTCCACACGTAAATGCTTAAATGAAATTTCAGTAAATTCATTTTTTTTTTTTAGAGACATTGTTCCTTTATTGATGAATACTGTGGAAATGTTGGAGGAGAGTCAAGTGGAGACATTAACAGAGTGTAACTGTAACTCAAATTAAATCTATTATCTCCTGGTATCAAGCCAACGTGCACTCAACGAGCACAAAATTATTTTAGTATCACCAAGCAAAGTCAAGCAGGTGGGGACGCTTTTACTGGGAATCATGTACATTGCTGTCTATTAATAAAATATTAATTAATTGATAACAATAAATTACAATAATACTAATATAAGTATTAATAATAATAATAAAACCTTCCCCCTCTTCTTTTTGCTTCCCGGTTTTATTTATTCCTGACATGCAATGATGATATCTGTGCAAATTCCATTATCTGCCTGTAGATTTATGTATAGAAGATCTGCTTGTATCTGTTGATCTTTCGGCATGGCATAACACTGCCATCTCCACACATGTTTGTGCATTCAATACGTACACTGTATACCTTACTTTAACTGAGTTACATAATTGAACACTGACTTCTTTCCTTTGACTGTTGGCTTGAAATTCTCTATCTTGTAAACTCTGTTAAATCTCTTATGATGAGGTACCGGAGTTGTACCACCCTTTTTGAAAGCCAACTGAATGTTTAAACTGACTCCGGCTGCACATGCATGACTGATATTTACACAAAACCGTGGTTGGACTTAAATTTGATTTAAATAATACTTGCATCTCAAAGCAAAATATATATTTTGGATACAGGTGTATTTGTCTACTAGTCTACTTACATACTCAAGTATTATACTGCCTGAATCTTATCTTAGGATGAATTTTATCGTGTTCCAAAGCAGGGCTCTTTTCGAAGTAAATACAGCGGGGTTATCTGTTGCCACTCTCTCTCTCCTCTCTTGGTGGGCATCTTTGTGGCCTCCATCAGGGAGTATATTTATGTGCGAGGCAATATCCTGACATTAACCTGAGGAAGCCCTTACTCTGAATATAAAATTGCCATGTGAGAAACATTTCCTGATAACCTCAACGTGATTAAGGTCTTATTCATAATAATAGTTATATTATAAAGACGTGTGTATACCTTGACCATGATATTGCACCTTTCCAGAATCATGGCACTACATATATTATTGCTGTGAAGATCATGCCCCAGATTGCAGCATCTTTACAGGAAAAAAAGATTATACTGGTGAAGGTAAAGTTAGAGTAATGCTCCATGTTGTGAGGCATACAGGTCATATTAACGCTTAGTGCATACAATCAATGTTCTAATGTAAAATCCAATCTGACTAATAACGTTAAAAAGACACAGAAATATGAATGTAGCATCCTAAATGAAACCTCTGCAAACATATATATATATTCACTGATTACATTTTTATATGTCTATTCACATATCTATTCATCTGCTTATCAACAATTTCATTTTTAAAATATCCTATATTAACACCATTATAAGGATGTGTCTGTTAGAGAGTGTGCACTGTGACACAATGAGCATTTAAAAACCACAGAAATGGTTGAGGCTCCTTCACTGGCTTAAGCTTGTGGATGAAGCTGCAGCTTTCACGTCTCAGCTGCTCCAGCGCACCTGTACTATGATCATCTATATTACCGTTAATATATATTACTACCCCCAGCATAACTTCCTACCCAGCACCTTTCACCAATTCCATATATGAATAGTAAAATATAATGAAATAGTATAAGAGTAATTAGTGAGGTGATAAGGGATGTCTTCCCAGTCCTTTTAGATGTTTTGTAAGCTGCTCTGGGGGACACCTGAGTTCACACATCATTCTGTCCTGTGTGACAGCAGGAGTTTCCAGATTCATCTCACCACTTGTGTTGGACAACTGCAACCTGTTGGCTGAATCTCAAAATGTGATGGGCAGTGAACTCTTCTCTTGATGCTCTGACAATATGTGCACACAGGCTCCTCTGGGTGTCTCATCAGCTCACTGACATAGCCTGAAAAATATGTTCACAGTTAGTTGTATAAAAAAATCCACAACAACAAAATAAAAGTACAAAGTAGTCATATTTTCTGTGCTGTTCTCCGAGACGGTGCATGCGTCAAGTAAAACAAACGGGCTCGTCGTTTTAGAACATGATGATGGCGTTCTTAGTTTCTCTGTGTCACTGCAGATGGTGGTACTTCCCCAACAGATGACTGTTAAGAAAATCAAACTCTCCACACAAACAGAAGATATACATCCTCCAAACATAAACCTAAGGACCTCAGCTGCTCTGTCCCTTCGGGTAGACACCTGGTCTTAAACCAAGCATCAGACTAGATTTGAAATACCATCGCTATCTGTAATCCTCCATCAATTCCACCTCTTCCCTTAACGTAAACACTGTCCCGCTATTCATCTTCTCTCCTTCCTTCCCATTCATCCACAATCTTCCTTTTGTCATGTTCACGTTGAAGATGAAACGATTCCTCCTACACAAAACCACAAAGCGGTCCACCGGTTTGCTGTGCTCAGTCTCCCGTCTACCACTGACACACAGAACAGTATTTTTATTAAAATATGCAATGAGAATTAGCATACATCACTCTTACACTGGACCACACGTACATTTTTGTTCTGAGCAAATCAAGTCTGCTATTATGAAGTGGATGTGAAAAATGAGGCCAGAGAGACTTTAACACAGAGAAGCTAATTTTGTAGACCTTCCATCATCCTTTCTTCTTTGTGCAGTTGTGTGTGTTAATTTTTATACTATAAAAAGCTGAAGTCATGTGTAATACTCAAGTATAAGGATGGCTGGGCTGATGGTGACCTTGGTGATGCATTTGTAGTCTGATCATTTCGTTTTTGCCTCTGCTCGAATCTCTTGCGTTTAATGTAGCTTTCCTGTGTTGTCATGTTCACTGCCATAAACTGTATAATAGATTATGGCATAAAAATTGTGTTGAAAAAGAAATGAGTCATTATGGGTATGTCTACATAGATATCAGTTCTGTGTATCTGGCCCAAACAATGGAAAACAAGGCAAATGGCACAAAGTCCTGAATGAATAAATGCTGAGAGACTGAGACCATGTGTCTGTCAAGCCTTTTCTGTGTTTGTGGGAGTGATGCTCACTGGGGAAGAGGAACAATGAGGCAGTAAAAAGCCTAAGGGCCATTAAAAATTCACTGAGAAGCTCACATGTGGAACATTTCAAATTCCAAGTTGTAGGAAGAAACGATCTGAAAATCAGAAAGCTGAATGACAAACCCTGCAGTTATGGTTGATCAATGGTAATGATTCTTTGTCTGGTGGATTCTGCCTCTGGCATTCCCAGGCTTTCATTAAAAGTAATGACAGGCAGTATTTCCAACTCAGTTCTGATTCTGCGATTAAGCTGCAATACCGCCGTCACCATTTACACTACAGCACTATGTTTCTATGTTTCACAACAATAACAATGAACTCACAGCGCTACCATGGACATTATGACAGTGGTGAGGAAGAGTCAAGAAAGTAATTACAGAACAGAAAACGAGAGAGTGACTGAGCCACAGACCAAACAAAGGTAATCTTAGATTATGGGGCAACAGTGCTTTAACCTCCACACCTACTGGGAGACCCGTTGAGCTAAAAATTGTAAAAGTACCTTTGTGCGGCTTTGATTTATTTTCCTCAAACTATTCTATAATGTTCTATTTTTATATGTATTATGTCTGGAAAAGTAATGAGTGCCATTAACAAATATCAAATAATATAAAGACAAGTGACAGTATTTTATTTAGTAAAAGACAAATGAGTACAATAATCTAACCTAGTTTCCATTTCTGGTAGAAGGAGACACTTTTTTATTATGTCCTGCCTGCAAACTGAAGTATTTTGAGTCAGATCTGTAGATGTGGAGCTTTATTCAAATGCAGGTGAGTCTTCAACCTGGACTTAAATAAACTGAGTGTTTCAGCTGATCTGAGGCTTTCTAGGAGTTTGTTCCAGAGATGTGGAGCTGAAGCTGAAGGAAGCTTCTTCACGCCTGGTTCTGACTCTGGAAACTGATAAAAAAAATTAAAAAAAAACGGATCCCAGTGAACTGAGGGGTCTGGAAGGTTCATAGTGGGTCAGGAGGTAGCAGATGTCCTACCTCAGTTTTGTTTTTGTTTAACTGAAGAAATGTGTGGCATATCCAGTCATAAATCTCCTTCAATGCATTTACCAAGAGCCTGTACAGGGTCACTGTCGCTTGG
Organism: Xenentodon cancila; assembly: GCA_014839995.1. NCBI lineage: Eukaryota > Metazoa > Chordata > Actinopteri > Beloniformes > Belonidae > Xenentodon > Xenentodon cancila. Next base: position 3,894,123 of record CM026197.1, on the reverse strand, counting down.
TAACATTGTAATATATATCTGCATGTCATCTGCATAGCTACAGTAGTTTATTTAGTTGTCCTTTAGAATCTGTGCCAGTGGGAGCATGTAGATGTTAAACAGAAGAGGTCCCAGGATGGAACCTTAGGGAACTCCACATGTGATTTTTGTCTGTTCAGATGTAAAGTTACCTATTGACACAAAGTATTTCCTGTTGTCAAAGTATGTTTTGAACCAGTTTAGTACAGATCTGGAAAGACCTGCCCAGTTCTCCAGTCGTAACCTGTATCAAATGCAGCACTGAGGTCCAGCAAAACTAAGATTGACATTTTTCAACCGTCTGTATTCAGGAATATGTCATTAAACACTTTGGTCAGAGCAGTCTCAGTGCTGTGGTACTGTGTAAAACCTGACTGGAAGGCATCATGAGAGAGAGTCAAGTTTATTGTCAATTCTACCACATGTGAGATACATACAGAGAATCGAAATTGCGTTACCCTCAAACCCTCGGTGCTACACAATAAATACATTTTAAACACAAAGTGCAGGTTAAAAAGAGACAAGAAACAAGTTGTGACATGACAACAACAGTTTTTCGGTTTGTTTAAAGTGACATGGTGCAAAGCAGGCGGTCCAGTTCTGCCAAAATACAGATACTGAGATCAGAGTGAGTGAGGGGGGGGCAAGGCGGGAAACGGTGGAAGAGAAGGGAGAGTGTTAAGTGTCCTGACAGCCTGGTGGACGAAGCTGTCCTTCAGTCGGCTGGTTCTGGCCCGGAGGGTCCGCAGCCTCCTCCCTGATGGCAGCAGACTGAAGAGGCTGTGTGACGGGTGGGTGGGGTCTCTCACAATGCTGAGGGCTTTAGAGTCAGATGGCTGCTGTAAATGTCCTGAAGTGAGGGGAGAGAGACACCAACCATCTTCTCAGCTGCTCTCACGACGCGTTGGAGAGACTTGCGGCAGGTTACGGTGCAGGATCCGTACCACACGGTGATGCAGCTGGTCAGGATGCTCTCGATGGTGCCTCTGTAGAAGGTGTACCTGATGGGGGCCGGGGCTCTGGCTCTTCGCAGTTTGCGGAGGAAGTAGAGGCGCTGCTGTGCCCTCTTGGCGAGTGATGCGGTGTTAACAGTCCAGGAGAGGTCGTCTGAGATGTGGACACCCAGGAACTTGGTGCTGCTCACCCTCTCCACAGCAGCACCGTTGATGGTCAGAGGAGCATGCTGGGTGTGTTGTCTCCGGACGTCAACAACAATCTCCTTGGTCTTCTCCACGTTCAGGGAGAGATTGTTGTCGCTGCACCACTCAGCCAGGCGGCTCACTTCGCTCCTGTAGTTTGACTCATCGTTGTTGTTGATGAGACCCACCACAGTCGTGTCGTCCGCAAACTTTACGAAGAGGTTGGAGCTGTGGATCGGTGTGCAGTCGTGGGTCAGCAGGGTGAAGAGGAGGGGGCTCAGCACACATCCCTGGGGGGCCCCTGTGCTCAGTGTGATGGTGCTGGATGTGTTGCTGCCGACCAGTACTGCCTGTGGTCTCCCAGTCAGGAAGTCCAACAGCCAGTTGCACATTGAGGTGTTGATCCCCAGCTGGTCCAGTTTGTGTTCATAGCAGTTATTTTGTGTTAAAAAGTAATTAAGCTGTTGAAAAGCTACTTTTTCAATGACCTTACTTAAAAATGGGAGATTCCCGGCCCGGGGGGTCTTTCTGTGTAGAGTTTGCATGTTCTCCCTGTGCGGTGGCGGTTTCACGGTCCAAAAACATGCAGGGTAGGTTGCCCTGCGATGGACTGGCGACCTGTCCAGGTGGACCCCTGCCTTTTGCCTACTATGCATCGGGATAGGCTCCGACAGACCCCCATGACCCAGAAACAGATAAAGCGGGAATAGCTAATGGATGGATGTAGTTATCATCTGTGTCTTATTGTCATTGCTCAGGAGTAAAATAGTGCATTTACCTGAAATACTTTATATTTTGTCCCTTATGGTCAATATGGTTGATCCAAACAAGAAGTTTTTTCACTACCAAACACTGTGACATACCTTGAATGCTGCTTGTGGTTTTCTGGACATCAATACTTTTTTTTAAAAAGTTTGGATTTTGGTATGTTATTTTAATGTATATATAACTAATTTCAAGAACAAAGAATAGGAAATCCAATTGCTTTGATTCAAACGTTTGAGGATTTGCATAACCAGAATGACTGAGATTCTTCACCACATGTCAAGTATTACCAAACTAAGCTGTGGGAGTGATGTGTTGTGGTGGAGCTTCCTGGTGTTTCATTTTCTTCTCAGAAGTTGAGAAAAGTGTGCTAAAGGCGGCTTCCCGGCCTGCTTGCGCTTCTATTTGCAACATGGTGTTTGCCAAAATAAGGAATAAGGTGCCTCAAAAGCTTTCTTCAGATAAGTTATGGGAAATCTCGCAGGATTTTGTATAATTCTTCCAAGATAGTACATGCATCTAACTTTCATACACATAAGTAAATTACCATATGAACACAATATAGCAAAGATGCAAAGATTATGTTGTTTACAATTTAATTCTGGCTGGTTTGGTTTAAGCATCTGTCTCAGTTGACAGGTCTCAAGCTGGTTTTCAATAATGAATAATTAATTAATGAAAATTTATTAATTTTAAAAAAAAGGAGTCCAGCCAATTGTTTGCTGCCACACAACAAAAAGCCTGGTTAAAATTGAGCCCAAGATGACTGCAGCTGAACATGGCAATCTGAAAATGTGTGTTTTATCATCTGTAAGGTTATATCAATGAAGCAACAGGGCATCACCCTTCATTCTCTGGGAAAAAAAAAAAATTAAAAAGCTCTTATATTTATGTCAAGCTAGTTTGCACAGAACAAGCGGTGCCTGTGGACATGTTACTGCAATAAGAAAAAGGTCTTGTATCAGCTATGTGAAGCTCCTTTACTCTAGTATTTCAAGTGACCCAAGGTTACTTTTTACATTACTAGGATAAGCACTGATAATTTAGTTTCACAGGATGCTATGGGGCTTCCTAAAGTTTAAACACAAACACTGACAAATACTCAAGACATCCAATTACTTTCACATGTAGTGGACCTGAGAGGCACACAAAGGGTAGAATCAGATGCAACACCTCCAGCTCCTCAGAAATGATAAATTGAAATGAGAAAAGCCAGAGGTGTCCCTGACCTATAGGAAATGTATGTCCAGGCTACTAGCGCATTTATCATTTTCTAATTAAGTTAGGTGGCAAAAGCATATCTTGTGTGCCCAAAGTCTGGAGTGAAATGGCTCTCTCTCAGTATGAAATTATTTCAAAGCCATGTTTAATTTATGAAAATATGACCCAAGTGTCAGAGCTAATATATCAAAAAGAACATGTTCTTGTCTGAGACCACTCCGTAGCAAGGAACAAAAGGGGAAAGAAGTACTCTAACTTATAAAAAAATGGCAACCATAGTGGCAAAAAAACAGTTTGTGAAACCCTTGGAATTAACTGGTTTCCTGCATTAAATTTCTGTACAATAATATCCGATCTTTATCTAAGTCACAATAATATACAAAGACAGATTGCTTCTAAGTAAGGTAACACTTAAAGCACAACACAGAATCCAATGAGGTTAAGAGGAACCAATGAGTAACGCCTAAAGGATCGACGATATATCGCTGGAGCTAGCAAACGTCTCAGTTTGTGAATCGCCAAAATACTTAATTTAACAGAGACAAAATAGCCACCGTGTGCACCTCCAGTTTGCCAAAAAAGCTCCTTGGCAATCCACAAAGCTACTGGGAAAACTCAGCACAAAGTTGTAGTGCTCAACTTGAACATAATTGTGGACTTTTAGGGGATTTGCGTGGGGCGTCGCACTGGCACGGGTGTCCGGGCCCTTGGTAGCGATCCTCTGGGTTTGGCTTGGGGCAGGTTGGGCGGGCGCCCCCAAAGAGATTCAAACTCGACTCCTAGCATTTGCTTACTTTTTCCTCAAACACTGTGAATATGTAATGATTGAGTTCCATGAAGACACAATAATTATAATTGTGTGTTATCAGTATAAGCATATTGTTTTTCTTATTGTAGCTTACATGAAGACCACATCATATGTTATTACAAATCTACACATAAATCTTGTTGATTTCAGGGGGTTTATAATTGGCCTAACCACTGAGTAAAGGTTCATTTTCTTTTATTCTGTCACATCTTTGACAGGCTAAATTTTCAGTCAGTGCATGAATTTTCAAAATTCCTTGCATGTATTGTGCATGAATTTTTCAAATTACCTTTGAATTTCAAACTTCTGAAGATCATTATATAAAAGGAATATGGAAAATTATGTTTAAAACATGTTTTAGGCTTCGTGAAATCCAGTGCACAAACTAAGTCAAACAGAAATAACTTATATTTTTATCCACAAGTCAGAACTAGAGTTTCTTTGGCAGGTTTTGGTGCGTTTTAGCTTTGAGCAATCTCTTGTATTCTTTTTCTCTACAAGGCTGTGCTGTGTGTCTGAGTTTGGGGAGAACTGCAGCAGCTGGTATATTTGCCTCAGTGATGAGATGTATTTGTGTTTCGCTGAAGGTGTTCGCTTGTCAAGTTTTATGTCCAGATCTTTCATTTCAAATTAGCGACAGCAGCACCTGCATACCCACTGCCGTAATAATAATAATAATAGCAATAATAAAATTATTTATAATACACTTTTCATTTAAAACAAATTTCAAAGTACTAGAGGATTAAAGTATTAACACATAAATGCATATAAAAATGCAAAAACATATGCAAAACATGGAGCACTTAATTAAAAGGCTTTCTTAAACAGGTAAGTCTTCCAGGCCTTTTTAAAGTTTGTGGGGTCTTCAGATATTCAGCTTGGCCGTGGCCGGTGAGCCCTCAACCATCTCTGTGGCGTGAGGCAGGGGCCGGGGGTGTATCTGGGACCACCCCAGGAACATGGTGAGGTGTGTTCGGGACCACCAGGTGCAAACAATCAGGGCAGATGGGAACATGGGAAGTCTAGACAAAGCTAAAACACACAAGGACACAGGCTTTCAAAATAAAACAGGAACAAAAACTCAAAAACCACCAAAAATTCAGAACTATATTGCTCTGTTCTCCTCTGTTTGAGTTTCAAACTGGGGGTTAAGAGGATGATTTATCGTCAAAAACAGCTGCTGGGAGTTTTCAGGACTGTTTCGATGGTCTTTGAGTAGTACTGTGACGTCCATTCTTAAGATTTTTGTTTCAGTGATCCTTGTATGCAAACCTGTACACCAAGAGCCCAGACGCTTTAAGACAACACTCAAGCACACAGCCTGCTGCCTTTGTTAAATAATATATATATAATAAACGTATGAGCACAGAATCATACCAAATCTGTTCAAAAACCTTTTAGCTGCAGTTATGCTACTGATGTTAACTTCCAGAGTTAATGTCAGCTGTGTCTGAAGGATATGCACTCTGCATATTTCTGTCCTGATGATTAAACCAATTCAAGATCACTTAACCTCTAAGTTTCAGGTAGACTTTAGCATCATAAATCTTCAGGTATCAGATTGTTTTGATTCAGACGTAGATATTTTTAAGCACAGCTGTATTAACCTGCAGATTTGGTTTCAGTGTATTATTTTTTCCATTCATAGCTTGCAGAAAACAACTGAGAATGTGAGGGATGCTGGAGAAAGTCCAAATTATTTCCAGGTTTTATTGGCAGCACACAGTGGTGGTTTATAACATGCATAAACACCTGCATCTATTGTTCTGTGTGGAAACAACAGGATGGGCATTAAATCAAGTTAGGATACCTCTGTTTAATCTCCAAACATCCAACTGTAATTATACCATATTAGTTACTGCATAATGAGTGCTTTTTATTGGTTTGTGTGACACATCTGGGGCCAGAGGCACTAATGAACTCTACACACAAAATCCATATGTATAGCTTTATTTTACATTCAAACTCATACATTATTTTTTATACATTATTTTACATTAAAATAATATGCAGTGTGAATGCACATGCCTCCAGCATTAGTCAAACCAGGCATGCACTCATTTTAGAGCACTTTAAACTTATTATAGCAAAGTAGATAAAAATAATAATAATTAGAAATGCACAATTGTGTAACCCGTGTATTTGTCCCCTTGCCTGACGACAGCTGCGATAGACTCCAGCAGACCTCTCGGAACCTTGAACAGGCTGGAGCGAGTATAGAAAATGTTTGAATGAACATAAAATTGCAAACATCGACACAACAAACTGTTTGCATTATGTGTTTATTCATTGTGATTTGTTGAAAGATGGTCTGACACCCTGGGCACTTTTTAACTTTGAATAAAATTTTTAATTAATTATATTAGTCATGAAATTTAAAATGAATGACATTTTCTGAATCTGCAATTCATATTCCAAAAATTATAGTTGCAAATGGATCTGGTGTTGCCATTTATCTTTATTTGTCCACAAATTGCAGAACTGCCTTGATTGTTTTGTTCCCTAATGAAAAAGTTTACCTACCTAAGGTTGTTTTAACTCCAGAATGTTCCTTTAATGTTTATTGAAACAACAGCCTCAGCAACTGGGTTGCTAATCTTATTATTTTACCATCAAAGTTCAGTAGTTTCGTTGTTTGGTTGGTTTGAAAATGTACTTTGCTTCGTGTATTCACATGATGCATCACTCTGTCCATTAATAAGGTGGTGATTGATAAAGACAGGTCTTTGGATTTGGAAGTGCAGAGATATTTTTTTATAGAAGACCTCTGATTTTATGCCTCAGATGATTACACCAGACTCGTAATTTACCACAATCAGATGAACAAGGGGCCCCGTCGTGCTGAGAATGAGAACTGTAATTCTGTTGATACAAAAGTCAGAGTCTGTGACCTCTATTCAACATTTGGAGCGTGAACATGCAATACAAGTAGAGTCAAATTGAGAGTACAAAATGTACTAGAATCACCTTTTTTTTCCTACAGCTGTCTGCAGTCACTTAATCATCTCAAAAATGCTGAAAATTATTCAGCTTTTGCAAATTACAGCTCACACACAGAGAGCAAACAAAAGAAACAAGGCAAAGTAAAATCACCTGATATGAAATAAAATAAAAGCAGGTCAAACGTGCATGTCACAGGGCAGGCGTGTTTTTGATCATTTCAGTTTCTGAATCCTGCACGCTTTTGTTCTGACCACACAAACCACTTTTATGCACGAGCAGTGACTAACGACTAACAATCTGATTAGTAGAAAAGCAGATTCTGAATTTAATTTTGTTCAAAACAGAACAGAGAAGTCCCGGCTCTGGGAGTTTCCCGCTTTTTAAGGTGGTTGGTTCTGTAAATGTTTTCTTTCCTTTTGAGGACAAGGTTATTTTGATTTGATTGTATTCAACGCTTCATTTGGATTTGGAGCTCATTTACATTTTGCCATGAGTGAAACTAAGGCAGCTCACCATTTCTGTCAGTCTGTCTGTTAGTCAAAAACCAGCTCTATTACTTTCTTATTAAGCTCCTGTCCTTTCATATGAGTGCACCCTCAGTCTGTGTCAGTTTCCTAAACAATCAAGCCACCCACAACAATCCCTTAGGGATGTAAACACGTTTATGGTTAATGCTCTGTCTGACAAATCACCTCAAGAAAGAGAAAGACTTTGCACTTTATTTCCTGTAATTCCTCAGAGACAAGAACGAATCAAAAGTTCCCTTTACACTGTCTAACTTGCGAAAAAACACATTTTCAAAAATACAAACTTTAATAAATGAGATAATTTATAAGATGGCCTCAAGGTTGGCCCAGTTCTCTTTCTGGGTGGCTTTTACAATGTTCCAGCGAGTCAGAGATATAGTACACCTTGTCAAAGACATAGTGTATATGAGAATACTGAAACAAAGTTTATAAATCAGATCCAACAGATCCTCTTTCCCTCTTCTCCCAGACAGAAAACTGGGATTCTCTGGGATTTGTGATCAATATTAAGTGATGACCTTTCTACATTGTATGACCTGCTCACACATTTGGCTTATTTATACATGTTTCTTTGTTGCATGGCCACCAAGCAAACAAACCTATAATCATTAATTATACTGGGAGGAGTTTCAAATAAACTATGTCTTATGCACTTGAAAAGGCTGTCAATAAATTTGGAAGTTTTCTATTTTACACATCTGGACAAATTTTTCAATAGAAAAATCTAAAATGGCCATAGAAATAACTAACTTCAAACTGAAAAAAAGTGATAATAAATAACAAGTATTAATTGGACATTCCTTTTGAGCTGTGGCTCAAGAATTAAATAAACTTGTCTAGACAAAAAAATGATGGAAGCCTGAACTTAATGTTTGGTCGCAAAACCTTTTGAGGCAATCACAGCAATCAAGGGATTTCTGTAACTCTCAACGAGACTTCTGCACCTGTGGACAGGTATTTTGGTTCACCCTTCATGAACAAACTACTCCAGCTGTCTGAAGTTTGATGGATGAGTTGACCTTGGATTTTACGTTGAAGCTCTTTGGAAGTTCATCATTATCATCATCATCATCATCATCATCATCATCCCTTGTTTTCAATTTGTCATCCTTTTTTTCTTTTCGTGTCCACATCCAGAGAGGACGGAGAGTCCTGTGGACTTGTTTTTCTTTGTGTTTAAATTCTTTTTGTAAATATTTAATGAAAATCTTTTTTAAAAAATGTCAAATTTTAATTTGCCAAATTTCAATAAACTATTACAATATGAATTATCCCAACAGTTATTTCATTGACCATTGTGGGTTTTATGGGTTTTATTCTTTTTTTTTTTTTTTTACTTTGAACAGCATTCTTTCCAACAAAACAGGTCTCTAGATGCCCGATACAAACATTCAGTTTCTTTTTGTCCCTTTGTGATTGTTAATAACTGCTGAGAAAAATATCTGGGTCGGGAAAAGCTAATGTTCTACCTAGTTACTTAATTTGTCTGTGGGCCGCTGTGTGATGTGGAGCGGCGACCGTTCAGTGCCTTTATCAAAGCTTGTTCTCTGAGCACAGCTGCCTGCAGCTGCTGGAGATGAGAAGGATGAACACGCTCCTACTAAAGGCCACCCTAAAGCATGACAGGGCCTGTCATGCTGTTGATGGAAGGCAGGGAGACATTTTTCAAGGTCTCTCTGCCTTCCATCAACAAGCGTTCTGACCGACCTGCACTAATATTTCCCACACTGATGCCAATGCTTCAGCATCAAAACCACTGCTGCACGAAATGGAGACCTAATTGTAAGAACATTGTGAAATCTTTATATCATACAAAAGATGAACAATTAAAATTTAACTATATTAAACAAAACAAACAAAAAACTTAAATCATCTCAATGTCAACCACAAGAATTAAGGTGTATATATATATACATATATATACATATATATATATATATATGTGTGTGTGTGTGTGTGTGTGTGTGTGTGTGGTGTGTGTGTGTGTGTGTGTGTGTGTGTGTGTGTGTGTGAGTGTGTGTGTGTGTGTGTGTGTATGTGTGTGTGTGTGTTAAAGTATTTTCTTTATGTTTTACTTGATGAAAAGCTTTAATGTTGTTCTTAATGCCTGATTTATTTAAACATGTTTATTAAAATATGCGGAAACTGGCCTTCAGGGACCAGGATTGTCCACCCCTGCAATGAGACTAACGCTGCCATTTTTCATGTTAAAACATCCGTTTCAGACCTGTCCTCGGTGCAGTCCTGCCTTTTGCAGGAACTGAGCTGGGATACGCTGCACCAGTTCCCCATGACCCTGAATAGCAATAAGCAAGTATAGATAATGGATGGATAATCCCCAGATGCGCCATCAAGGCCTTTTTGACAGGTGAATAAATCTGAAGATGAAATACCGACATGTGTGATTAGGTTGCTATGGTAACCATAATCAGATTGACAACTGTAACGGAGCTTTAAAGGCTTTGTGTTGTCAAACCAGCATTTGTGATTGATGAAAGATGGAACATTTCTAATTGCATGCTGCTGCGCATTTCATCCATCTCATCAATGTTCTGCTGGTTCTGATCTTTGTTTATATGGATCTTCACGAGGAGCTTAAGGCGGACAAATTTCTTTTCTTCTTCCTTTTTTTTTATATATCAATAAATGTATGTACACAATTATAAACACAAAAAAAGAAAATCCTCCTATGGCCTCTGTGATTGCTGAAATAGGATGGGTAATATGAGGTTGAATTCTCCATCTCAAATCACAGATATGGCAGGTGCACACTAGACTAATACCACAGACTTCCTTCATAACTGTTACAGAGGTACTCGGGTGCTGCAAGTACGGAGCAAAAAGGGCCCAATAGGAGAAAGGTACAATATGAAGGGACTTAAAATATGTCAGGTCTTCTCAAACCCATGTGCTCTTCAGCTTTCACTCTTTAACATATGTGGCAGATTTGTTTGGTAACGCTTCCATTGATGGCTACAGAACGTCTTGACAGTCTTGAGATTTTATTGGACTTCCACAGATTCCGTGTACACCGTGTACACCGTGTACACCGTGTCACAGTGTATAAGATGCAGCAAAGCAGCTCCAGAACAGAACCGAGCCTCCTCCATTTTTCAAAGTAGCTGCAGTCTTCTTTTCCTTGAGGACTTTATTTTTGCATCTGTGACCATACAGCTGATGTGACTTGTCCAAAAGCTAAAGTTTTGTCTCATTTGTCCAAAGGAAATTCTCCCAGAAGCTTTGTGGCTTGTTAATATGTAATTTGACAAATTCCAGTGTGACTGCAACAGGTGAGTCCAGCTCAGTCGTCTTTCATTTAGACCCAAAACAGCAACCACAATTCAAAAACAATCTTTGATTTTAATTAGTCAATTTCAAGCAAAACATCATGTATTATTACGTTTGACAGTTTCAGTTATTTTAGTGACCATTGTGTGTTTATCGTTTTTTTATTAGAAAGATACCAACAAATGTGTCCCTCTTAATATGCAGGCCTGCCAAAAAGGCCCACATAACCTCCATTATTACTAATTTCATCAAATAAGATCAGGCTGATGTATATGAATGTGACCATACTCATCTGCTGATGGTGTGCATCGTTCATGAAAGGAAAAATGATGCATCATTGATTCCTGCTCATCTCAGTTTCATGGTCATGCTTTCAATTACTGACACATTTGACAAATGTGACGTGTCCGATACAGTTACATTAGACAACCTTAGACAATTAGCCCTTTTCTCGAGCACATGTTTTTTCAGCAGTTTAAAAGAATGAGACCAAGTTATAAGCAAGTCTACAATTTAACTTGTAGCTAACAAATACAGAAAGAAAGCCGGGCGCTGAGCTGCACAGTGTAAGTAGATGTGCACGTAGTCACAATGCTTTGCAGCATAAGACAATATCAGTATAAGTCTCTAAAAAAACTTTATACCTCAGAAACAATGATTTTTATTAATATAAAGTAATTAGTTGAATGCTGCTTAGCTTCAAAACCTTCAAAAACATTCAAAAGCCACGAGAGGAACTTTTGACTTCTGAGCTGAGCCAGACAAACATAAAAAGTGATTAATAAACAAACAAACAATATAAAAGGGGCAACAACAAAAAAGAAAATGAGTAACTCCAATGAGGCAAAGCCAGTACAGGCAGTTTCAAATGTGACAATGGTCCACATGTGCAGTAAAGCTGCTCAACCTCTACCTAAAGAAGAGAAATAGTTTGCCGTGTCTCCACCAATCCAGATGAACTGTATCAGCAGATCTCATAAAAAAATGCAATAATGTCCCCAATATGAGACTCAGTAGATTATCCACTTGGATGTACAAATAACACGTTTTAAACACACAAACCAGTAGACGTTATGTTGATAATTAGTTATTTCATCTGAAAGAATAATCCAGAGAACATAAGAAAGAAAATGACTACATTCATTAATATTAAATGGCAACAAAGCTAAAGTGGAAGAATGCCCCCAGTATTTCATAAAATTTAATCTTGTACACAATAGGACTACATCAAATTGCTTTCCATTTTACAACATTGTAGCTTGTATATCTTGGAATAATATAAACAAGCATACCAGATGCTCTTCCTTGCCTGAAGACAAGCATCATCCTGAGACGGTGGAGGAGATGGAGCATCTTGGCCTCAAGGAACTCCCCCATGCCTTGTTACCATTAAGCTGGGTCTGCAATGCCTCTGGTGGGATAAACACAGAGCTGGGAGGTTACAATAACAACAACCCACTCCATAACAACTGGCAGAGGAATGAAACACTGAGCGAGATGCAGTAGTGAAGGCTATGAATGGATCCCACTCTTTATCCCAGAGTAAAAATGCGGAAGTGGAATGCAACGGCTTGAATGTTCAGCACACAATAAGTACTTCCTGGTATTCTTTCAGCAAACCGTTATCAAGAATATCTCGATCATCACCAGGGGGCAATTTGTTTAACATGTAGCAGTCGGAAAAAAAGGCAGTGATCATGCAACAATAGACAACATCTACTTGAAACTGGAAAGGCTTAACCATATGGGGAGCAACCAAGACAGCGGTAGAGGAAATCAACACTTTAATTTGGACCTGGACCTGACCCTGACCAACAACCTTTCCCAAATAAGTCATGATGGCCTTTGCAAAATCACATTTATCCAGATTTATTTTAGGCCAGGCCCTGCCAAGCCTATCAAACAAGGCTTGTATTGGCTGGACATGATCTTCCCATGTGTCATTGTAGATGACCACGTCATCCAGTCCATAAACCAATATGTTCATGAACTGCTGAAAGGTGGCAAGGGCATTTTTCAGACCAAATGGCATAACTGTATGGGAATACAAGCCAGTCAGTGTGACAAGTCGGTGGAAGTGATGGGAGATTGCCACGGGAGGCAAATGTTTGGCTTTTTTACAAGCAGACATGGGGAGGCCAAGTTGAGCTGGATGGGAAGGCAATATTCTGCTCCAATATGTAGTTCACTTCAGTTTCTAGAAGGTCTTGTTTCACTGGTGAAAGGCAGTGATCAGGTGTCCATGTGTCTGCTACTGGTTTTACTGCCCCAACAGCACCAGATGGCGCTGCTGGTGGTAGAGTTTGACAATACCGGTCACTTAGAGCTTAGGCCACTATTCTGAGGCCCACTTTCCTGGATCATGCAGTTTTAGTTATAACATTCTCTGATTATGATGGAGGGCAAAATAAAACATTTTCAACTGATGAAAAATAAAATATTTTCCATAGCTCTGGTGGTAGATTGGTTGTCTTATGAAGTTACTCCAGTGTCCTGTGCAAGCGTTTGTGTGATTGGGTTAACAAGAAAGGCACCGTGGAGTGCTCTGCAGAACCTTGCTAAGGTTAAAAATATGTAACACAAGACTCATGACTTAAACTATTAAGTGGTTATGGCAGCAAAGATCATCAAAGATCACATTTTATAGTTCAACTTAAATAGCTTAAGACATGAACTAACTGGACTCAAGGTCTATCAATAATAGTCCTGGCCTTCAGTACATCTTTCATGTTTTGACATTTAAAGTTTTCCTTGACCAGGCTTCACTGGGTAACAGCAGCGATTCACAGCTACAGCAGCCCTCCACCCGCAGATGTCCATTCATCTGCTCTTTCATTTGTCCTACAGAAAGTCACTGTCGTTGGATCACAGCCTCGGTCATTTGTTACTGTAGCATTTGTTGTGTGAACCCATGAAGCGTGACGGACCATCTGCACCGGGCACAAATCAAAGAGGCCATAATACAGCTGACAGATGTTGTCCTTTGTTTGACCATACGCTGAAGGTTGACTCTGTTCACATATTCATTCTGTCATTGCATGAAATTATTTACCGAGCCAAGGTTAAAAATTACAACGTAATTAGCTCATTTTATGCACTGTGCTATGATCCCACAGTGTTGATTCCTACGATTTGCTTTTGGAAACGAGCAATCAAATTACTCATGCATGATCCAAACTTTACCGAGGACTCTCAGGTGAACACAAAGTATCTGGAAGTTGTTGGAGGTCCTCTGTCCTTGACTACCGATTGGGCAAGCTCAGCTGAAAAACAAGATGCTCATGCATTCATTTGCCATCTGTTGGATTTTATTTTTGTCTGTTTGTTTAGATTTTTGTCCTTTGACTTATTTTTATTTATTACTGTTTTTATTGAATAAAAACTATAAAAACAAACTGCTATACTATTAACAATAAGTCAACATGCAACATGCCCCACCTGAATCAATTCACTATCAGTGAACAAACTGCAGTTAGACATGAAAACAATAACGTGAGAATGGATATCTTTGATTCTCTTAAATTGAAAGATAAATTATGAAGGACTTTGGTTGACTTTGGTTGGACTTTAGAGCTGCAAGCTGTCCTGCATCTTCTTGCTTTCATCAGGATAGAAGTTAAAAGAAAAAAACACCAAACGAAATGGCCATGATATAAGTTTTCAAAACAGATGACCATGATATAAATTGGTGTTTATATCAATTATGGTGAATACTACAAGGGACAAAGTGAGTCACATAATCGACTTTGTTGATTTGGATCCACAGGCTGTAGTCTCAAGTTTATTGAACCAAGGTCAGGGGACAAAGCCAAGTGTGAAAAAAGCAGGCAAGCTTACACCTTCACAGAGAAATAACTTGTTGAAAATCTTCACTTATTACAAAGTGTTGTCAAAATTAACACTGGTATTTGTAATTTAATTATTGAATATTTCTCCGTTGTCATGAATAAGAGCATCTCTCTGCGTATGTGATGAAGATGCTGATCCAACATGGATGCTGAGCCTCCTAAAGGAGAGAAACCGAAAAGAGATTTGTCAGCCTTATCAATACCGTGGTCTTTTATAATTTAGCTCTGGGACCTGATGCAGGTCATGATGCTCATTACTACCTCATCTACAGCGGAAACATTGCGTCAGTTGAGTTCCAAAGTAGCAAGAAGACATTTCCTTTTTCTCTCTCTCAAGGTAACATTTTTATCTAAACAATTAAATATATAGGACGTTAAGAGTTAGGAATTAAAAATGTATCATTCTTCTAGGAAGCTAGAAGTCTTTCTTCCAAAACTGAGCCTATAACATCATAACATGAGCCGTAGCGCCACGTTTTACCGTTTATTTTCCTTAAGAGCCCTGCCCGCAGATGCCTGCCACACAATCAGCTGTATTCTGTCATCAAACAATACAAATTAAAAAAGAAAAAAGGACAACATTCGGACAATAGGAACTATAAAACATATATATATGTTTCCAGTTTTACTAACTTGTATATCTGTCATACACTGTCAGTCTCTTGTTGAGCAGGACAGATGTTGTTGCAGCTAGAAGGTTCCTGGTCTGGAAAATTTCTGTCTGTAGTTTGCATATTCTCCCTGTGCTCTTATGGATTTTCTCCTGGTACTTCCGCTCCCTCCCACATCCGAAAAAATGCACGTAAAGCTGAGTGCCAATTCTAAATGGGATGGGTTGGTGACCTGTCCAGGGAATACCTGGTATTCCAGGGTATATGCATGTGCATGAGTGCATGTGCTTATATGAATGAGTGAATAACAAAAACAATGTAAATCACTTTGGAGAAGCTAAGGCGAGGTTTAAAAAACTATTGTACAGTATAAATAAAGATGGTTTAATTAAAATATTCAACAACAACCTTCCACACATGACTTGTCCACATAAAGTTTGTTTTATGGCTTCAAAAAAAGAAAAAAAAGTTTAAAGACAGTAGTTAAAAGGTCTGCTGCATCCTAACCAAATTCCTTTGAAAACCAAAAGGTTTGGAGCCACAACAGTAATTACACTTGATCCACCTCTGTGATCTTATGAATGCCCTTGCTCACCCACTTCATTCACATGGGAAAGGTCATTGATTTCTCTGTTATTGCTTCTCAGCACCAGACCATAACACACGGGTGTTAAGTCCAAGGAATGGCACACACAACTCAGTTAAGCTCCAAGCCTGAGGGAAGTGGATATTAGGTGTTAGAGCTGGTCTCCACTGTGACAAATGAAGGCTAAAACTAGGAAGTCAGCTGCCATTTACTATGGCTCCAATCAGAAGTATACACATTATTTCCATCACAGCTTTCTTTGTTCATTTGTCACTATTGTATCAACGTGAAGAGTCTGTGCACTCTGATGGCTTCTTTAGTTAGGCTGCTTTTTGAGAATTGGAATTATATGACCACAATTAAAATGAATTAATTACAATGAATGTGCTTGCAGTGGTTTATTATTGAAATTTAATTGGACTGTAATTAAATCAGCGCAAGGATTTTTTTTTTTCCCCCATGTAAACTGCAAGTTGCCGTTTTATTAAAAGCAATATTTGATTAGCTTTAGGCAGGGTCCCCTATCTCTCATGGTCTTCTGTTCCTGCTACTGGCAAAACCACTTAAAGTTAACTATGGACTCAGCCATGTTTTGTGACATCTGCACATCCTTTTACAGCATTATGTCACACACCAGCATCAAAAGCATGCAGAGCTTCAGTGGATATTATTGTAGACATGACAGGAAAAAAAATCTCAAAGCATAAAAGGAAAGAGCAACTGAGCAGGAGACCAAACAAGAGTAAATCTTAGTGTCCTTAATTTGGTGTAACCTACAGGCCTATATAAGGACCCACTAAGCTAGAAATGTTTCACATTCAAACAAGCTCGAAACTGCATTGAAACAAGCTCAGCACATTCACATGTATTGAGTTTGTTTCTTTTCCCTAAAATGTGCCCTGAGCTGACTTAATGTGAATGAGCACTATGCAGAGAGATTGTATGTATTTAATCCAAACAAAACTCTTGTGGTTCTACTTTACATATCTTATATGAAGTCCAGTTTAACCTTTTGCTTTTTCTTGGTACAGAAACCTCTCAATGCACGACAAAAACTGCCAGTAAAATATCTCAAAAATGGCCAGCAAGATAATTGGTATTCAGCAGCTTTCATTGTCAGATAATCTGGAAACGACAAATATTGGGGAAGGCAAGGACAATTTTAGCCAGTGGTGACCTCCCTCATTTGGAGGAATTTATTCTTCTTCCATCTGGCAGGAGTTGCAGGTTACCTGGGGCAAAGTGGAGTAGGTAGAAATTGTCCTCTGTTCCAGCTGCAATTAAAGCACTTAATCAGACTTAAACCTTGACCGTATTTTCAGTATTACTGTTGCCCTTTTTTATTACTTTATCCGTCAATGATATTATTCCATGGACTCCTTTTCTTTAAACAAACATCTTTTTATCTTTTGTTCGGTTGCATCCTAGGTTGCTTGTTTGCTTTTGTGTTTTTATGTTTAAGCATGAAGTTCATTGCATCCAGCCTTCTGTCCACCACTGACACAGCTTGCAGCTTCATGGTTCTGGTCTCAAACATAGTTCTGCATTTATCCAATGAGGCCTGAAGTTTTTACTCGTAAATCTAGAAAAGTGCTGTTTTAAACCAGCACATTATTACAGTTACTGGTGTATCACTTGCAGTTTGGTTGATTCCAGTTTCAGATTTTATTTTCTTATAAAAGTTATGACAATTTTGTGATTCTGATTTCCTTTCTCAGAAATTGACAGTATAAAACCATTTTTAACTCGTTCATCTTCTTTATGGCACTGTTGGATGATGTCAACAAAAACATTTGTGCATATTAAACAAGTAACCTTTAGCTCTTTCTTCTCCAAAACACTGCAGAATTAAACGTGCACTTTGTTATGTCGCAGGTATAACGACTGAATGACTCACTTGGTAATGTTGTTGATGAACTTTATTTTTACAACAGAACACACTACATCACGCTACCAACTGCTAGGTGACAACAACTATCTTCTTCCCCCCGCTTACCACATTCCTACTCTCTGCTACACCTAGTGGCTCCTTGTGCAATTACAACATCCGAACACAACATCCCCCCTTTACTTAAGAATGATCAGTGCTGTCACAACATTCCCTTGAATTACTTCTTACGTGCTATTACCTTTTACATTGTAAGCATATCAATACATACGTGTCATTAGCCACATATTATTTGACTATTTTTTCTTTAAACCACAAAGTCCTTAAGCCAGCCGGGTGGCTTATGCGTTCTGACAGGACGATTTGCAGCTTGACGATCTTGGTCCAGCTCCATTTCCACCCTTCCAGTACCAGTCTCTGGTGGTGATGAAGATGTAGGAAGCCCGGTGGGAACTGAAGCCAAATGGGAAGCATGCCATGCCCTCCCATCATCTAAGATGTAGGTACTTGGGCCCACCTGCTGTTTGATCCTGATGGGGACAGAGAATTGTCGCTGACCTTTCCGGACGTGAACAGGTTTCCGCACACGCACTCTGTCACCTGCTCTGAAGTCAGGAGTGCGAGCACCTCTTTTAGCATCACAATACTGCTTCATGTGATGTTGGCGGAGAGACACTTTGCGACGTATATCCATAGAAGGTGGCTCCACTGGTGGAGGAGGAAGAACATTTAGTTTTGTTCTCATTTTGCGCCCGTGCATCAGTTCAAAGGGTGACACGCCAGTCATGGCATGTGGTGTAGCACAGTAAGCTTGGAGAGAGGCAGATGTTGCACTTTTCCAGGGTTTGTTTTGGATGATGGCAGCTTGAATCCAACCTTTAAGCACTCTATTAAATCGCTCTATTGCACCATTAGCAGCAGGATGGTACACAGAGGATCGTATGTGCTTAATTCCTCGGTCATGGAGAAAAGAGGAGAATGAAGCAGCCGTAAACTGTGGTCCATTATCAGTGACCAAAGACTCTGGGTCGCCATAACGACTGAAAACGCCACTCAGAATTCCGATCACTGTTTCAGTGTTCACAGATGGAGCAAAGGCAACTTCAGGCCACTTTGAGTAATAATCCGTGAGAGTGATCGCAAACTTACAGTCCCAAGAAGCAGTTTCAAACGGTCCAACAATATCCAGGCCCAGTTTTTTCCAGGGACCCTCAGGCAGGGGCACCGGTTGAAGTGGGGCCTGAAAAACCTTGGCAGATTTGTCGGATTGTTGGCACAAAGAGCATTCAGATACTTGGGAGAGCACCAGTGCATCCATCCCAGGGAACCAGTACAAGTCTCTCAGGCGCTGTTTTGTTCGCACCACACCTTGATGTCCTTCATGGGCAAGGGCCACAAGTGTGCAGCGCAAGGAGATTGGCACTACTAAGCGTGATCCCCTAAACACCAGGCTGTCACGCACACATAACTCATGCCTTATTTTGAAGTACGGTTGCAGAACAGGACTCACAGATTTAGAAGACCGTGGCCACCGCTGTTGCATTTGCACACGCAAGGAGGAGAGCTCAGGGCAAGAAGAGAAAGCATCCTGAAACTCTTTGGCAGCCACCGACACAGGGGTTGCAGCCAGTAAAGCAACCAGTTCCGGTTCTGAGTCCTCAGGAGATGAAGATGCGACTGGTAAAGGTAAACGTGAGAGGCAGTCAGCTGTTTGATTCAGGGGCCCTGCTCTGTACACAACATCATATGTGAAGCAGAGAAGGCGAGCAGACCACCGTGCAATGCGCATCCCTGCTCGATCAGTCCCTTTTGTGGACAGGAGTGTTGTGAGGGCCTGATGATCCGTGCGCAGTGTGAATTTCCGACCCCATAGGTATGTCCGCCATTTTTCAACAGCCCAGACACACGCAAGAGCCTCTTTCTCCACTGTTGAGTATTTCCTCTCAGTCGGTGACAGTGTTCTCGATGCAAATGCCACCGTTCGTTCTGTGTTGTCCGGATGCAGCTGGGTAAATACAGCACCCACACCATAATCAGATGCATCAGTAGAGATTATGGTTGGTAGCTCAGGGTTGAACAAGGCTAGCGCCGGGCTTTCCAAAAGCAAACGTTTCACAGTCAGAAAGCACCGCTGCGCCTCACCAGTCCATCCAAACTGAGTTTCTTGACGTAGGCAAGCACGAAGGGGCTCCACCACAGTAGCATAATTAGGTATGAATTTTCCATACCAGGACAGCATTCCCAAGAATGAGCGAAGACTCACAGCATCTGATGGAGCAGGGGCCTGTGCAATGGCCTGCAGGTGCTCTGTGTCTGGTTTAAGTCCCTCAGCAGTCACCAGATGTCCCAGGAACTTCAGGCTGGTCGGGCGAAAGTGGCATTTCTTGTCATTAAGCTGCAAGCCTGCTGCTTTGAGTCTCTGCTGAACTGTATCCAAGGCTGTATCATGCTCTTGTGCGATGCGCCCGTAGCAGATGATGTCATCAAGGTAGAACTGTACATTAGGTACTCCGTGCAAAACTGTTGCCATTAGCTTTTGGAAAGCTGCAGGAGCTGAGGCAAGACCATAAGGAACCCTGCAGAACCTGAACAGCCCCTCATGAGTGATGAAAGCCGTTAAATCCCTGCTGTCAGGGTGCAGCAACACTTGGTGGTATGCGCTCTCCAGATCAATGGTTGAGAACAGCGTTGCACCTGTTAATGCTGAGAGTAATTCCTCCATGTGAGGAAGAGGAAAGCTATCCACCACAACTGCTTTGTTAGGTTCTCGCAGGTCCACACACATTCTGATTTTTCCAATTTTCTTTTGTATTACAACTATTGGTGAGACCCAGGGAGAAGCATCAATGCGCTCAATCACACCAACTAAGAGAAGACGGTTCAGCTCCTCTGACACCGCAGCCCGCACGGAAAAGGGAAGGCGTCTCAGTTTTTGACGCACAGGGACAGCTGTTTGCAGCACCTTCACTTTATGCATGAAACCAACAGCACATCCAAGAGTTGTGGGAAAAGCTGGCTGTGAGACAGAGCACTCCATTAGAGCAGCAGAGGGTGGCGAAACAGAGCGTGTGGATGGTAAATATGCAGTGTTGCCTTCAATGTGCAGATTGAAAGCAGCGATTAAATCCCTCCCCATGAGAGCAGTTCCAGAGTTCACAACATGAAATGTTGCAGGTGTTTCGAAGTCCTGTATTTTCACAATTGCATCCATGCAGCCTATCACTGGAATGGAGGTCCGGGAGTAGGTCACCAGTTGAACAGTGGGCTGACGCAGCAGAGCACCTTTGAAGTTTTCCTCATATATGCAAAGTGGCAAAATGGAGACTGCAGCACCTGTATCCACCGTCAGTTTCATCACCTGTGATGTGTCAGCCACTTTAATGTTGACTGTAACTTGTATCCCGTCGGGGGCGACTGCTCTGTCCACTAACAGCAGCGTGTATTCTGGCAGTTCAACTTCCTTAACTGAATGGGTCTGCAAGGATTGGCACACCCGTGCAAAATGTCCTTTTTTGTTGCAGTTCCTGCAGGTTGCTTTGATTGCTTGGCATTCACTTGAGTTAGCCAAGTGTTTCTCAGATCCACAACGGAAGCACGTGCGTACAGAAGGGTTGGAAGCAGATTTCTGTACTGGTTTTGCAGTAAAGCGTTGGCGTGGCTGTCTAGGCCTGCATGCTGTGTTCTGTGTTTTCACAACTTGCACAGGTGCCTGCTGGGTACACGACATGTACTTCGCCTGCTCACTAACTGACTCGGCTTGAGTGGCTAAAGTGATAGCATCTGCTAGCGTCAAGTTAGTTTTTAGCAGGAGTCTTTCTCTGATGCGGGAGTCAGCAACATGCTCCACAAGCTGGTCCCGGATCATATCATCCGCATTAGCAAAGTCACAAGTTGAAGCAAGTTCTCGGAGTGCAGCAATATAATGCACTATGGACTCTTGAGCCCCCTGGACTCTCTTCCTGAATGTGTGGCGCTCCACGACCACATTTACTGGTGGAGTAAAATGTGCACGTAACGCAGCAACGGCTCTTGCTAGCGTGGTACCTGTGTCCGGCAGTGTGTGAAAAATCC
Organism: Xenentodon cancila; assembly: GCA_014839995.1. Taxonomy (NCBI): domain Eukaryota; kingdom Metazoa; phylum Chordata; class Actinopteri; order Beloniformes; family Belonidae; genus Xenentodon; species Xenentodon cancila. The sequence continues at coordinate 3,872,410 of CM026197.1, read as the reverse complement.
GTTGTCCTTCGGAGCCCAAGCAATGTAGTAACAAAGCACGTAGTCTTTTCTCTGGCCATGCATCTCCACTGGCGTTGATAACCAGAAGATAATTTTCAAACATCCGAACCCACGTCTTGAACGGCATAATCGGGTTTCCCGGGCACGGCAAAAAAAACGTCTGGAAACGGCACGTTTGAAGCCATCTTCACTCACAGCTGCACTTGTAGGTTCTCCTCGTCGCCAATTTGTTATGTCGCAGGTATAACGACTGAATGACTCACTTGGTAATGTTGTTGATGAACTTTATTTTTACAACAGAACACACTACATCACGCTACCAACTGCTAGGTGACAACAACTATCTTCTTCCCCCCGCTTACCACATTCCTACTCACTGCTACACCTAGTGGCTCCTTGTGCAATTACAACATCCGAACACAACACACTTAAACAACGGGATTGGCTTTATTTCCTGATGAATTACTTACTGATTCATATTGATTACAGACTGAAAATAAACCAGTTGATCTTCTGTACACCTACAGTCTCCAGAACCAAATGTTTCTCAACATTTTCTGCTCTTTCCCAACAACATCTCATCCTGGTGTTTCATCGACTTATCAGTTGAGAAATGTTTGGAGACAAGTCAACTTTGAGCATCTATCCCCTGGTGACCCAAGTACTGCATGTTGTCAGGCTTTTACTCTGGATGGAGATCATTTCTAAAACAGTGTGCAAACACATGCCTGGTCACAGGCGAGCGTGGTCGAAATCCCAGACAGGAGATTGTCTTTATCTCTGCACACACATCAGAAAACAGCAGTGGTTGAACACAGCACTGACCTCTATGACCGCTTGAACGCAGTATGCCAAAACGGGCATACCTCTGCTCTTGCTCCATAAAGAAATTTAATATCTTCTTGTCAGTTCAACAGGTGTGTGTACAAGTCTGTGAAAGCTTCATTACACATGGATACAAATAGCAAGTTGTTTTGTCTTCATAGCAGGTTATTGGCAGCAAATATATATTTTTACAACTTTAAGTTACTTTATTTTTTTTTTATTTTAAGCAGGTAACAACTGTAACAAAAATATGGATGAGGGACATAAGGCCTTAGGATCTGAAAAAATATAAAATCTCTTCCCACCATTCGTGGTCACACTTTTAATTCCAACACAACACCTCATAATACGCTTGGATTCTGCACAATTCTCTATTTCAAAATTGTAACATGCAGTTAATAAAAATGCACTGTCAACTTGTGGATTTCACTATAAATAACACAATTCAGGTAATTGAATATGAATTTTACAATATAAACAAGTGAACAACAAAGGGGAAAGAAACAGATTACTTTCATCATGTGGACTGCACACTCAGGCACACTCAGCATCCAAGATTTATAGGAAAAGAATGGAAAAGTAATTGGCTGTTCATGAAGCAGATGATGATTTTATCCCCTGTGTATTGGGCTGGTGTTGGTCTGGGCAGAACACTGCATGCCAGGGTCTCAAGAAAAGGAAAAGAAGTTGCTACGATTAAAGCATGGTTCATGTTTCAGCGTTGAACCAGCAATATATGACTGCTGTTGGGAGGAACTCTTTACCTTTACCTCCCCCTAAGTTGCAACTCTCTAGAAATGGGGTCAACTGGTCTGCTTGGTATTTCTTTCGACATATTTTTTATCAGAACTACTACTTCTTTCCCTCCCTTTCACCCAAAGACAGCTGAGATGGACTCCAGCAGATCCATCTGACTGAATAGGAATAAGTGAAGGAATAAGTGAAGGCAATTTAATTCAATCTCAGTGAAATCATAAAATATATTTATACAAATATGTTTTTATATTGGCAATTTTGAGAAAATTGCCTTATAAATTGTTTGAACCATTATTTGAACCAAGATTCAAACCACTCAGTCTACCTCCAAGGGGTGGCAGGAGTGCAAACAAAGTGTAAAAAAAACTACAGCAGGAACTCAAAAAATAGCAAATGGTCTCCCAACAGAAAACTCAAAAGCCAGGACACAAACAAATATGAGGGAATAAAAGAAAAAGCAAAGATAACCACAAACTGGGTGGACCACAGAGCCAGGAAGAGAGACAGACAAACCAGCACTGAAGAAAGGACAGACAAGACAATATATACACACTGGGGCTGATGAGACACGGGTGCAATAAGTCAACATTGGCCAAAGGAAATCAACAAAAAAAAAATACACAAGGAACCAAACTTTCAAATAAAACAGGGGAAAAAAATAGAAATCTATGAAAATGCAAGAACAGAAAACAAAACCAAAACAACAACCGGAAACCATGACATATTATGTCTACTTTTAACTAAGTTTAAATTTCAGTTTAATAATAATACATTGATTCATTGATATATGTAATATTAATAATACAATAATATATTAGAATTAGAGCAATACAATGAAGTTATGAAGACTAAGGACAGGTGTGAGCATTTGTGAACAACAGTATGGTTTCATGTCAATAGAAAGTACTACAGATTCAATTTTTGACTTAAGGATGTTGATGAAGAGATACAGAGAAGGTCAGACAGAGCTGCATTGTGTCTTTGTAGACCTTGAGAAGCATATGACAGGGTGCTGAGAGAGGAGCTATGGTGTTGTATGAGGAAGTCTGGAGTAGCAGTGAAGTATGTTAGAGTGGTGCAGGACATTTATGTGAGCTGTAAGACAGTGGTAAGGTGGGCTTTGGGTGTGACAGGGGCGTTCAAGGTGGAGGTGGGACTGCAACAAGGATCAACTATGAGCCCCTTCTTATTTGCTATGGTGATGAACAGGCTGACAGATGAGGTTAGACCAGAATATCAATGGACTATAATGTTTGCAGATTACATTTTGATCTGTACTGAGAGCAGGGAGCAGGGGGAGGGAAATCTAGAGAGGTGAAGGTATGTCCTGAAAAGGAGAGGAATAATGGTTAGGTGCAGAAAGATGGATGCGTCTGTGAATGAGAGGAACCCAAGTGGACCGGTGAGGAGCAGAGATAAAGAAGGTGAAGGATTTTAAGTACTTAAGGTCAAGAGTCCAGAGCAACAGAGAGTAGGGAAAAGAGGTGAAGGAGAGTGTGCAAGCAGGTTGGAATGGATGGAGAAAAGTCTCAGGGTGATGTGTGACCAGAGTATCAGTAACAATAAAAGGAAAGGTGTACAAGACGGTGATGAGACCCACATTGTTGTACGGTTTAGTGACTGGGGCAATGAGGAAAAGACATGAAGCAGAGTTGGAACATTAGTGGTTAAACTTATGGTTCTCTTTGGATATCAATTAGGAATGAGCACATCAGAGGGACATGTTTTGGAGAGAAAGTCAGAAAGGTTAGCTGGTGGGAGAGGATGCAGCGGCTAGGGTTGGATGGAGATGGATGATTTGCTGTGGCAACCCCTGAAGGGAACAGCAAAACGGAAAAGAAGCAGAAATGACTAACCAGGGGCTACTTGACTGTCTGTTGGTTGGCCTGGAGTGTCAGGCAGTCAGGTGACAAAAAAAATGAGGTGTTGGTGGTGGGGGATGGGGGGTTTCAGCTGGTTTCCAGACCTGTTCGTTCCACCCGTTTGCAACACGTGGCTGCACAGTAAATAAGGCTTTGAAAGCACTCCTCGGAAAACCTACGGGTGACGTCACAGGAAGTTTGCCCATTTTTTCTTAAACAGTCTAAAAGTGACTTTAGGCCAGCTTAAATCCACAATTAGATTTGAAAATGCTCCAATAAGTGAGAAATCTCCCACATTTACTCTGGCGATTCTAAGCATTCTTAAATAAAGATTTTAACCTCACAATGCTTGGTACGCTAATACAGCCTCTTGTAATTATCCTTTTTTAACATTTGTTAAAGGTTTTAAATCATTGTCGTTGTCTTTCCAGCATTTGTAGGGTACATTAACTTAATATACAGCTTCTTTTTTAATTTTACTGGCAAAGCTTACAAACGAGAACATCATATAGAATTAAAAAAAATAAAATAAAAACATAACGCTATCAATAACATTACGGTGAGCACTGGAATGAGGAAGGCGTCGGAACCACCCACCATCATGTTTTGCAGGACCGCTGCTGTGTGAGGGGGTAGTGTATGTACATTGCTCTTTTCTAGTCTTGTCAACCACTCCACTACAAGCCGCATTCGCTTGTTCACACAGTGATCTCTTAGTCAATAAAGGTCTGCACTGATCTACTCAGTGTAGGCAGTGTTTTTTCTACACACATCACACACTGGTAAATGCGTCGGAGGCTATGTGGGGTTCAGCGTTCCAAAGTTATTTTTGATATATGTACTGCAAGGACACGAGTTGAACCCCCAACTTTCAAGTTGACATCGAGGGTTTGATCGTCTCTAGGTCCTATGGTGCTCGGTGGGTAAAGGCGGTTGCTGGGAGATCGATCCCGAGCCCCATCACATGTCAAAGTGTGCTTGGGCAGGTCATGGAACCCCACATTGCTCACCAATGTTCTCATGAAGGTATAACTGAGGGGAAAAAATCAAAGCTCTGTTGAAGAGATGTGTGAGAACCTGAATATGTGAATGAAAGTAAGAAATACATGATAAAGCTCTTTGTAGAACCTGGATAAAGGTACAAAAGTGCCATATAAGTGCAAGACATATGCTGTTATTTTTTTATTTACTATCTCGATACCCACTTTCCCTCTTTCAAGCCTGACTACTACCTCAATTGGTGATGTCTAACATTGCCCGATGAAAGCCCAAGAAAGTGGCACACAGCAGGTATAGGTTATTCACAAATGCCTCCTTTCATAACAGTCACAAACAAGCAGCTATTTTACAGGCAGAAAGCGCAGCCTCTTGCCTTTTCAGAGAGCAGCATCTCTTACATGCATGAGGTCCTTCTAAAAGGTTATTGATATCGTTCAGCTCTTTGCTTTGATTCTAACTTTAGTTTCAAGGATGAAAAAATTGAAGACTGGGTGCTTTTTTTTGTTTTATCTAACTACCAGCCAAGCCTTTTATCCTTTGCCAGGATAAACCAAGCTTAGGTAGTCATACCTGCAGGGCTACATATTAAATAATGGGATGTCTCAGAAGCTTAAATGGAGGTCGGAGGCTGTCATGAGAAGTAACCTTAAAAGTACAGCATAATACAAAAAGCAAGTACATGGACCATATGATGATGGGAAAAACTATTCTATTTTTTTCTTTTCTTGGTGGTGCGGTTGTGATATATTGACGGGCTTAGGTCGATGCATTGTGGTCTAATGATAAACAGCTTGTGCCTCAGTGGGTGGTGTAACTGTCCCCATCCAGGTGAAGGGAAAAGAAAAGAAACAGAGACACCTCAAGACAGCCCTCCAAACATGTGCATATCTGAACTGGGCCTCTGTCAAGTCAACTTGGAAATGAGGAAAAACAGCCTGAATTATGTGACCAAAACAAAGTATGGTTCAAAAAGGGAACTAAGATTGAAGGGTTGGGTAATTCTACTCAAATCAAAATGTTCAGCTGTTGATGATGGACCTGGTAAATATGACCTCCTAAATATGAGCATCAACATTCATCTCAAAGTGCCTCTGACCTCATAGTTACATCACTATGTTTCAATTACCTGCCTTTTTCATATCAAAAAGTAAGATGTCATTGAAGCCCTCTCATCAGATTTGTACAGCCTTTGCCAGGAAATGTCTCACATGTACATAATTTGCCGTAGTAATTAGTGAGCCCCTTTCAAATTAATTTAAATTGCAAGCGTTCAGTAGCACATCATTTGCACAAACAAACAGCATGCCTGCAGCAGTGCTCAAATCCTCTTTCTCTTTCTACTGTCGTGGTCTTTGATCATGCTCTCCCAGTAAACAACTAACAGAATGTCTTATTTTCATACTATAGTGATGCCTTCAGTAATGTAGCAGCTGAACAGGAAAGCTGAGCGACAGGTTGGATCAGGTTGGATCAGGTTGGAGAGGGGTTTCATTGTCTTAACCTACATTTCTTCTCGTTTCCAGATCTGCGAATGCAGTGGAGAGATGCCAAAGAAGCCAGTGACAACAGAAAAACAATAACATTTATTTATTGAGTCATACGTTATACATTTCATGATATAGCGATATATTATTATTGGCAAAGATACTATAATGCATTTGCATTTCTATACATAAATACAAAATCTGAGGTAGGGCCTCAAAGATTGATGATTTTGAAAATAAATAAATGCCTTTCACATTTATGATATATACTTTCTTTTTTTTTCTTTTTTTTTTTTTACACATCACACACATTTTAAAACATATTATCTGTATAATATATCTACTCTGAATCTTCAAATGAAATGAATGTCATGGGCTGTTGGAGGCACATATCTATATCCATAGGCAGCAGTACCTCACATAGAACACACAGAAGTATGTGACATTACTCAAGTAATTAGAAATTTAACCTATGCATTCATAGGTCACACAGTAAAGTGCCAAAAAGACACAACAGACATAACAATAGGAATACTAGAACCATATAAGACAGACAGCTATGCTGTGGTGTTATTTTGGAAGTACATATAATATTCTACTATTAGAGGACATCTATAAGGCCAATGGTTACCTGAAGGTGTTTTGTAACGTATTGGCAAATACTGAAGAACACTACATCTTATATGAATGGCAGTATCTTGAACTCCTTTACGCAAATGACGTTCCCTTTGTTTTTAAGTTTTCTTTTTCAGTTTTTCTCTCCAACGCCAGTTAAATAACTCTCTCTTTGGTTACTTATACCGCCCAACGTTGACTTGCCGTCCAAAGAAATTGACAGTTTCTATATATTTTTGTAGGTCTCTTTTTTCTTTGTTTTCCTCTTGTGTAAATGGACAACAACAACCCTCTGCTTCTTAACTTTATGTAGAACAAAAAGTTCCCTAAAGTAAACATGCACCGACTTATCCTATTGAGAGAGAAAAGATTACTATACATGGACACTGAGTTACAGCAACACAAACTGCACATGCAAGCTCTTCATTTAACACATTTTATGAAGAAGTGTTGTTTCAAATAAATCTAAAGCTGTTGTATTTTTTTTTCCTCTCAAACTGAAAGTAGAGAATCCCTGTAAAAATGGAAACACGGGGCCACAAAACGTGTAGCTTTTTCAGCTCTGGCCCTAAATAAAATCATTAAAAGCATTCAGGGCATAAAGACTTTTGAAGTCTTAATAAAACTGCATCCTGCTCCTTCAGCTGCTCTAAGTTATGTAAAAGCCAAAAATTTACTTTATTTTTTTATTGTTTGTTTTGAGTGAATCAGCATTTAAAGTTGGCTTTACACAACATAACTAAGTTCACCATTTGTTCTCAAAGATCTTCTAATGGTGAGGACGGAGAGCTCAATCAAGCCGAGACATTCATGGGAATCCTCTGCTTCAGTCTGTGATCTACTCTGAGACCGGTCATGCAAACATCCAACTAATGGTTGAGTGAAGTTCAGTTAAACTTACACGGAGACAAACACGCACACACATACACGCACGCACACACGCGCACAAACAAACACACAGACACACATTTTTATCACAAATAGAGCTAAACATCTTAAAAGTGACACAGTGAAGCAAGCAAGCTATTTAACGTCAAGATACTTGTGCTCATAAATTGATTATGTTTTGTTTTAAACAATCTTTTAAATCATATCTGTGCTCTTTTCATGTCAAGGTTATGAAAAGACATGGCTTAGAGATATAGAAAGGGAGAGCCTTAACTGTCACCTCCTGCATTAAAAACAATCCACATTTAAATGACCTGCCATGGTAAAAGCATCATCGAGCCAACCGGGAACGTGAAAATGCATTTCCAGCTGGACAAAGTGTGCAAAAGACTAACGGCTTCTGTATGGAAGAATGCTGTCAGTTTGAAGTTAATAGCTCAGCGACCCACAAAGTAAAAGTTGGTGGCTGGTCAAGTCAAATTTCAGAAGGCAACAAGCCAGTCTGGCCGCCTGCTGAGTTGCACTGGGAAAACATCTGCAGGTGACTTTTACAACCCCAGGAAGAACACTTATAGTAGCTCTGTTGTGCTGATTGTGTCTGCACAGCATGGTTTTAAAGGAAATAGTTGCTAAATTACAGTAATATGTCTGATTCTGACGGACCTCGTGTGAGCGAGAGGACCAGAAAGCTGTTAAAAGCCTTTCATTTTCGGGACATGAATAACACACTGCAACAAACTTTGCAAGGGTTGATTAAACCTCCAGTGCATAACATCACATTCACATTGTTGCTCTTTAATTAAACCTTTCTCACTTTTGTTTCTTTTCAGAAGTAATGACGCTTGATTTAGAGCTGCACACTGCTGGTCGAAACCGGATGAGTCACTCAGAAGTCTTTAGTAGTCACAGCAAGGTGCATTTAGGGCAGCAGAGAGCAAAAAGCGAGCTGCACCAAGGTCCTCAGGGAGTAATATTAGGATTCTTCTTGTTTGCAATACTGCTTCTATTGCAATAAAACATTAGGGTGGCTCTACTGTCAGTTTCCTTTGCACTGGCTGCTATTATTCATGCCTCAGTAGTCTGACGGAGTATACCTGAGACCCTGTTTTGACTGAGGACACACAGAGAGCAAGAGGGATGATTCTGAAATGATAAAACGGACGTCCAGAGCTCTACCACAAACAACAGACAAGGTACGTTTCCTTGAGAGAAGGAGGCTGTTTTCTACTGTAATCGTTCATCTGTTCACACATGGCAGCGGCTCCTATTGTTGCGAGGATGCGACAACAGACGCTACTTGAAGATACTCTTTAGATCATGGCGAATGCATTTTTATACAAAATATTACAGCTAAGCAAGACGCACGCACAAACACACGTACACACACACAAACACTCAATCGCTGTCTCGCTAGCTCTGCTCTCTGCTGGAGGCAATATACATATACTTGACCTTATATGTTTTTGTATTTATATTTGTATGTATATATATATAGATATAGATATAGATATATTATGTTTTTACTCTACTGATAAAATGTACAATCCCAAGAAGGATTCACAGATGGCTTGAAGAGGTCGCGACCAATACAGAGATAAATATGCATATGAAATATATGCACAGAAAGTGACTATGAGGTCAGCTTTTAATACCTGAACAGGATAGTTGGCCCAGTCACCTACTGAACGATGGACTATACTAGTTTTCTACACTTTACATTCTAGGATAATACAACAGGATCACGTCTGTATAAATAGAGAACGAGAGAGGGCATCACACACAGTCCCTTGGGTTCAGAAAGAAAAATAGATCCGAGTTTCTATCATACCGCTAAGTCGTTGAAGGTCAATGCGTATCTTGAAAGTGGTAATCAGGATGCATTCGCTACTCTATCGGGACATAGGAGGCACAAACTGTAGATCTTGTTTGGACAAAGCACGAGCGACTGAGCTGTAGCTGATATGACTATACATCCGTACTGCTGGATAAGAGAAAATCTGATAGCAGAGTATACTGAGTCTTTTTTTCTGTTTTATATTATTTGTATTTACGATTAAATTTTCTAAAAAGATGGAACCAAACACAAATCTCCATTGAGCATGTTGAACATTTTTTTTTTGGCGCTCAAATTTAGTTTTGTTTTCCTTCATGTTCTTGCACCAACATGATTCATTATCTCTACACACGAATATAATGGCACTCAGACACACACACACACACACACACACACACACACACACACACACACACACACACACACACACACACACACACAACTCCATAGGGAGCAGCTATGCTGAGACTAATATTGCAAGTGCAGTCTAAACTGTCTTTTTATGACACAATTTTTCTTCCAAAATAAGGTTCCCCAGGAAAGGGTTTTGGAGTTATCAGTGGTCATGTGTGGGAGGCAAAGATAGCCCAATAACCAAGTACCAAGCAGCGGCAGTGGAAGGGCAGGCTCCACTTTGGGCATCCGCTCCTCCCTGAGAGAAGACAGGAAATGGTGGGAAAAGCAAAGGACAAGGAAAGGGTTCCTGTTTCCATAGCCATGAGGGACAGAAGAAGACACGAAGCAAACAGCATGAGGTACGGAGCAGGAAACAGAAAGAGAGTAGTAGCGGGAGCAAAGTGGAGGAGAAGACAACCAGGGAATAGGCATTATCTCCTCCCAGTGCCTCCTGCAAGGATGGGAGGTGGTGAGTTGCTTCCAGGATGGCTGCTACTGGTAGGAACCTAGCTGGAAGTCCTTTGGGGGCAGTTTGAGACCCAGAGAGCTGGTTCCAAGAGGATCAATCATGTTCTTGTAGCGTTCTCCACGGTGCTTCATCAAAAAAGGACCCCAGTCAGGCTGAGGGGAGCAGACCAACTTCAAACGCTGCAGGATAGTAAACAAAGGTAAAAATAAAAATAACAGTTTTTTTGCAGGTTAAGAAAACACATAAATGCTTTGATTTATTGCGACTATTCCCTTTGACAACTCACCTGTTTTTCCCTCATTTTAACATTAATTCAAATTATTGTTATGGCTCTGGATTGTCAACACAATTCAGTGACACTTTTGTTACTTGAAACAATAAAGTCCTGTGCTCAAAAAGAAAAAGAAATGAATCAAATAAATAAACAGAACCCAAACAAGCATACCATACCATGTCATCTGAGGTCAATGAAAAAGCATTCATAGAAACGTGGGTAAAAACAAACTACTTTTAAAAGAAATGCAGAAATGCTTTAAGGAGGAGTTGGTGCTACAACAACAAACATGAAATCAAATGAGAAAAAAAATGCTGACATTTTTGGATCTATGTGCAAGAAATGTAAAGATAGAAGTTGGTGGAGCGGTGCAATCAACAGGAACCCAAACATGCTTCTGAATTTCTGCTTCACATTCGCAGGCCGGCCTGCAGACTGCACGGGCAGTGATGAACTGCTGTGTCCTGCATGCATGTGTGTAACGCTGCTACTACTTGTACAATCTTTTTACAGAATGATGCTTTTGGAAATGGCCATAAATGGAGAGTTTTGCATAATTTAAAAAAAGTGAAAACTCAGTGGCAAAGAAAAAGTATAAGTCTTTGTAATTAACTGGTTTTCTATATTCAGTTACCATAAAATGCGATGTAATCGCCAAGTCACAATAATAAACAAAGAGAATGTGCAAAAGCTAACAACACACTTTAAAAATTAAGTGAACCCAGTTGGCTACTCTTCGTAGAAGTGGGCTGCAAGTGAAGATGACTCCAAAGACACAACACCGAAACCTCAGTAAGGTAAACAAGAACCCATGAGGAACATCTAAAGGCTTAAAGACATCACTGGAGCTGGCAAACATCTCTGTTTGGGTATTTACCGCATGTAAGCCCTTGAACAGGATGGGCTTACCCTCCTGAACACCCCGAAGGAAGCTGCTGCTCCACAAAGAAGAGGATTGCTGTTTGTCTCAAGTTGTTCAAAGAGCAAAATTCTGAAGGGTTCACATACTTTTTCTTGCCACTGTGTGAGTGTGGCCCAGTTGTCACTTGGGCCCTTACATATGCAATTCAGTCAGATGGGTGACTGGTCTGGAAATTTCAGAAAAAAAATTACCCTCATAACAAAGAGTAATAATCTTTTACATATTGATTGCACCATAAAACTGCAGAAAAAGGTGCATCGCTGCTGATATGAATGCAATATGAAGATGAAGCCTGCCTTAGAACTTTGAAAAAAGAAAAACACCCAAGGCTGATGGGAGATGTTCTGCTGTGAACCCATGTCACTCTATCATCACGTAACTGCCTGTGATGTGAGAGATAAAAGCTGCGATGATTACATAATTATGGTCAAGCAAAGCACAGAAATGAAATTACAGAGTTTGGGAATAATCTGTGATTGAGGCCACTGTCAGAGTTGGTGAGGAAACAAAGATGTTCAGACAAAAAGCCATGATCATAATCATCCATTAATCAAAGCGTTTAAGAGTCCCGCAAGACTTCCCGGAAAGTGTTTAAATTAATCCTCAGCCTGAAGCTTGCCTCTCCATGTTAATGAGAGACGGAAGAGACCATTGATTTCTCTGAAAGTGTGCGTGTGTGTGTTAGACAAAGGAAAACTATACGTGACAATGTCTTGCCACAGCTTCACATCGACTATTACCTCGGTTATGCTGCCGGGGGCCAGGTGCATCTTAATAAGGAACATGATGGGGATCCAGATGACAGAGCAGATGACCATCAGCCAGCCCAGAACCATGGACCAGGTGGGGTATGTGTAGTCCTCATATGTCATCACCTTCCACTGGTATAAACTAAGTCCCAGGATGCCCTGCACACACAGACAAATCCAGAAAATTTCCATTACTATCCATCTTACTGACAGCAGCCTCTGCTTCGGCGCTGCCACCGGCCACCCCACCCGTATAAAATCTAATCAAATGTAGTTGTGCTACTTAACAAAGTTGTTTTTTTTTTCAGGAATAAATTATTTATCATTGCAAAATTTGCTTCCTGCTGTAAGCGTTCACTGTGCTTAACCTAAACAAGCTCGTGGCAGTGGCAGCATATTTAGTACGATGCTAAATAATCACCTGAGATTCGATAAAAGGCTCTACCTTAACTTACAAAACAAAAGTGCAAAGAACAGCAAGCTGCTGAGGCTGAGCTTATTTGAGCACTTTATAACTGTCTGAGTGGCAAATACTTCAGATAATGCAAATGTGAGTGAATGTTAATAAACTCCTATACAGATAGAGGCAGACAGAGTAAATAAACAATCCTTCAGGTGCTCAAATCAGCCCACTGCCGGCTGGAAATCCCACAAGACTCCAAAATCAGAAAACAAATTTGAGTTTCTTGTGTTTCTTCATAGATCGCTTATACCTTCATCACAAGCCCATTTCTGCATCTTTCTTTGTAATAAGAAGGATAAGAACAAGCGTAAATTGTAAAATAATGGCTCATATATTTGTTTTTTGCCGTTGCTGAATGACTTTCAGCGCTGATGAGGACTTTCCTGTAGATTTCCCCCAAATTAACTGCACTGAATTCAAAACAAATATTTAAATATATGTCTGCTGTTCTGTACTCTAGTAGATAAGAGTTTGAATGACAAGATTCAACTTTCTACAGACAGCATTGACAAATTAAGCTAATTTGGACAGAAAGTTTGAGAATAAAATGAAATAAAAAACACTAAACAGAGAGGAAATCTGAACTCCTCCCAAGACAGGATGACTTGCTGGCCCCACTGTTGCTCCATACGTCACCCTCCTGTCCGCTCAGGGAGGACGGTCGTTTCCATGACAATCACAAACCTCGTGTTGACATGTGTCCATCTCAGAGATGTTAGTAAAACCTGTACATAAGACTGCACTTCTGCCACACAGCATGTCGAGGATACTGAAAATGTGTTCGCTGGAACTTGATAAAATAATTTCATTCAACCCTACTAACCCTAAGAAAGTTGGGTCACTGTATAAAATGTAGTGCAATAATTTGTAAACCATATAAACCCACATTACATTCACAAAAAAAAAGGAAAGAGCATCACTGGGAGGGAGATTCCCTCAGAAGTACACATGGGCAGTAGTCAACCAAAACTGTGAAGATCTACAAATTATGAAAAAATTAATCAATAGAGAATATTGTTGGATATATTGTCATCCTTGGTACATAATTTTATCAAAAGATTTGGAGAATCTGGAGAAATTTTCTGGGTCTCTGGAAAGCGCCTAGAGACAACTTGTGTTGTAATAGACGCTATATAAATAAAATTGAATTGAATTGAATTGAAATTTCTGTACACGTGGGACAAGGTCAAAAGTCAGTAAAGGAGGGAGGGCAAGCATTAAAAACAGGCACGTTTCTCTAATGAAAATCCTTACATGGGCTGAGGAGCACTTCTAGAAATCACTGCCTAAGAACACAGCTCACTGGGACTACGGTGCAAAGAAGAAGCCATATGTGAATATCTTCCAGAAACGTCACCGTTTTCTTTGAACCAAAGCTCATTTGGAATGGACTCAGCAAAGTGGACAACTGCTCTGTATCAGACAAATTTAAATAAGATTTTTTTTTTTCTGTAATTGTGGATATAACTATGGTCTTCCAAGCTAAAGGGATCATTCAGCCAGTTATTGGGATTTAGTTCAAAATCCTGCATCTCTCGTGGTACGGGGGTGTATTAGAGCCAATGGAGTAGGCAGCTTGCATATCTGCAAACATCAAGGAAAGGCAGGGACTGATTTTAGAGCAACAAATACTCCCATCCAGACAGCATCTTGTTCAGCGAGAAAGAGCTAAACTCACACACAGAACACTGTTCACCAGCTCGAATCCTACATGGGACAACATTCCTGGGAACAATGTCCTGTCCTAGTGTTTATGAGATGTGCCGCATTACCTTTTTCTTATTTTTAAATAGTACATTTCTTCAGTTCAAACATTTGATACCTTTTCTATGTTCTGTTGTGAATAAAACATGGTTTTATGATATTTGCACATAATTGCATTCAGTTTTCATTTACATTTCACACAGCATTCCAGCTTGTTTGGAATTAAGGATGTAGATCTCACTGAGAAATGTCAGGGTCAGAGCGCACACTAAGTATTTGGCAGTTGTAAAGATAAGCAACTTGAGAATTGGTGGCATCACAGACAAGCGAACGAGGAAATAATTTTCAATTTCATTGGAAGCAGTGCTCTTTCTTCCCTGTTTGCTCCCGACTGCCAACGAATGGACTTAAAAGAGAAAACAGTGATGCAAAACAGAACACACCGTCAGAATAGTCGGAGTCACAAAGGCCCAGCACAGTCTCCAGAATCGGTTTGGCTGGAAACCAATCATCATTTCAATGTCCTCACAAAACCTCTGCAGACCTGTGAAGACAGAAAAGGAGGAGAAATAAAATAAGAGAAATGTGAGAACGACAGAAAGTGGAGACACAGAGAGTGACCCGGATTTAATTAAGGCCTTTGAAAAGGTATGAGCAAATTCCATCCATCTTTCTGTGTGTGCATGTGTGTGTGCATGTGTGTGTGCACGTGTGTGTGCATGTGTGTGTGTGTGACAGAGAGAGGATCAGATTCTGTTGTTTCTGGGCAAAAGTGAGGGAGCAGATGGCTTCATTCCTTGGCCGTTATTGACGGATAACAGAGAGTGACACGAAGATGGCGAGTCACACAATCATTTCAATATGTCACCTGTACTGATGCTCTGACAAACTGGAGCAGAGCCCATAGCTTTGCTTCTTGGTGCCAGCGTCTTCATACACACCTGAGCCTTGAGCTGGGGTGTTACATAGCCATTATAACAGAGACCCCTAGTGGTCACAGTGGGTAAAGAACATAAAAGCCAGAATTACTGACCAGGATGAAGGGGTCCCAGTTGCTTCAGTGTGTGAGGGCACGCGGTTTAAAGTGGTTACAATAACACAGGGTCATAATCATAATGTCTGACAACACATAAAAACTTATGAATGTTTTAAATCCAACTAGCAGATTTCTTCCCTGCTTGTTGCATGGGTCATTTTTTGGATTTTGGTGAAAGAGGGGTTTAGAAAAACCACACTTCATACACCATGATGCAATCTCTTTGTGAAGTGCAGGCAAGTTCTTAAACAAAGTCTCGAGATGCTCAGTCAAACAATGAAAAAGGGCTTCTGGCACACTTCATGATTGTAATTAACTGCGGGACAGATTTCACACATTTTATCTGCAAGTTAAAGTTTTCATGACATGGCGATTGAGAACAGATAATGACTCCCCTGTTTTAAATTCAGTTAGGATACTAAAACCCTCCAGATCTAAGGAGTTTGGATTTTTGCATCGAAGCTGCTTCTGTAGCTTTAACATATTTTGAATTTACCATTTCTTTACACTTGAAAGCAGTAGAGGGTGTTTCTCACTAAGAACAGGAATCTCTCAAAGTAATACATTTTGAGTTAGTCCACTGTTTAGTTTAGTTATTATAGGACTTCTTTGTTGTTTCTAAAATTTCTTCTTTGTGTATGTTTTCTTGAGAAATTATACAATATGTAAGTTTACCAAATGGCGAGGTTCACCTTTATCGGTTTTCAGCAGCTTCAGTAATATTGTGATGGAAGTTATGATTGCTGATAATTGATGTTTGACATTAGATTTCTGGTCGTGTAACTAATGAGAATGGAGATGAGGGTCTGTCAGTTCATGCAACATTTTGTACTCTCCTCTAGATATGTTGACAGTATTTGATAATAATTGAATGCCGTCAATAAGCCATGAATATCTGTGTCTGTGCAGTAATATTCCTCTTCCGAGACAACGTGTGCTGTCTCAAATCAGAATTGACTTTAACTGCTTAATTGTTTAAAACTCTGGTTGAAGACAGAAATCTAAAACAAACTGATACATTTATGTAAAATCTATTTTTATTACTGACATCCACATGGGGATTTTTTACGGCTGCGATGATTCATTGATGTCTCCTCAAGCGTTAATATATGAAACAAAATTAGACAACTTTTCTGCATTTTAATGAAGACATGTAGTGATGTAGTGGCACAAGGATAAATGGGCATACTGCTTATTTTGAGCACAATTTTAAAGCACCATGTCCATCAGAGTATATACTTTCTCTGTCAAAAGTATGTAAAAGCACAGCATGTTTAATTCAGGTGAAAGTTGAGTAGTTACTTGTCACTCAACTTGACTTCAGGGCATAAGAATCCGCAGCAGTGCAGACATTTTAATCAAAACGGGCCCAGAGACTATAGACTGTAGGGTGTTAGAAGTAAGTAATTATGGGTTTTTGAGAGAACTAGCCCTTCCTCCTTAATCCATCCACGCAAAAAGTCCACAACCACTTTCTCAACTTGCAAGTCTCTTTCTGAGCTGGAAGAGCTGATAAGCTGCACCATATTGATGTTGTTTATTATCATTATAAAACAATTATTTGTTTGAGTAGTTTGCTACATGTTTCCCAATAAATAATCTATTAGATGTTCTAAAAGCCATACTTTGTTCCATTTTTATCTTTAAAAAACCAGCATGGCCAGCAGGCCACAGGTGAGTTGATGAATGCCTGAGCCACTCAGAGCATAGTTGTAGGTACCCTTCAATTAAAGACAGAAAAACCTGTAAGGGTCACTAAAATAACCTGTACCAATAAAAGTGATGCTTTACTCAAAACTGAATAATGAAAAGCTGACATTGCTTTTGAACTGTGATTCAACAGAATCTATTAAAAATCCAAACTAATCAATCTGGCCTGAAAAAAATGATATGGTACCGGTAGAAAACATTTTAAATAATTTGAACAAAGTGGCATATAAAAGTAAAGTGCGGCCTGTTATCAACACCACAGGTGTTTTCAATCTTCAGTCAGTCTTACTATTAAAAGGGTGTTTGTCATGAACGATCAGGCTACAGGCTGCGTACTCACCGTAGAGGTAACAAATCCCCAACAGCTCAAAGATTGCAATGATGACCAAAGAATAGGAGGCTGCAAACGTGTCCACCAGCTGCAGCATGTACATCCCACTCTGACGGCACAAAGCATTACACCAACACAATTCAGCCCACTGCCCTCATCGTTTCTTTCTACATCTTTTAATTTGTAGTGTCACAACATTCATATAAAAATGTTGATGGGATTTTTTTTTTGTGTGCTTGTATCATACCTCTGTGATCATGGGAAAGCCCAGGATGAAGAAGCAGGCACAGCAAACCAGTGTGAAGAGCGGTTTGTGCTTCCTCAAGTATCTCGGGAACTCATCCGACACGGACGTCACGATGGTCTCGATGGTAGCAAACTGCAATGGAGGAGGGAGGGAGGGAGGAGCGATGGCGGGGCAGAAGTGAGGATTTACATTTAGTCACAGGAACAACTTTCAAGCTTTGGTACAAGCAGAAACACTGGTGTACATGATAGGAGATAACTATTTAAATGGCAGACTAAAACAGGTATGTAAGAGCCGTTCAGCTCGGGGATTAAGCTATGCAGGCGTTAGAAGAGGTTGATTTATGAAGCTGGAGACGGACCTCCCTGCTCTGACAGCACTAGGAACCATATTTCTTCATTCATTCCAAGAGTTAAATCCAGCCTGATCCTTCTTGTTTTAAAAAGTGCGAAGCGAGATGGGAAAATGGGAATTGGTCATCAATCATGACTCCTAAGTTCACTGCAGCCGTTTTTGGGGTTAAGAGTATAAGACTTTAATTTAGGTTGATGCTCTGTTAGATGACTCAAAGAAGAAACCACTGTTGTTGATTAGGAATAAAAGATGATGCTGAGAAATGAAATGAAATTAAAAGATGTAAAGTTCATTAAGAACAGGGTCAAATGCAGTTACAGAAAAGATCTTGTTTGGAGTTCTCCTTCCATGACAGAAGTAACAGAAACTCTCCACCCTGCCAGGCTGCAGCGTTTTGACGTAAAAGCCTCCAGTCCCCAAGTTTGCTTCATTTAAATGAGAGTAGGCACTTCTGTCAAAGCCTCAGTGTTGTGGGGGGCTTGTGTCTTTCAGTTCATCCAGTTAAGTCATTTCTAGAACAATTAAAAGAGCATTTATCTCAGTTAATTATATGGCAGCAAAATACATGACAGGTGACATAACAACTGTGACATGATGGTAAAAAGTGGCTCTGAACGTGGAGCAGATCCACGGATTAATGCAGAAACAGGAAACTGAGAGAGGTTGTTGTCGTGTGAACGTGAGAACACAGCAGAAATGCGTTGGTGCTGAGCTATGTGCCACTTCCCCGCTCCGCTCTTTCCTCCTGTGCTCTCAAAACTAATTTCCTGTCAGCATCCCAAGCCTATTACCTCCGAGATGCTTTCTAAAATGAAGTCGCCAGCCCTCCCCTCTGAGCTGCTGCTGCCATGGCAAAGTAACATCATTTAGTGTTACCGTTGACTTGTGTCTTAATGCGCCACTGTGGCTTCTGCTCCTCTGCTCGGCTCGGGAGCGTCACGTTGCATGTGGATTTGTTTGCTTAGGATCATACAGGGAGATGCCCAGAAGTTTAAAAACAAACCAGAGACTGAAGTGTTTGCTCAACTGGATTTTTCCTGGGCAAATAGGAACAGTAACTGACTCTATTAGTTTGTTAGTGAGGCTGTTTGTGGGCTAAACGAAAAAGGAGTCTCAAGTACAAGAGCTTATACTGACTTCATTTTACATTGGCAAAACAAGGTCTAAACACAAAACTAACGTAGTGTAGACAAAAATGGAAAGAAAAAACAAAACCCTGCAATTTTGCTTTCAATATGCACCAGCTTCTTTTATATTTAAATTGCATTTTATGCTTGTTTTAACTAATCCCCATAACTGTAGACTATTGGTTAACATATTTTATGGGATTTTTTTTCTCTTTGTTTTGACTTTTTTTGTTGTTGTTGTGTTTTAAAAACCCAGGTGAAACAAGACAGAATGTGTAATTATCATACAGCATAATATTTTACTTTTCTCAACTTTAAGTTAATGTTTGCAGACCTTTCTTTTAGAATAATGTCAAATAACAAACTGTTAAAACGGACAAATGTCTAACAGAAAGATTAAAAAAGCTCATCACCTTTAATATTTTTAATTTATTAATTTTAAACACTGTGAAAACATAGGATACCAGTATTCTAGTGGCACGTTTAAAGTTGCGTTGATAGGAGCACATATATATTCCATGATGAAAACATCAGTTTAATCTATTAAAAGTCAGACACAAATGAGGAAAAAATAAAAGCATCATAGCGACATTTACAACTATGTGTAATAGTTAAAGTGTTAAAGTGACTTCACTGCGTCATTGCCGCTGATCCAAACGTCGCTCCGTGCAGTTTCGCTCTCTAATCAGACTGACAGCCTCCGCTCGGCTGCGTGGAGAGCTGCAGCACTTCAGCTGAACTCCGGCGCAGCATGCGGGGAATTTTTCCTAATTGGGTCAATGCTTGCTGTGTTTGTGCAGCACTTGAAGGTGCCACCTATGCTGAGTGTTTACTTGGGCGCAAACAAAAGCCAAGAGTTTCTGATAGAGCGGTCTGAAAAGTAGAGATTTTACAGCTGAGCAACAGAACAGACTGCTGCAGCTGCAACTAAAGATTTTTCAAACTAATTAATGGCATCCATGCACTAATTCCTACTCTGATCTAAAGCTTAACCTTCCCTTTGAAGAAAACACCTCTGCTTTCGAGACTGAAATGACTTGATATTTTAATTTTAGTCATTAGTAAGGCAAAACCTTGACTGTATTTGTTCTCGACTGAAGCAAATTACTAGGATGCATCTGAATTCAAGATAAGTGCTGCTTAAAGTGTCACTGCATTAAGGGGAGAAATTGTTGAATCTTTAGCAAATAATGCACACTGGAAAATTCCAAGTCACGGGATGGTGATGATGAGCATCGTCATCCAATATGAGGCTTTGTGGCTTTCTTTTTTTATTTCGTATTGTTTTAAATTTCCAACAGATGTAAGGACATAATATTTCTCCTGTCTGGCCACTTTTTTCGGTACTCAATCTTTCAAATACTTTAAAGATATATGTGTTTCACCATGACAGACCGGCGTCACAATCGAGAGTTAATACAGTCAAATTCTCTTTTCCTGAGTTTCTAAGACTTATCAGCCTATCCATCTATTTGATCAAAGTGCTTGAAATAAGACAGCTTTTTTTTTTTTACTTTTGAATGATATTCCTACTGCGGGAGTGTTTGTGCGGATGTTGGTGAAGTTCTTCTGCCCCCAAGTGGCCAAAAATTATAAATAAAAATAAGAAGAAGAAAACAAAATCACTGAGTTTGTCTTGCCAAGATTTAGATTTGATAATATTGGTACTGCTCTTCTCATTTAGATTTATAAATCAAATTTTGTATAGGGAAACCTTTTCTCACAAATCCTATTTCTGAATGATTTATTTTAAGTTTAAGCTTGTTTTTCATAGCGTGCTCTCATTTAAGTGTGCTGGTGTAGATTTTCATTCATCCAGATTGTGGTAATCCTTAAAGTCTTAAAGTCTTACATAGAAGTTAAACAGACTTCTTCTTGGTTCTTGAAGAAGCTTTCACCTTTTATCCTTTTGTCATGTCAAACTGGAGTTGCACACTTATAAGCTGTCTCTTCTGTACGTCCTGAGGGTTATTAGGCTCTTCTGTCCACTTTAATTTGTTTACCTGGTCAGCATGTGAGATGTTTTGGTCACATCAATGATGGTGTGAATGGTGATGAAAACCCCAGGATAGAAGATTCAAGGCTGAATTGCGAGTGTGGATGGAGTTGAAACTAAAGGACTTGAGAAGACTTGCCAAGTCAGCCCAGATGGCAGGAGAAAAATACTCCAACACCAAACAGAGAGGAAGGGGAAAAACAGTTGGAAAATGTGTTTTTTTTAAGTGGTGGGGGTGTCTAAGAAAGTAAAACCATATCAAACCATAACAACACAGGGTTTCACGCCTTGATTCATGTGACCATGACAACCTGCATGCTGACCAGGTAAATAGCATGTGGTTGGTAAAAGAACTTTATGGGATGGGAGGCTCTGTAATTTACACCTGACTTCGACATAGTATAAACCTGAATCATCCCACCAGTCAGTTCCAACTGAGGAAACCTTCTACATGAAAGCATAAAGCTCTTAAGGAATCAGGAAAAAGAAGTCCCGTTGCTTTTGACTGAAGCCTTTGAGGACAGACCATAGTGGCACACATAGTGGAGGAGGAGGAGGAGTTACCATGGTATCCAGTCCAAGAGTCAGGAGCATGAGGAAGAAGATGATTGCCCAGAAAGGAGACAGAGGAAGTCTGGTCAGAGCTTCTGGATACACCACAAAGGCTATGCCTGGACCTGACACACACACACACACACACACACACACACACAAACACACACACACACACGTATATTGTATATAAATGAGGATGCATATACACTGACTCCACAGCTAGTAAAACGATGAGCCTTGTTGAGGCGTGTTTCACTCTGCAGTGGTGGTCTGCCGGTTTGGTTTTCTTACCCTCATCTGCAACTTTCTCTATTGGCACCTTCAACTCATGAGCCATGAAACCAATCACAGAGAAGATGACAAATCCAGCAAATATACTGGTAGCGCTGTTTGTGCAAGTCACTATAATGGTATCCCTGCAAGGACAAACAGGAAGGAGAGGGCGAGGCAATGTGACCAGAGATTTAAAAAAAAACATTTTTGTGCTTACAAGAGTGTTGCAAAATTTAAACCCTGAACCTGTGACGCATGCTCTTCTCTATAACACGGGACATTGTTAACATCAACAAAGACAAATGGTCCTACAGTGCCCCCTGCTGGCAGAATGAATATTTGTATGTGAAAATTGAGCTTCATAAGTATACATCTGTGGTATTTCAGTGCTTAAAAACACTCAACTTTGGCGACTAAAAGTGATATTTATTGCTGATATTTCCAGTAGACATACAGACACAACCTCATGCATCTGTATTGGCAGTTTGAATTTGTTTGACAGAAGCATTGTTTACCTTTTGAGTGTTTACCTGTAGCAGTTATTGTGGAACTTATTGTAGGAGGAGAGAGTGATGAGGCCTCCCCACGCAGCCGACAGAGAGAAGAAGATCTGAGTGGCTGCGTCTTTCCACACCTAAAGAGGAGAAGAGGAGCTGCTGGTGAATAAAACTGGAAAACATTTTTGTATGGAAATTATTGAACAAAAATGATTTACCTTTGCATCATTAAGTTTCTCCCATTTTGGTGTGATAAAGTAAAGGATGCCATCGCCGGCACCAGGCAGAGTCACCCCTCTGATCAAAAGGATGACCAGCACCACATACGGAAACGTAGCTGTAAAATAAACAACCTGACAGGAGAGAAGGTTGTAAAGGAAACACATTAAACAAGACCCAGAAAAACAGTGACAAACAGAAGAAACGTCAAATCATTTCATGCTAAAGTCGGTTATTTGATGTTTCTGTGTACTTTTATTCTTTCATTTAAAAGAAAAGCTCTAAAGTATGAGAAAATTAAGGACTTTATTCAGTTAGCACACAATAACAAGGACAGTTTTCGTGAGATTGGTTTCTGTTAATATCATCTGACTGAAAAGAAATTAAACGTTTAGTTCCAAGAAATGCCCAATATTACATGATTCTTTTAACTTCAGTCACATCAGCGCGTCATTGGATCCCAGCTCAAGACTTAACGTGTTGCAATAACTCCCTGTGACCAACAGAGGGCAGCACAGTGCAGACGAGCGTTTCAGGCGGCTCGACTTCATGCCGTCTGTTTATCCGCACGATTATGCAAAAACTAGAACACGACGGTGCACGTGCATAGCAACTCATGTTTTGCTTTAAATGAAGGAAAATATAAATACAAAAATAATAATAATAATAAATGTGCCTTGGTTTCACTGTGACTGACCAATGAAAAACTTTCTTTTTGTGTGTCAATACAAAACTTAAACATAAAAAACATAAAAAACAAACATAAACGCTGCCTGGAAACAAATATTCTCTCACTTCGTTAAACATTATTTTTGACACTTTAAAAACTGTAACCCACATTTTATTTAACCAGCTTAACAACTATTTAAAATGTTTTAGTACTAAAGTCTTTAATTATTTGAGGAAAGACACTGTGCAGAAATTACACAATTTATTGCATCAGGCAAATATTAGTTAAAACAGCCTATGAGATATAACTATCTTACTTCTTGTTCATTTCAATTCAATTTAATAATAATACTTTATTATGTTCACATAGATATTATTTATGCAGACAGGCCAGGGGCCTTAGAATCAGATGTTTTGATGCAGGGAAACACCTAAAATAAGTTGAACAGTGGGCCCTGAGAACCAGGGTTGGGGACCACTGCTCTAGAAAAGAAACCAGAGAAGGAGCGATTGGAGGATTCGTGTCTGTGTTTACCTTCCCGGATGACTTGATTCCTTTAGCTAAAGAAGCATAGACGATGAGCCAAGCCAGGAAGAGGCAGCCTGCTAGAGGCCAGCGGATGTCTCCTGGATATTCAATCCCTTTAGAAATGTGCAGCACATTGTACCTGCAGGTGTGATTATAAATCAGCGAAACAGAGAAACACTATGCAATACAGCTCAAATGTAAAGATCTAGACTGAAGATTTATCCAGTTTTATCAAGTTATCTGTGTGTAATTAAGCTGAGAAAGTCAAAACTGTCAAAACTGTGAAATTATTTCAACAAGTTTCCACATTAATCAGCTTCATTCACTGTCACCTTTTTTATTCATATGTCATGGGTTTACTTATTGTGTTTGAAGATGCAATAAAATGCAACTGGAAATAAAGACATTTGTTTTACATGTTTTAATGTTGCCCACAATATGTTTTCCAGAATATTACTGCTAGTGCATAACGACATTAGTTTTTATTAGTAATGGTATTTCATATATCATAGGTTAGTATAAAACCGATGATTTAGTTTTCTTCTGGGAATAAATTCATTGGGTTTTAATGCTTTCAATTAAAGGAAATGAACATGTCAAAACAACACATGAATAAAAGAAAGAAAGAAAGAAAGAAAGAAAGAAAGAAAGAAAGAAAGAAAGAAAGAAAGAAAGAAAGAAAGAAAGAAAGAAAGAAAGAAAGAAAGAAAGAAAGAAAGAAAGAAAGAAAGAAAGAAAGAAAGAAAGAAAGAAAGAAAGAAAGAAAGAAAGAAAGAAAGAAAGAAAGAAAGAAAGAAAGAAAGAAAGAAAGAAAGAAAGAAAGAAAGAAAGAAAGAAAGAAAGAAAGAAAGAAAGAAAGAAATCATTTTTATGTCTCAGCTGGATTAAATAGCTGTGACAGCGGGTGTACAAAACAAACCAGAGATATTTGATTGTGCTTCTCTAACAGTCTAATTCTGTTTCACTACTCTGTTAGCAGGAAGATTGACTCACTTGAAGTACTCTTCACTGGGGCTGACATAGGTCTTGTTGCCATCCATGGTCATGTTGAGCAGCTTCGTCAGGTTTCCCGCAGCGTTTGCAGACAGGCAGAAGGTAGAGTTCCTGACTGAAACGCTGTTTCTGTCTCGCAGGATGCACGAGTCTGTTCCAATCAGAAACCGACACATGTAAAACTGGGACAGACTGGCAGAGTGGTGCTCAGGGGCTGAACTTACGCTCCACTCAGGTCTACTAGGAGTGAACAAATGGATGTGATTTACAGAAAACAAGCCTGACAGGAGGCTGCAGCAGAAGAGAGGCAACAGCATGAAACTCAGAGGCAAGCACACCTATCTGGATTTGAAATGTCTTCTTTAAGACAAATACCACAATCTTAGATCATAAATGCTTCTGTTTTGTGATTTCAACCAGATTTTTACACGATTTTGCTTCAGTCTTTGATGCAACGAACCTAACACCGGTGCGTACTAATTGTTTGGATCTTTTCAGTATTTACTCATATTTCTTTATCGCTTTTGAAGCATGTAAAGCTGAAAGGATATAACTGTGTGATCAAGACAGAAAAACTGTGTATTTTTATACTTCACAAAAAGCACATCCACTCTGTGACAGAGAAACAAGTTTTGCAGTAACAAAATTAAGTGAATAAAATTAGATGAATCTTGTTGTAGAGAATCAAAATGTGGCCATGACATTTTTCATTTCAAAGAATAATTATAATACACTATACGTAAACATAAGAGTTAAGATTATGGGATGCACATTGTATGATTTGTTCAAGGAAAGTGTACCGTATTAAAATCCTGACCAGTGCTTAACGGGGGTGTGCAGTTCCTACGGTAGCCAGCAGGGGTCAGTGTGGGACTCACTGCAGCACTGCAGCAGCTCAGACTGTACAGTAGATTTGTCAAGCAAGCACTTTTTGTGCTGAATTCACAGAAATCAAAAGACAAATATTAAACAGAATGAACCGAGTTTTGATATTTATTCGACGCTGATGAACACGAAGTGCTTCTGAGTCACTATTTTAAAACAATTTCGGTAGGATAAAACACAATTTCTGTTTGTGCGGTTTCATTGAAAACCTGCAAAAACTACAGACTGCTTCATCTGTACACTGCAAATAAAAATAATAAAACACAGCTATAGACTGACATTATCACATGGGGGAAAAAGGATGGATTTAATACGTATAAAATGTTTGATTTTATGGGTATTTCATGGGTAATCTGCCGCATCAAGGCCACCCGTCCATGTTATCATTGGCCTGTATAATTAGAAATCGTGAATGAGGTGTTTTTTATTTGTTTGTGCGAATGAAACACCGCAGAGATGGCAGGTCAGGATTATTACACTGCAGGACACTTCAGCTGAGGGAGTCGTGACGCATTGCGCATTGTGGAGAGAGAGGTGTTTTTTGGTGTGTGTGTGTGTGTGTGTGTGTGTGTGTGTGTGTGTGTGTGTGTGTGTGTGTGTGTGTGTGTGTGTGTGTGTGTGTGTGTGTGTGTGTGTGTCTTACCTAACAGTAGCATGTCTTTGTCCTTACATTCCACCGTGTTCCACTCATTCCTACAGTTAGCCCATGGCAGTGAGCCCTTCAACGAAGCGAACAGGTAGTACAGTGTCCAGCACATTATAATGTTATAGTATATGGCTATCAAGACAGATATAATCAACATGGCAATCCCGCAACCTAAAATAAATAAATGAGACGAAATATACCAATTACTCTGAAGGAAAGTGGAAGGTGGTGATGAAAAGAAAGTGGGAGTATTTTTGAGTAGTATTTTGATTGATCGGCGGTGATAGTTTACCTTGCAGGGCTGGAATGCACTTCCAAACTGACACGGGCCCCTGGCTGGCAAACTGGCCCAGGGAAACCTCCAGCAGGAAGATGGGGATCCCGGCGATGCCCAGCATCGTCAGGTAGGGGATCAAAAACGCCCCTGAAAGGAAATTGCGCACCAGGAACGTGGATATACTAAAATTAACAGAAAAACTTCAACATAAAAAGGAAATTAAGACATTTATATTGCCTGTGTCTCACTTTAAACGCTGCAGTGATTGTTATTTTGGTTTAAAAAATTATCAACTATGATTGAGTGGCTTCTAACACGATTGAACAATTTAATATTACTACCACTATTATTAAAATCGTGGTAGCTGGTTGATTTATTTGATTCCTTAATGAAGTAAGTATTTTTTTACTATTTTATTTCTTTTACAGCTTCAGTTTTTGTTTCCGTTTTATTAAAACCCCTACATTTAAAAACGATGCTTTCCCAAGTCTATTAAAAAACCACAATTT
This sequence comes from Xenentodon cancila, assembly GCA_014839995.1. Taxonomy (NCBI): domain Eukaryota; kingdom Metazoa; phylum Chordata; class Actinopteri; order Beloniformes; family Belonidae; genus Xenentodon; species Xenentodon cancila. The sequence goes on along the minus strand of CM026197.1, from coordinate 3,845,317 downwards.
GCTGTACAATTTTAATGTATTATTTTTAAAGTAATATGAATGTTAAAACTCCGACCAGATTTTTTCTCCTATGTCAGGAAATAAAACCACCCCACCAGAGCTCTTACCTCCCCCATTTTGAAAGGCAAGATAAGGGAACCTCCAGACGTTTCCCAGTCCCACCGCATAGCCAACCATGGACAGAATAAAATCCAATTTATTGGACCAATTTCCTCTGGCCTTATTCTCATCTCCTCCTTCGTCATCATCATCATCAGCCTGGGAGGAAAAATACATTATTTTATACCCTAAAGTAAACAGGCTTAACATTGAGATTGAATAAATTGCATAAAAATCAAATGTGGGCCTGAATGGCAGGATTTCATATTAAGTTCATTAGAAAATGAAGAAGAAACATCCAACAATCCATTTTCTGTATCGGCTTTATCAAATAATCAAAAAGCAACAACCACAAAATGCTTCACTCTTAAAAAAATCTTTGAGGGATTCCCCCGAAAGAAATATTTTGTAATAGACTGAACAGTGAGATTGTTTAAAATTTATAGTTAAGACATCATGTCGATTAATAGAAATGGATCTTCAGTAGCCTGTACTATGCACAGTAAATACATAAACTGTATTTTATTTCAGTGTTGTCTTTTAGCATCAGAGTATTCATTCCCATCACGTATTCATTGCCGGTTTTCCTTAAACTGTTTGCCCGTTATTGCCACCAAACTGCTTAAAATTAAATCACAAATGTCTGTAATTACAACAGCCCAGCAGGATCATACCAAGCACCCCCACAAAACAGACGTTATGAACATTTAGATTCATATAAGAGCCGCAGCTCATAGGACTGCGTGTATGACTGTGTGTGAGAGGGGTGTCCTCTCAGGGACTGGAAACAAACCGCAGTCTCGCTCACAGCGCTGAACATCAGGGGGGAAACACCTGAGCGTCTGGGCCATACCAAGTAGGTCTGCTGGGAACGGAAACACCGAAAATCCCGCGAGAGGAAAAGATAATCCTTACAAAAGTAAGGATTTCTGTTTCAACTGTGAGCGGGATGGATTTGCTTTCTTAAGCAAGCGCATGGTTGCGTAATGACGGATTTGGTTCTGAATATAGGTGGCTGACCAACAGACAGTACCTCAGTTTGGTGCCCATGACATTAAGCCGAGCAAGCTGAGTCGACAGTTTTGATGCAGGCTCACACCAGCCTGGCAAAGAGATGGGGAGGGGGACAAAACGCCTCCAGGAGCATAAACGAGTCAGGGTCCACCCAAAATAGCCTCAAGAAAATGCTAAACTGTCTTCAGGTAACACCTTTTACCGAGATGGGTCTCTTGCATAGGTTAAAGCCACAACAACTGGCCAATCGACATATTAACCACTGGAAGTTCGCCCTAATAGCCTTCAGCCCAATTCAGCACATAGAATAAAACAGCAAAAAAAAAAATTTACTGAGAAGAGTGAATGCAAATAGTTATCTTATTTTATTTTTTAATCCCAGTATCGAACGACCAGAATAACGAGACTTCAACTTTATTAACCCTTCATTATCAATGAAATAGTTGATGAAACAGTAAAAATGTCCACCCTGGAGGGTTATTCGACTAAAACATGGGATACAAATGAGCACAGAAATAACCACACAGGCTACCAACTGCCTCAGCTCACTGTTCTGCTGCATGGCCCTGCCAAGGGTTTGAACCTTCCCTATAGGAGGCGGCAGGTTAATCCTGTAAGGTTATTGGTATTATTTTAAGTCACTGAGGCGCAGAAACATGCCCCCGCAGCTGCCTCCATCCCCTCTGCCTTAAAGACACGGATCATTTATCCGACTTACCCCTACCATGGTCCCAGGCTGAACAGACGTGTTCCCATCTGTTCCCAGTATGATGGTGGTCTGGCTCATAGCCGTCCAGTTACTCGGTGTGTTGTTCTGCTCCTTGGTGGCCCGGAGCGGGTCACCGTACTGGGCGGACCCCCCAACCGAATCCTTCCCAAGGGCCGAGTTAACGGCCACCGATCCAGGGATCGGCGGAGGGGTGCTTTTAAACGTCCCATATGCTCTAGTAGCGTCCGGTTCTCCCGGTTTATTCTCCGAGGGGCAAAAAGTTTTGCTCTCGTTACAAGGTGGCTGCGGCGGCAGGGGCGCTGGGTAATGATGGGGGGCGGGCGTTGGGCACCCGGCCGTGTTATCTGGTTTGTTTGCTGTAAGTCCCGCGGCTCCTTCTGCCTGCTGCGCCGGGATGTAGCTGGTCGGAGCGCTGACCGGTTGCTTGGCCATATCTCTCTGCTCAGAGGGCTCCTGGAAGATGAAAGTGACAAATCAGCCACGCAAAAAGAGCAGAAATCATTGATCTGCGAGACCGCTTCAGCCCATGTCCATCCTGGAACCAAAACTCCTTAGCTAATTTTCTGCTGTTTTCTTGCTGCAGCCGTCGTTCTTTGTGGCTGCGTTACAGATTTAGATCGCTGTACCGGCGGTGTCGGTGTATCAATTTGTGTGCGTTGGAGGGAGGGGGTTGCTTGGTTTCTCCAGTTTCTGCAAGATTCTTTAATTTTACGCCCCATTTCTCCCTCATGTCATTCAGCCACACATATCCACTGATTTTTATGGGCAATTGACAAGCTGCTCCAGGTCTCTGTGTGATCGGTTCCCCCCGTAGGCATGCAAGATCAACGGCGTTACAGCAGTGTGCAGAACCGGAGCGGCTGGATTAAAAATGACTGATCTTTTACTTAGAAAGGGGCGGGAAAGCAACCGGAAAACCAACCATATCCTTAAAAAAATATAGCATATTAAAATATTCCTGATTGCATGTGTGTTGTTAAATATTAGGGGATAATAAAACATTTCTACCGTTCAGTTTTTTATTTGAATAACTTGAATAAATGCAAAAGAAAGAATTAGGTTCAGGTTTGAAAAGTTATACTCTTGCAGAGTTTAAAAAGCCAGAACATGCACCTATAGACTATAGACTGACTGGAGACAGGACAGTGAATAAAGTTTGTCATGAGAAGCCGCAGCAGCATTTCAGCACCACGGACAGCCACCTCAACGTCCAGAAAACTGCATACAAAAAGTCTCAAATTAACAGAAAATAGTTCAAAAACATTTAAATAGTTGCTTAAACTGCAAGTGAAATGCACAGAAGGCGTTTCTGTGGGCTTACCATTTTTGCAGAGCTTCGGTGACGGGCTGGATACAGCTGTAAAAAGACGAAGAGACGACTGAAAGCGGACTGGTTTAAGCCCCGCAGAGCAGCAAGTGCAAAGCTCTTCTATAGCTCCGTGGGAAAGACTGGAGTTTGCGTCAGTGCAGAAGCGCAAGGTGCCCTTCGCGCGACATTTTCCTGATAATAAGAGTTTGATAAATCATTGGCCTTGGATTGGGATTTTTAAAGGAGGGTACCAGAGACAAGACTTACAGGAGGCGAGTTTGTACGTGCGTGAATTCTATGCCTCCGATTACGCACGTTGCATGCGTGAGCACAAGATTGATATTTCCAAAGCTGATTAATACAGTTGTCTCTGGGGACACGAAGGAAACTTACACACAAACTTGAACATGTCCCACATAATGGCCCAAAGTTTGGGTTTCAGATTTCCACGCTTTGGGCTGGTTTTGTGCGTCTAATACACCAGTCATTTTTGCACTGTGCTAAGGTGGGGTTCGCTGGTACAGTTACAGTCCTTGTTATAGGGTATTGTTTTAAAACACATACTTTTTTCTTTTTTTACTCCCTAGTTAGGCCTTTGGCAGGTAGAAACTTGATTGCATGCAGGGCTATTTCCGATCGCATTTGATAGCACTATCACAAATAAGATCTTTATATGTTATTTACATTAATATTAATCAAACACTTACACACTTCTTTTTAAGTTTGGAAAGTTGTTTATAGTTAAATGAAATAGACTGCTGTAAAGGAAGGGCTAAAAATGGTCTGGACTATAAATAGTTTTTCTACTTGACCAGTTTTACGCGCAGCGCACTCGAGGATCCACGCACTCCGCGCGTCACCAAAAGGAACATTGATCAAGAAAAAAAAAAACGTGGGCAAGGTCTTTATACAGCTACTCATTTGTTAAAGTCTTACGCAAGAAGGAGCCTTTTTTACCCTCTAAATTAAATCACGTGTGTCAGGAGGAGCCAGAGCCATCCACTGGAGCCTGAACTGGAGGCAGCGCTATACGGCGATGGGGAGGAAGTGGGCTACAATGCTGACTCTAAAACACTGCATTGCGCATAGGCCACTGCTGTCACTGTCTTACTTTAAACGGAGGATGCATATGGGAGTCCAGAGAGTGGTACCAACGTACAGTAGCTCCTGTGCAAAAGTTGTGGTTTCCCCTTGTCTTGTTAAAATTGTAATTAGTCTTACATCATATTTATTTTCCAGACGCCTTGGCACACAAAGGGAAAATACAGGAAGTTTAATAGAATGGAGTTAATTATATGGGTCAGTCTCCTTAAAAGTGGTTAAATATTTCAAAATACTAGGCTACTGTTTAGTTTATAACGCACTAAAAGGTTTGGGGAACAAATGTATTTCCTTCTGGTTCGTTACGAAGCAGCCAGAGCTCTCAGGTGGCCAGGATCCGGTCTACTTTCTGTTCCCGGGTCAAGTAAACATGGAGAGGCATCTTTCATTTTTATGCTTCTCACTTGTAGAACAAACTCCCAGAACACTGCAGGTCTGCTGAAAGTATCAGCTGTTTAAACCGTGGTTAAACACGTTTTATTTACCACTATATTAAAACCATTGTTAATTTAACACACCGCACTATAACTTTAACTTTTTGCATTTCTTTATCTTAAGCTTTTTCAGTTTTTATTGTTTAATCTTATTCTTTGATTTAATTCTATTTCAAATGTACCTTTAAATGTTCAAATTCTAACTTTTGCTCATAGACTATCTTTGTTCTGAACATTGCATGACTCCAGTTTGTGTACATGTTGTTTTGAGTTAGAGACATAGGCCATGTGCATTTCTATGGCCAATAATGATTGGCCCATTAAACCTGGCGGTTAATAGAACCACCAATTAACCAATCTAATAATGACACTATAGTTTCTGTGTGTGTGTTAATAGGCCTTAAAGAAAAAATACATATTGATAATCATCTAAAAGTTATATTGTAAGATGCTAGCCTTTAAAAAACGATAAAAGAGATATCCATATTAAAGTCACCTGTATCTTTAAAACGCCGTAACGCAGACCACCACAGACACACGCAGGTCGTTTACTAAAATACAAGCAGGCCAAAGGAAGCATCGAAATGATTTATTTATTTAGACATTGTGCACATCCGGGTAGCCCGCTTTGTAGCTGCCTTAACAATGTCCCCAGGCCCGTTTGAGTGAAAACTCGTGAAATATGACTGACCGGCTGTCAATGCATTTTTCAGGTGTTTACTTATATAAATGTGTTAAATGACAGTTTTTGCCTTGTAGCTATTTGAAGCCCAGATCACAAGGCCTTCCAGGTAAACAATTACCTGTGTGGCGTGTTACTATAGTTTTTGGCCCGTTGTGGCAATTGAATGACAAAAGCTACTCAGGCGTGCACGCCGTTGCCAAGCAACCGCACTCTAGCTGGCAGTAAGCGTTTCAAAATAAGAACAATATGAATGCGGCAATATTGCGAGAGAGAAACATTCATACAACATGTTAAAGTAAATCCCGGGCCGTTTCAGCTCCAATAAGCATGTTTTCATTTCTTCACAGTGGCATCACATTTAAATTTCCTTGAATGTTTCTTCACCTGCACTGATCTGAGGACAGCTGTGCGGGTCCCGAGCTGTCCTTTGGCCCCCCGCGCCCACCCTCCCCGCGCCCTGCGCGGTGCTCGGAGTGGGAACACTTAGTCCCGCGCGGGGCCCTGCAGTCACATGTGCTGCTTTTCGCTTGTAAATCTTCGTCCTTTCCAGATAAGAGACAGAAGCGGGTTTATTAGCCGCCGCCTCGACTTTAATTGCATTGTCAACAGAGAATAATTGTAATTGATTTCTGCTCCTCTCGCAGTGACCGCTGTACACGCGTACTGACACACTTTAACATTGTCACCGGCTGCTTAAATGTCGGTAATATTTGGATCTGTTCACTTTTCTGATTGTCGTCCGATGTGCTTATTGTTTTGTGGACTGAACTTTTCATTCCGGATTCTCACATGCAGTAAACACTTAACTTGGGGGTGGGAGGGTACGTCCAAGTGTCTCCTGGTGGTTGTTAATTATAGGAGCTGGTGTAATTAATTGATCACTCTCCCTGTCGCCCGACTGATAAGAAGTCACATACATTTTCCAGCGCCTGGAAGGCTGCGATTCAGCGGAGGTCATTCAGAGGCACCAGCTCATCATCCCCTTCATCATCATCCCCTTCATCATCATCCTCATGGGTGCCGTTACAGTCGGTTATCAGTTCGGAGATCGTTTCTTCAACAACATGAGACTGTTGCAGTTAAGATGCTTTCAGTTTTAAGCTACCAATATGCCCAAATCCAGAGTGGTGCCTGATTGACTAACACTGACTGTTATTTTGTTTCCAACAAGAGTATTACAATTTCTTTTCTTTTTTTTTTATAGTCTGACCCATGGTTTTCAAAAAGGTGAAAGTTTATGTATTACATTTACAAGCTCTTGTTGAATAAGCCAACAATAGCAATGTAATCACACAATAAAAATAGGGAGGATGTTAAAAGTGGACGGTTATCCCTGGAAAATCAATGAGACCATTAACCTTTTTAATATCACCAATCTAAACAGACAACACTAAATCACTCCTGCCATTTTTACAGAAAAAAAAACAGTTTTTGTCCACTATATTGTGACACACATTAATGCATGTTTATTTCAAGAACAGCACATCATTTTTATTTTTTTAAGAGACCTTAGAGTGAAAATGTTTTGGTTGTAAATTTAAAGAACATTATGGGCAACAAGGTGCATTCATTTCATAGTAAATTACAGAAAATCTTACCTGTATATTAGAATAAAAGTACAACTACTATTTTTTAAGCCAACCAATAAAACCAATAAAATGACTGCAATACAGCAGTTGGCAACTATGAAATTACAGCACAGTAAAATGTATACATGTTAGATGTGCAGTACCTCATCAAAGTGCTGCACAGCATCTACTTCAAAAGATGACGTAAAACCAGTGGATATGGTTGATATATTTATGATACAACTGCAACAGAGCACACTTTCTTTTTATATTTGTCATGAGTATACATTGATTTCAGCAAGTGGTCGAAACAGTGTTAATGTAATGCAGAGGACACTGAAGCAGGAGAAATATGGAAAGATGTGACTGTCAAAATTACTAATAAGACTGGCAGTCACCCCTACAGCCTGCTCCTCCCCCTCACAAATTACCACACTCTCAGAGTTCAAGATGCATCATCTCAGGCAGAGGAAAGACAAAAATAATAATTTTAACCACAACTGCTCGATGAAGTATGTAAAGAGGCTTTGGTCAGGTTTTTTAAAGCTAAAATTCACTTTTGCTTTGCCCTATCATATCCAGTGTACAATGCAATCAAGTATGCAAAGAATAAGAGGATATGAATACTATCAGGCACTCTTTTAAGTCTTAATGTTAAATGTTCAGTGTAAATTCAACATGTATTTAGGTTATGCAAATTGCCTAACCATTCCCAAAGGAGAAATATACTTTATTAATAATAACGAAAAAAAAGGGATGTAGAAAAAGACAGACACAATTCCAATATTTGAAAAATGACATTTAATTCTTTTATTCTCTTCTGCTGCCACTTGCATGAACTGTCTGTGGACACACATCTGTTGGGTGCACCGCGTGATAGCGGACATTACTGCAGGCTGTAAGTCTGTTTCCTGCCCCAGAGGTCAAAGGTGACCAACAGCGAGCGAGGGTCCTTCTTGTTCTTGCGCACAGTGATCTTTCCGCAGAGTTCCTCCCCTGAAGGAAGCAAACAAGAGGAGAAATATCAATACATCATTTCTATAAACCCAATTTCCAAAAGAGTTGGGGAGTTTTTGTGAATGCAATAAAAGTTTAAAAGTATAAAAATTGTTGAATTTGTTATTTCACTTGATCCTTGGAAGAAATAATTTTCGGTGTTGCCCCTGACCAACATGATGCCAACAACTAATCAGAGAAAAAAAAAAAAGAAAAAAGGGAGAATGGCAAAGACACAAAACTATTTATAGAATCTATGGTCAACGCAATCAGCAATTAATTAGCGGCAAGTGTGGGTGTCAGAATTGGAATAGGAGCATCCATCTAAAGCTTAGTCTTTCCAGGAAAGAATGCGTTGTTGTTCAGCACTATGTGTCAAGCTCCATGAATGAGTAAAGAAACAAAAATCTCAAAGCACCATTGCAAAAACCTTAAGTCTTCAGTACCAGCAGAGAATAATATTGTGAAAAGATTAATGGAATCTGTAGAAATCTAAGTGAATAAAGGACTATGCTGGAAATCACTGATCAATAAAAGTCACCCTCAGACCACCAGGCAGTGCTGCATGAAAAACTGTCATGTTATAAATGTTGGATTCTTTATGTCAAAGATGAAAAAAGACCGTTCTGGTTGGTGCAAGAGAAAACTGTAAAAGCCAGCATCTGTGAGGTCACATTGATGTTGGACCAGAAGGTCTGGCTCTCAGTCTCCGCTCTAATTCATCCCAAAGGTGTTCTGTCGGGTTGAGGTCGGGACTCTGGTGTGGATGAACCTGACTGCCCTGCACAGACTCCATCATCCAGGTCTTTATGGACCTGCTTTGTGCACTGGTGCACAGTCATGTTGGAAGAGGAAGGGTCCAGCTCCAAACTGTTCCCACAAAGTTGGGAGCTGGAATTGTCCAAACGTTCCTGGTATGCTGGAGCATTCAGAGTTCCTGTCACTGGAACTAAGGGTCCAAGTCCAGCTCCTGAAGAACAACCCCAGACCATAATCCCCCCTCCACCAAACTTTACACTTGGCACAATGCAGTCAGACAAGTACGGTTGTCCTGGCAACTGCCAAACCCAGACTGGTCCATCAGATATCCAGATGGAGAAGCGCCATTTGTCACTCCAGAGAAGGCGGTTCCACTGCTCCGGAGTCCAGTGGCGGCAAACTTTACACCACTGCATTCGATGCTTTGCAGTGCACTTGGTGATGTATGATTGGATGCAGCTGCTCGGACATGGAAACCCATCCATGAAGCTCTCTGAGCACTGTTCTTGAGCTGATCTGAAGGCCACATGAAGTTTGGAGGTCTGTAGTGACTGATTCTGCAGAAAGTTGGAGACCTCTTCACACTATGCGCCTCAGCATCAGCTGACCCCCTCCGTCAGTTAACGTGGCCCTTCGTGGCTGAGTTGCTGTCGTTCCCAAACACTTCCATGTTCTTATAATACAGATGACAGTTGACTGTGGAATATTTAGGAGCCAGGAAAATTGTGCACAGGTTCCACGCTGGACTTCACTGAGCTCCTGAGAGCGACTCATTCTTTCACAAATAGTTGTAAAAACAGGCTGCATGCCGAGGTGCTTTAGACTAAAATAAAAAAAAAGACATGCTTCAAGTAGACTAGAAAAGGATGATCTAAATGCAGTCCATTTACCATTTATTTTTAATCCTCCATTATCCATGACCCCTTTTTCTTATTCAGGGTCACGGGGGTCTGCTGGCTACAGTCCCAGTCCTCTCTGGGCGAAAAGCTGGGTTGCACCTAGGACGGGTTTCCAATCCATCACACGTTTAGATGACCAACCACACACACTCACTTCTCTGGCCAACCTAGAATCACCTGTTAGTCTAACATGTGTGCTTTTGGACTGTACTGGAGAACATCATGGCAAACAATAAGCAAAAAAAAAGAAGAAGATTAAGTGCACTGTAATACTAGCTTCACTGCATGCTGAAAATACTTCAAAACAGAAGCAGTGAAGGAGAATGAGAGTCCTACAAAGCGTTATTTCTTTAATGCTTTCTGACACTGTGATAAATGTCTCAGGCAATCTTTGATTGCAGGTCCTTTGAGAGCGACGTCGTCGAACCGCTCACGCCGTTTATGACACAGGACAGCTGATATTTTGCAAAAATGGAAGATATCAACGCATTTCTTTGTGGTGTACAATTTATACATCATGCCACGAACCTACAGACCACGAAAGCTCATTATTTCCAAAATTCTCCAACATTTCCAAAAGACTATGTATAAAAACAAGTGAATGGATTTCACTTCTGTTTATTTTAAACACAGATCACATAATCAAAACATTTAAAAACTACCAACTGTACATCACTTACTATAACTTCTGCATCTGCATATCACAGTTGAGGAAAAAAAAACATCCAAAGATCTAAAACTATTTCACTGAGTCAGTCATTGATCAGTATATTTGTAATGAAAATTAAATTCTTCCTGATGCCCTGCAGCAGTACAAGTTGCTGAGCTCAGGCCTCTGCAGCACGAGTGCACTGATGCCTATAGAAATGATGGCGTGTGTAAAGGCAATGTGGTTTAATGTATGTTAATAGGCAGGATTGTGTGCGAGTGTATATGAATGCAGATGCTCTGATATCTCCAGATGGCAGAGAGAAAGAAGTGAATCTACAGTATGACACACGTGATCGGGAGGCCGGGAGAACACGCTGCTGATTATGACGCGTAATCACTCTGATTAACTTCACGTTTGACTGCTGGAGGTAAATGAATGTTTACCCAAACGGCAAACAAGCGTCCTCTCACACTCACAATCCCCACCCCACCTCCTCTCTCTGCACCTCGTGCCACTCATTGCTGGAGGTTGGTGGAGGGTGAGGAGAAAAACTGCTGACTGTGGCTCCGTCTCCAGCCAAGCGTCCGCCATCGCCACTGTCACGTCTTACATCGTTACCATGCCAACACCACTGTCACCAAGTCTGCTGCTGGCGCCACGCTCTGGGTCTGTGCCTCCACTGCAGAGGGGGCAGGTTGCCACGGTGCTTTACCTTTTGACAAAAGTAAAACCAGTGCCTAATATAAAATCCCATCACATGGCGTAACTCACTTGCAAAAGGAAAAAGACTTTGTTCAAACTCAATATTGAATCACCTTTCAGCAAACCACAATGTGTCCAACTGTAGACAGCAAAACTGTTAAGAGGTGGCTGTCAACTTCTGCTAAGAATGAAGAATTCTGCATATGCATGTGGAGCCAAGCCCTGGTATGAATGTAGGGCCATTGGGAATAACACTCAAAAAGGAAGGGGAGGAAACATAAAATGCAGCAAAATCCAACACAGACATGTTGCATGACCAAAAAAATCAGGGCTGCAGTTTCGTAAAAGCAACAGTCTGGCGTCCAGAAGGGTTACAGTCAAACTGAAGTCGGGAAATTTGACACAATAAAGGTCAAAGAGCTAATTGCCTGACCTTTGGCAACCGAAAAATTTGGGTCCAAAGACTTTTACCCTTAAAATAACTTTGAAATTAGCCGTCTACCTAGTTCACATGGTTCCAACTGAGGTGTTGAAGTGCACAAACAACCACTGACAGAGTGTGAAGTCACGGTGAGACTACGGCAGCTCCGTTGTAATCACTCAAACTAAACTCCCCATGGAAGAAGGGTCTTATGCCTTCAGTAAACTGGCCACTCAGAAGCTGGGGGAAAGAGGTAACCATGTGTGGAAATGAATTGTGGAAAAGAGCCAGGCTTTAGCTGTGATGTCGTACATCATCATGCCAGTATCATTAAGCACAAGCAGACCCATGAAAACAGCCTGTACGCAACCTTTCTCCATGAAATTACAATGGTAACACATGGCTCATGTTAGTGAGCCATTTAAACTGTTGTCATTTACATTTTAACCACTTTGAACATAGTCCTACAGTATCTACACCTCTACATACAGTAGAAACACAAAGTCTATCTAGTGTTCGGTGTGCACGTGGCATTTTACCTTCTCATCTGAAAGACATCTTAACTGACTGGTGGGGAGTTTCGAGCTTCTAAACTGTTCTAAACTGACATTCACTCTTCAGTCCAGCATACACTGTTGACCTGGTCAGTATTTTAGTTGTTTTGGACACATGAATTAAGGTGAAGAAGGCTATGAACCCTTTCAGATGAGAGGTGGAACGTCTTATATAACCACGAACAGAAATCCAGTTAACTTCCACTTAAGCTTTGTAGGATTGCCATCTATAAGACTCAGAAAACGCAACAGCATGAAACAGATGTGGGGTTCTATAAGTCTGGGGTAGTTTCATGGGGCTTTGACCTTTAGCAGTCGGTACAGTGACCTTGAAAAAACATCTATATATTCCCTTTTCATAGTCTACCTTATTCTAATTCGATTCTGGTTTACAGGCCTTTTCTCTTCAGTAGAGAGTCAGTGTGAGAAGAAGATGGATTGCAGATCCCAAATCCCAGTCTGCGGACACAACCAGCCCATATATTGAATAACAACCTGGAGAAACTTGAAGCTTGGCTCTGCAGCAGCTGTTTGTCAGTTCAAGGACCTTCAGGGTTTAAACAAGTGGGAAGAGGGGGAGGTGTGAGGAGGCAAAGAGGTGTTTAAAATGTACCTGGACAAGCAAGGTTGGGGAGAGGGTATTTGGAAGAGCTTCAGCATCACTCAGGACAGAAAAAGTTGATTGTTCTGAGAAGGCTGGAACAAAGATTACTTGACTGACTTGCCTTCTGTGCATGTAACCAGGGCAATGCTTCACCTTGGGAATAGTGAGACTTGATTTCACAAAAAAGTGACCTCCTTTTATTCTGGTGAATAACAAGCAGGTAAAACTGAAAAAAAAGGCCCTCCTCTTCAATACTAGAACTACACAAACACGCTAGAGCATGACAAATGATTTGCTGTTTAATTTATTACGCTGCCAGACGGGAGGATTTGCAGGGATGTTTTGTTCCAGGCTACTGCCTGCGTTCTTTCTCTTATGCCAGCACCTCCCACAGAAGCGCAGCCTCAGAGTTAATTACTGCTGCAACCGTACTAACACATCAAATAAGATTTGGTCTCCGACACGATAAATCACAACAGCAAGAGCCAATATTAAAGCAAACCGCTGGCTGTTTGAGCTCAGCCCTCACTACAGGTGATCGGACCTGAAGGTGTTTCTCAGTCAACACAGGCTGTTGGGGGTGGCAGAGCTTTGTCATTTTCAAGGTGACTTAATAAAGTTTTTTAATCCAGCAAAGAGGAGAGTTTACAGAAGTATGCAAGAAGGTTTGTGTATTTCAGTGTGTAAAGGAGCAGTTTGTCTTTTAAAGTATCCCATAAGAGCCTAGCAGGCGGCCAGTGAATGCTGTTAAAAACTCAATTTCTGGTTTACAGCTGCTGAAGGAGACCGGAGACTGTTTAAGAGCCAGCTAGTCTGAACACATCAATAATCTCCTTCTCACACCAACTTTGATTTCTTTTTCCTCTAAACTTTCCCGCTTGCTTCACATGACTTTTTTTTTTTGGAAGGCGTAATGTGAATTTAAACTGGACTATTAACTGGGCTTCTGTCTGATCACCTACACCAAATAAAATGTACGTCCCCTTCTTGTAGAGATCTGTACATGTCCTAACCCCAACCCTAAGCTGATGCACGGACATCTCACTGCGCTCCTGGGGATGACCTCTGGCAGCATGAATGCACCCCCATAAATGTCCAGAAATATGCCATAACACTGCAACTCAATATTTCTTACGTTTGGATGGATATTTTTACTGGGATTGCTGAATGGGTTCATGAAAACATGTTCCTATCGAGACTGGACTTCTGAAGGTGGTGCCTGGCAGGAGGAGGTCAGTAGAAATATGTTGGGCACCATGTGTTGCAGGGTGAAACAGGTTTGCACAAGAATGTGCCACAGTAGCTTTATTAGACTGACACCTGAAAGGTTTTGAAGGTGGGTCAGTGCTTTGAGCACTTCATTGATTCCTGAGAAGCTTTTGAAATGAGGCAGAAATCATTGATCTACTAGAGGAAACTACTTCTACGGTGAACCGTTAATGAATATCCGCTGTATGCATGCTTTATGCTTCTGTGATCAAATGACTAAATATTGTTGCTCTAGTAGGGAACTCTAACGTGTAGCCTAAAGTAAACAGAACGAAAGACAGAACTTCAGAAAGGACTTCGGTCTTCTTGCATTGTGTCTTCTTGGTTTTGCCTTTTATACATTTTCCAATACGACGACTTCTTTATTATTTTCAAGCTAGGTAGAACGATAGATTCCAGAATGTCAATAACAAATTATCATAACTCAACATTTGTCATCTCTTACTCACACAGAATAAGCTTAATTTGCCGTGTTGCTAAGTCAGCACATAAGGGGAGTAAACAACTGCAGAACTACGCCACTGCAGAAAAGACCACGCACAACTTACCAGCATTTGATGGTGTAATTACAAAGCATCACAAATGACAACAAGCGTAAACGCCATCAACCACACAGGTCCTGCACGCAGGCTACACAAGTAGTTGCCACACAGAACCATAAGTCACACTTTATTGCTATCTGAAGGTGGTTTTGCCAGGCAGAACTGATTTCCATGTGGGTGGAACATGTCAAAGTAGCATTTACCTGGACCGTGATACAAGAATCAAAGTTCCCAAGCACCAAATGCTCTAAAATAAAACAATCAGCGGTTTTAATCTTGTGTCTGGCTGGTTTATTCTGCCACTGACCATTACAATGATGGGGATTTAAATGTTGCTATTAAACAAAATGCATGGGTATTGTTTAATATTTTTGGAGGTCAAATCATTGTTTTAAAGACTGTTTTAATACTGCCGTCATCTGTATACTGTGCATGTTCATCTACCTAAGTGGTACAAGCACAAACAGTAGATGCACACTAACAGTTTGTATTAGGTTATCAGAAGAAATCTGCTTTACTCTGCAGTGGCCCCTGTTCTTTATGTATTAACTTACCGCTGCCCCCTGTCTCTCTGATACATTTATCTGACCCAGCAGAGAGCGAAGCTTGTGATAGCATTTGCGCAGCGTCAGAGTTTTTGACGGTCTTATCGTCTCGGGAGCAGCAGGTGCAGGGTGAGGATGGCGAAGGGCCTTCCAGCATCAAGTACAAAGTTTGTCCCGACAGGATTCATTTATTACAGTAGATGCCATCAGATCTCTGGCCAGCTAGTCAGCAGCTCATCAATTGTAACATGATCAGATGTAATCAGGATTTTCTTTGTAATATCACGTACACAGCATCTCTGAACTCAGACAGACACAGGATACCAAACACCGTTTGGTGATTATATAAGTGCATTTTAAATCACCCTTGTAACTTATTTTTTAGTATGTGGATGCATTAATCTTAATCATAAAACAACAAAAAAAAAAAAGATATGGTTGTCTATCAATGAAATCGATACTTCAATACTTTAATATGAAAGTGGCCGTTTCAGTCACTGGGCTGAGGTAAAGGACATTCATAAAGTCACACCCCACAGCAAGTTGCACCAATTAACAATGTTTTAATCTGCTGATACTGCAATTTTATAAATATTTTGATTGCCACTTAGAAAGCACCTTTCTTGCAAGACGTCGTGACTGGGAAGGTTGAAACTGGCTATCAGATGAAGTTTTACATGCTGTCCCTGAAGGCTGCGTGTGATTTGTTTTGATCTCTCTGTCTCTGCAGGTGACAGATATAAGCATCAACCAGCCTGCATCTGCACCACAGACAGATCACCTACTGCAACCCGTAACACGCACCCACAAGGTTCAATCATGTTGAGGGAAAGGAAAGTGGACAGCAATCTGAACACAGCTGAATTTAAACAGAAATTTTGACTCTAAGAATTCTTTTTAAATTAAAGTTAAAGGTTGTGTCTTGTTATCTTTTAACTCTTTTTACAGTTTTTCAAATGTGGTGGTAATCTATGTGGATACTGACCGGCCTGAGCAGGTACTGGCCTCTCCAGAAGGAAGACGCTCTGCTTCCAGTGTGTCTTGGTGACTTGAGGTCCCGTGGAGAACATAACCTGGCACAATTACATGAAGGGCAAAACAGAAAGGAAAAAAGGTAAATGCTGGAGGACTTGAAATCTTTTTAAACAGACCTGTTACTTAAAATATGGTATATATAGCAATAAAATCAACAAGCTAAGCATATGACAGGGTGCTGAGAGAGGAGCTGTGGTGTTGTTGGAGGAAGTCTGGAGTAGCAGAAAAGTATGTTAGAGTGGTGCAGGACATGTATGGGAGCTGTAAGACAGCGGTGAAGTGTAGTAGGTGTGACAGTGGAGTTCAAGGTGGAGGTGGGTCTGCATCAAGGATCGGCTCTGAGTCCGTTCTTGTGTGCAAGAATCAGAGGAAAGGTGTACAAGACGATGTTGTATGATAGACTGTGGCACTGAAGAAAAGACAGGAGGCAGAGGTCACAAGGTTGAACTTCTCTTAGTGAGTGATGAGGATGGATAGGATCAGGAATGAGTACATCAGAGGGACGGTGCTTGTTAGATGTTTTGGAGAGAGGGTCAGAGAAGCCAGACTGAGATGGTTTGGACAAGTACAGAGGAGGGAGAGTAAATATATCAGTAGAAGGATGATGAGGTTGGAATTGCCAGGAGGGAGATTGGAGGGAGACCAAAGAGGAGATTGATGGATGTAGTTAAAGAGGACATGAAGTTAGTTGGTGTAAGAGAAGAGGATGCAGAGGAGATGGTTAGGTTGATCCAGATGATTCACTGGCAACCCCTGAAGGGAACAATGAAACAATCAAAACAAGTGAAAACTGAGTCATTTGAGTCCATGAGATTTCACATTCAGGCCATTCGATGCATATGCGCACGCCACGGAAAGAAAGTAAATGTGAGTAATAAAAATCTAGAAAAACAAACAAAACAAAATCGTTTTGATTATAACATGAAGTATGTGGCAGAAATGCTGCACTGTTCCATCTTTAGATGGTCATTTACTGGTTCGGCCACAGAACGCAGCTGGGCTCTCTGGGCCAGCAGAAAATGCAATTAAAAGGCACGTGTGTGCGGCTCACAGAACTGGAGATCAGTTGTTCCAACTGGCCAGGCTCTGGAGGGTAAGCGCCTGCATCAGCAGTCGGCTACAAACCGCGTTGATTGCCTGCGAATGCCTCCAGGAGGAGGAACATGCTAAAGCGAGAACATAATTGAGTTTCCGTTAAATGCCTTGGTTGCGGTTGCTGCTTACCTTGTTGCTGCAGTCTTTGTCAAAGAAAATGTCGAAGTAGCCAACAATTGCCTGCAATGAAATATGAGGGCTGTGTTAGAATGTGACAGTACAATAAACCCCTGAATTTGTTTGACTACACGGCAACCCTGACGTGCAGAGCCGTGAGGCAGAGCTCGCCTCGAGGTATCAATGAGCAGAATCAGCTTAATGAGCTGTGGTGTTTAAACATCAGGTAGCACAACACAACTAATCATCAAATGTGCCT
The DNA here is from genome assembly GCA_014839995.1 of Xenentodon cancila. Taxonomy (NCBI): domain Eukaryota; kingdom Metazoa; phylum Chordata; class Actinopteri; order Beloniformes; family Belonidae; genus Xenentodon; species Xenentodon cancila. The sequence goes on along the minus strand of CM026197.1, from coordinate 3,827,928 downwards.
TTATTTTCAGATATTTCTGTGGTGATGCTTCTTTACATTGTTAACTTGCAGAAAACAAATGCCTCATGCTTGTTATACTAACTATCATATTGTTGTGGTCCTAGGAACCAAATTGGCCACTCAGTTACAAATACTGTATTCATCCATATCACTTACTCTATTTTCTTTAACCTTCCTTCCTCTCAAACACAACTGGGTTTTTCATTCAGGCTGAGTCAACAACATGTCTAATGCGTTCCTGCTCGCCTCATCTGAGACTTGTCACTGAACAAAAGAAAACAATTATGAGGCAGCAGCCAAACAACTTTCAGAAATTTTCTGCTGACAAAAACAAAAAATCATTTTTGCTACAGAATATGAAATTAGCAAAAGTGCCAATTCTGGTGACAGTGTTGCAGTTACTTAAAAAAATCTGCTGATGAGACAAGAAATGGGAAAAGGAAAATACACCTTTGCAGAATGTGTTGCAGCTGAATGTATGTTCATGGGTGATAACCATTAGGGAAAAAAGATAGTGTGAAGCTTTATTAGGCTAATCTAGACTTTCAGGGCCTAGATGTGACAAGAAATTGACTTTTTATGCCCAAAAAAACAAATGGTCACATCTAAACTCAGAAAAAGTCCAAGGCCAGAGCGCCTTTAGGTGACTATTGTCAGATTTGTGAGGTAAAAACCAACCCCCCAGGCTTGCTCCCTCCAATTTCTGCCCCCACAGGAGGAGCAGAGCCACTCTATCAATCTCAGGAGCACACTTGTAGTTCCAATGATGCAGAACTAATAGCTTTTAATCCTGACACAGCTGACAACGTGGAGGCCGGATCTCTAAGACAAAGAAGAGCCGAATCAATGCAAGAGAGAGAAAGCGTGGAATGGGAGATAGCAGAGAGGAAAGGAGTAATGAAGGATGGAAGGGCTGGGAAACCAAAAGGATGAAGACTAAGGAATCTAAAAGGAAACTAAAGCACAAGACAGGAAAAAAAGTTGTAACATTACGCTTTATTTACTTCTGTCACTTGTAGAGCTACCTACTGCATCGGCTGCTCAAAGCCACTTCAAAAGTCTGGTACAATTTGATTATTTAACATCTTTTTCTTTTTAAAAAGGCATCTAATGTGGATCCACACAACATGCACACACATGCAGCCTCCATAATCATGCTGCCATCAGGAGGCTGTGTTTAATACACCCAACACCGAGGCTTCAATCAACCTTTATCGACTGAGACAGGCAGGGGCAGCACCACTAGCTCACAGCTTAACTGGCAGAAAAGAACCCAAAGTGGATAAAAGAGCATGTCAACCCAGTGCAATTATGGCTTTTAATGAACACTACAGAGAAGCTCAGCGTCAGTAATTAGGAAATTAGCTGTAATTACTCATCAGACAGAATGGATTCACCTCTCTGAGTCAGAGAGACAGAGATCATCCTCAACGCGTCTCGCTGATGACAATGCCTCGTAACCGAGATTGATTGTCACTTCTCTGTTGTACAACTTTTCCACCGCAGTCGAGATGGGCAATTAAAATATGGGCTACACAGGGAAAATTGCAAATACAAAACCAGTTATAGTAGCTTGGCGCCTCAGTGGCCCATTAAAAGTAACATCTGAAATGGCTTCAGCTGTTGAACACAGAAGATGTGCTGAGGCCGGTGCCAATCTGTCAAAGACGTGGCGTTCAATACGTTCTGATCGATGGAGGACAGAAGACATTTATCAAATGTCTGAGCACTCGAAGCACTTCAGGAGAGTTTTGACAGCAGATAAAGAAAACGAGGTACCAGGATTCAAACTTAATTTAAGGATTTGGTGTTTGCGTTTATCTGAAGTCATCTTCAAAACAAAACAACACATTATACAAACAAAAAATAGCAATAATAAAAACTGGAGACTTGCTTTATTGTTCTGGTTTGATCAGTTAGGCTCGGGGGGCAGATGCTGGGAACTCCTAAAGCTGAAATGAGCTGAAACTTCATTTTAGCCGATTGGCTGAATTAAAGCAGCACAAAGGAACTTTTGTAATTTTTAGCTCATTAGTTTTTACAGCCCTGTCAAAGATTTACACCTGCTCCGTCACTTGCCTCCTAACTCCTGCCCATATTTATTGCGCATTCGCTTTGGCGTAGGAAGGTAGAAATTTCTGAGCCCCAACTCTGAAAAATGACAGAAAATGCCACAAGTTGGACACCCGACTTGGTAATCTGTTAAGTTTCATCAACCTAGTTACACATTTTATGCTTACACCTGTTTTCATTTGCACTCTTTTCGATAAAGTATAATAAAATTCTTTTTTATACATTCCAAGTATTTTATTTTATTTTGTTTTTAATATTAATTTCAACAAACATGTTAATCGCCAACCAGTGATGTAGACCTGGAGGCTACATGGAGGCACAGACGTATCCAACTGATGAGGTTCCCTGTTTTGACTTCCCTTTTCAGATTTGAAAAAAATAAATAAATAAAAACAATAACTGGTCACCTCTCCAGCATTCAATTGGTAGACATAAAAACCCAATTCATAGCTCCTTTTCTTCAGAATCTGATCATTAGATTGCCTGCAACATTTTCCCAAGTGTTTGCGGTTGTTCGCATGTCATTGTCGCCTGTCCCTGGTTCTTGCTTTGTTCCATATATTTTTTTTTTTTGCTCAGATCAGAATTTCAGCCTGTCATGTGTTTGTTTTTTGAAACATTTATATTGTGGTATATCCGAAAATGTTTATCCCACTACCGCAGAGAAAACAGGAAATGAACGGGTAAACTGAAAGCAAAGACACATATGAAAAACAGGACAAATTGGAATGGGCACTTTTCATTTTCATCAGTGTTTAGCCTCGGGCCCCAGCTTTGTCTGTGGTAAGTGATGACTGTGGGCTTCCTGACGTCCCGCAAAGGAGGCTCTGCAACACTGCATCTCTCTGGCCCCCATTCTCCGGGCAGAACAGGGGGGTGGGGGTGAAATTAATAATTATCATCATGGATAACACCATCAGGGAGCAATTCATCACTGCTCCCCTTTCGCCCGACTACGTGTCAGCGAGCCGCGTGGCCCGACCAGATACTATTATACAACGGCGGAGGGGGAGGTTGTTGGGGGGGTTAAGAAGAGGGAAAAGGAGGGGCAATGAGGGAGAGGGAGGGAGGGAGGGGGTTGGAGAGTAGAGGCCTAATGCACTTTTGATGGGGTTTATTCAGGCGTGGAGATTTCAAGCACGGCCACCTCACGAGCAAGATAGTGTGAATTCCCCCCTTGATCCCATGTGACTGGCCCTGCAGCCTCTGTGTCCTAATGCAGCTGCAAGGCTGGAGCAAACGCGTATCTGACCTGGGTGCAGCACACCTCCAGACGGTGTCCTCACTCGTGACGTTCAACAGAACAAATAAGCACACTTTTCAAAGTAATGCATTTTAGAGGGAGGTTTCTTTTGTGTCTGCGCCACGTGTCGTGTTGTTTACAGACTCGGGTGGGACTTGTGACAAGGTCCACTTTAAGGCAAACCAACACATTTTCCTTCTCCCAACCTAGCAGGATTTATTGCCTTAACCTAATCGACTGTTTTGAATACTCTCGCCTTACCAAGAGTTTTAAGTGCTTTAACACTATTTAAGTACAATGTAAAATAAAATAAATTATATAATATAATAAAATAATAAGTTTATGGCAGTTTCTCAATGAGCACACAGAGAGAAGCTGATCTAATTCCAGCAAAGAAGCTTGTCAGATGACTACGCTCCCATTTTCTTTCATCCACTGAAAGAAAAGGGGAAAAAAAAGACTTAGTTCGCAGTTAGGCCACAGCTCTTGGTTTTATAACTCTTTTCAGACTGATGAGCAGCAGCAATTACTTCTCTAATGTCATTGCTAATGTCTTTCCTCCTAGGCACTGTGTTGAAACACACCAAAACCTGGTCTGTGGATGTGCTGACGTGCTGATAGACAGTTAACCAAGAACATTTGTGCAAATACCCACATTGTAATTGTCCCATTGTAATTTCTTTGAAGCCACTAAACTCTTGTTGAATGTTTGTTGATCTTTTTTTAACTTCTTGAACCTGAAATAACATCAGCTAATGATGTTGGCATCCAGCTGACACAACCCCAACCCGGGAGTTAAAGGGTGGAACTGCCTATTTTATTCCACCTCTTCATGTACTGTGCTAAAAAACGTCCTTGAGGTTGACGAGTGTGCGCCCCGTAAGGCCTGAAGGCTGCCTCCCAGACACATGATTTAAATTTGATGGAAAGCTGTTTAAAGATGGATTGCACACACTTTTCTTTCAGCAGCACTACAGTAGCTTCGTCAGCAGTGTTCAAATTAATTACAGACAGAAACTTATTCTCTATGATACAACTTTCCCAGCTTTTAAGAAGTGAATGAGGCATTTTTTTGCTGCTTGTGATATACTTCGAGTGATCATGACTGTAGTAAACCTGCAAGAGCAAAAAAAGTAGAAACAAGGATGAAGAAGAAGCCATTTAAATAGAAGTTTTAATAAAAGTTTCAGTAAATATATATGTTCTAATACAAGCTTTGTGAATGAAGACCATGTAAACCACACACAGGGGATGTGAATATAAGAGGGATGACGGGAAAGGAGGGATATAAAAAAACAGGAGTGAGAGGATTTGCCTTGTGCAGGAACGGAGCAGACGCAGGGGTTGTGGTGTTCATTTAATGCAAGGTTAGGCAGGCTGAGCTGATGAATGGACTGTCGACAAGAGAACAAAAGCAGGCGCTCAATCACAGGACAGGAGAGGCAGCAGCTCCCTCTTACCAATCCCTGAGCTCTGGTCCAGCAGCAGTTTACCCTTCACACACACCACCCTTTACTACTACTGAGGAGCTACAGCCAATCCTAACTGCAGATCTTTATCTTTTTTGTAACGTCACTCTGCTCCTGCTGGAGACATCTGTAAAGGCTGGATACTGGAGGGAAGTGTCTTCGGGATACATACGTGATTGCTGTAAATTCTTAAATGCTATTGTGCTGCAGTACAATCCAGCAGACTGGACTCACGTCCCAGAAATAGAAATGGGATGTTTTCAATTACAGAGCAGAGAAGACAGGAAAAATGAAAGGATGTTTACAAATCCTATTATATCCACCAGCATAACCCAGAGAACACAAGCCAGATAATAACTACTTATTGATTATCCATTAAACCAATACACAGACAGTGTCAGTGCAAACACTGCAGCGCCACACAAACACAGCCACAGACGGATCACATCACACAGCACAGCGCGTCAGAGCCTGCAGTAGTGAGACTGTTCTGTAGATGGCGGATTACTGCTGCTGTCGCTGTGAGAAATGTGGCACAGATACTGTGGGAGGATCATGGGAAGTGAGTGGGGATGGTAAAAGCCGAAAACGCGCCAAACAGCAGCCATTCTCCGTGATTTGCTGCCTGAGGCCAGGCCCAACCTTGAACCTAACACATGCTGCATCATGGAGCCTTGATTTCAGATCTGCCCTGCTCTGGTCAGGTCTGGCCAGTCTTTTAACAAGCTTTAATAAAATATTTTACAATAAATACAAAAGCTGCAATGATTAATCGACATAATCAATCTAATGGATAACAAAAAAATCCAAAAGAAATCTTTTTTAGCTTGACTCATCACATTTGCAGTACAAACTTGTTGCTCCAAAGTTTCAGCATTGCAGTCGTGTTGGTGGATTTGAAAAGTGGGTCGTTGATGCTGCTGTGAGTCATCGAATAAAGCCCGCCCACAGCAACACTGCAAGTGGTTAAATATGCTCCATATGGCTGGATGTGCCGTAGTGGATATGCTGATAGACAGATTTCACGAGAAAGAATTTTTGCAAAGTAAGTGGATGTGACATTATGGGTTGCAGCTATTACACCTGCCCGAGCTTTTTCCATTTTTAACCTGTGAAATTATGTAGGCATGTTCAAAAGCATGAATTTAAAAATATTACTTTGACTTTAGTCAGCGGATGTGCAACTATGACAACAGTCTACAAGTCTGCCAACCCTTCGTATCACAATATAACGATTATATACCTATGTTGGGATTTGAAAGATGACACTTTGGCTTTATCTATGTTGTACGACATGTCATTCAACGTCACATTTGCCTCATGTCTTTGGTTCAATTTGAAACTATCAAATATCCAACTGACAGACATCGTCTTAAATTCAGAAACATAATCCATCAATGTGCTGAAAGGTGTCTCTTCTCTTTGCAGTGCCTTGTTCCTTTCACACATCTTTGATGAATGATAGATGCTGACAGTAGGTTCAGAGTTGCTTCAGGACTCTTTTTGTGTGTCTCCCTCAATGTTTGAAACTTGGGATGACTTTTGGATTTAAAAGAAATGAATAAACACCTCGATGAAGATAAAAGTTCCTCTAAACCTTTATGTATATGCAGCAGAGCATAGAAATGTTTTGTGTGTTTGTTTATATGTGATTTATCACTTGCAAACAACTTGACTATTTTGTCAAACACAAGACGGTATTTCCATAAAAGTTGGGGATTTTTTTGTTAACTCAAACCTGTAATTTGTTTATTGCTATAAACCTTTGTTCAACAGACAAAAATACCAAAGACATTTTTAGGAGTTTGAAATTTTGCTAGAAGAATCTGTGTCCCCAGGTTGCAGCTGCTCACTGAAGAACCTCCTCGTCATGACGGAGCATGAAGATCCAACAGTGGCAGCACTAACACTGCTGGAATTTTACAATTACTTTTAATAATCAATGTATTTGATCATGTCGACTAATTGGTACAGGCTTAGCTGAAATTACCATGGACCTCCTTGGAAAATAAATTGCCTTTGTGGCCTGAATGATCTAACTTCTCTTTGGCAAGTTTAACCTGATATTTTGTCTTTCCCACCTGATGGTTTGAACCCAACATCTTTTTCTTAAAAGCTGAAATGTGGACTAGATTACTTTTGTGTTCTTTCTTCCCTTGTGCAGCGAGATTATGTGAGCTAACATTTGTATAAAATAAAATATAAAATAAAACGTCAAAACGAATCAGACTTAATGTTTGCATTAAAAAAACTAACTTTTCTAACTTCCTCAGCGATGTCGTTTGCAGTCATTGGTCCTGATGATACACGAGTCTGTGTGTTTGTTCTTCTTACCGTGCAGTCGGTGGTCTTTGTCATCTTCAAACAGAAATCTGCCGTAAACTCCAGCTCTGACAGACAAACTCTGTTACAGTCAATGGTCTGTAAAAAAAAAAAAAAAAAAAATCAACAACACACATGATCACAGTTACAACATCACATTTAACACAAAAAAAGCCACATAAAGAGACGATTGATGAAATAATACATTGCAATACAGGATAAAAGAAAAAAGGGAAAGTGACACTGAGAGTTGAACCAAGAAGCACAATATATATGCTAATGAAGGATTTTGAGCCTAAAGTTGGAGTTTTTAATGTCATAGTGGCAGAGTGGTCTCTTCTTTACCTGCATATAAATAATAATATCACAAAAACTGTGTTTGTACCGAGATTCAAATAAAGGGCCAAACAGAATAAAGTATTTTAAGCTGAAAGTTAACAGTTTGGAGAGCTGAAGCTCTGAAAAAGTGTAAAAAAAACTACAAAAAAAAAAAAACCACACACAAAAAAAACAACAAAAAAACAGTGAGTCAAGAGATAAATGCAGTTTAATGATCCGGGCGGTGTTAAACGTGGTTACCCTAACATCCAGGTATTCGTGTGGTTTTCACTCAGACTGACGCCTGCCTGAACATTAAAGCCACCTGTGTGCACCTCCTCGTGTCAACCAGTTCAGTACAGTTTGCCAGTTTGCTAAAATGATTTAGAAATGCTTTCAAGTAAATGATACAGAACTGATTGCATGGACTTCCAATTTCTCCTGATTTCTCAACCTGATGGAGCTTCTGTGTGATGATTTAAGACGGATCCTTGGAGGCAGCACCTGCGGCACGCAGAACGCCTCCGTGCCTGAATCCACTGGTCCCATGTTGAACAAAACAAAACAAGGCCTTCTCACACTAAGATGGGGTTGATGCTTCATAAAGTTATTTTAGACATGCTACTAAAGATGGTTGATGAATAAATATATTTATGTATATATTTGTATACATACACACAGCAAAAATAGCACTTACAGAGTTTTATTGTTAAGTAAAAATCAACAAACGTGTGTCATTAGACAGAATTTCCAAAAACATGACCATAGGCAAGGCAATTTATTTGTGTAGCACATTTCATTGAAAGTGCTTGACAACAACTTTAAAATGAAAAAAGGAACACAAGAATGCAAATCAAATACAAAATAAAAACAGATAAAAATCAATTTGGACAGAAAAAAGAATAAAACTTAGTTGGAATAGATCTGTCAAAATAGTGCAGTAAAATTAGACTAAAAGGTTTGAGAAAACAGCAGTTTCCAGTTTGACTTTAGAAGTGTCGAGAGCTGGAGCACATTTAATATCATAGGACGTTATTCTAGTAGCTAAATGCATTTTCACCCTGTTTGGTTCTAACTCGCCGTTCTACCAGCTGACGGCCCTACTTGTCCTAAATACAACAAGAAGATCAGAACTGTATTCTGGCCACGTGTTATTTTGAAAAACTATTAACAAAACTTCAGTCTATTGTGGAGGTAACTGGCAGCCAGTGTAAGGATCTCAGAAGAGTAATGTGCTCAGGTTTCCTGGTTCTTGTTAGAACTCTGGCAGCAGTGCTATGGGTGAGTTGAAGTCATCCAATTGTTTCTTTGGGAAGACCTGACAGAAGATTATTACAGTAGTCGAAGTCTGCTGGAGATGAAGGAATGAATGACCTCCTTTAAATCTGCTCTGGACATCAGATCTCTGACTCTTGATATTTGTTGGAGGTGATAAAAAGCTGTTTTAGTTACAGCCTTGACGTGACCATTTCTAATTCGGGTTTTTATCTTAAACCCTCTGGACTTATGCTGGGCAGCAACTTAAACTCTTATGCCTTGTCTTGGTTTAAGTGAAGCAAGCATTCAGCTCTCGACAAGCTGCAAGCCTTGACAGACTGAGTCTAATGGACCAGA
>CM026197.1:3093889-3216389 GCA_014839995.1 Xenentodon cancila | reverse complement strand
CATGTCAAACCGTCCGCCTGACGCCTGGACTCAGACTCTTCACCTGTAAAACCAGTTTGTTTCCGTTCAGATCAGACCAGTACCACATCACGTACCTGCCGGGTCCCCGCATGTCCCTGATCTCCACGTTGAGGAAGGGCAGGAAGGGGTTTCCACAGAAGGGGCAGGTGGTGTTCAGGTTGGAGTCGTCTGCCGTCCAGCCGGCCATGATCTCCTCGTCGTACACCAGGCAGTCGCACGTCTTACAGCGAGAGCAGCTGGAGATGAGCAGCTGGAGAGAGATGACACGTACACATGCAGAGCTCCATTTAGCAGCAGATCCTGGACGAGGTCAGCTGACACATGCACACACAGAACACGCCCCCCACGTCAGTTCAACCGCTGCATATTGTTTGTAAGGCTGTGCTTCGCTGACATCCTCTTATGTTTTTCTACTGAAAAAGTCTTTCCTTTTTCTTGGATAAAACAATATATGATCTTTTTGAAGGCTGCCATGTACTCCGTTTTTACTTTGAAAGTATATCCTTGTATCCAAAGTGGGAAAAAATGGAATAAAAAATGCTGAATGTCTTTTTAAACATTTAAACATTATATTTTGAACCCGAATGGCTAGAACCTTTTCAACCGGTTCTGCTGGGGAGAAGGTTTGATTGGATTGAACTTTATTCCAAAACAAATCACGGGCCGGGCTGCAGGGAACGCGTCCTTCAGCGGCAGGTGAGTAAAGTGACCTGCTCGGTTCTGCTCCGTTTGTCGTCTTGCGGTTTTACCTCCATAGCGTAGTTGTTGAAGATGCTGGTGTTGCTTGTGGAGCGTGAAGAGCTCAGCTCGGATCTGTCTGGCAGCTGGTAGGCAGGTGGAGAGAGGACGCATCCTGCAGGAGATCCAGAGATGATCAGAACATGTGACGCAGCGATCACAGATCAATTTGTAAAGAACCAATCGACACTGATCAGACAGTGTTGTAGTAGAAGTAAAGTCATAGTGCTCAAATAATATTCACATAATCAAACTCTATAATTTAAATACATTTTTTGGAAACAGAAACTGTTGTTTTAGAATGTAATCGTACAAAAAATAAAAATAAAATAAAAAATAAAATCAGTTTTGTCAGCTTGACTTAGTGAAATAAAGACTCGGAGTTACCGGGAAGCAGAGACGTGGGTCTCCCGAGGCTGCAGCCTGCCGTGGGGCTTTGCAGCCTGCTGTGGAGGGGGCTGCGTCTCGGGCTCCTGCGGGGCCTCGAGGGGCCAGCGGGGCCGTTGTTGTGTGGAGACACCAAAGAGCACTTCGACTCCCCACCGTCCTCTTCATCCAGCAGGGAAGAGCAGTCTGGATCCCCGACATCGAGGGAGGACACGCTCAGACGGTCACCGCTACCGTCCTGGATGGACAGACGAGAAGAAGCGGCGGGTCAATAACGCTCTGATCTGCCGAAAACCCAAACTGACCTCAAATGCTGAAGCAAGTGAAAAAAATATTCAACTCTACGGTGATATACAAAGTGTTAGATGTAAGAGGTGTTTTTTATTTTTTCTTCTGATCTTCTTTAGGTTTTTTAACTGATCTTTTTCTGTTGGACTTACGACATGTGAAACTCATAGATGCTGGTTTAGATGCTGTTCTGCCTGCAGGGTTTCTACTGGTAGTTCTGGGACCGTTTAACATTTCTTATGATGTGTCACCTGTTGCTTACATGTGGCAGATTAGATTTCCAAAGACCAGTTCATAATCAGAAAACCACATCAAATGCAGATGAGCAGGAGTATGTTCTGGACTCCAGCATCTCTCCACCTGGATTTTGGCTGAAACAGGTGGACTGGAGAGTTCAGACAAGCCAACAGAAGTGTTTGTCGACATCAGGTGATTATCCTGGACATGTGACTGTGAAGGAGCATCTCTACAGCGCAGATGAACTGTTTCTGATCCACGCTGTTTACCGAGACATTTATTGCCTGCTAATGCTGTGTGTGATGTCATCACTTTTAAATAATTTTTTGTGAAGTTTGTTTTGTTCGGTTAGTGAGTTTGTAACACGTTTCTATTGTTAATCCAGCTGCCGTTTAAATCCTACCAGGATTTGGGTTCTTACTCTACAAGTCTTCCAGGTCTTACCAACCTTTTATCATGATAGTTGCTCTTTACACAAAAATTTGAGTTGCCTCGCAGAGCCACCAGATGGCAGCAGAACTGAACTGAACAGAACCTGCTCTGCGTCTGCCTGATTTTACTAAAATGGAAGAACCCATTGTTTTGCTTTTTATATGCTACAAATTTTTGAACTATATAGTTCAGATGTTTCATCAAAAAATTAATATTCATTATTAAGTAAAACACTCCGAACCATTTAAGTTCAGGAATCCATCAGCACCTCAGTCGCTCAACGCCGTTGTGACTAAACTTTCAGATATGACGAACATCTAAAAACGGGTTCACAGGCCTAAAAAGGCCTTCTTGATTAAATCTCTACATTGATGCAGCTCAAGAAGGAGCCTCTGTACCTTGGTGGGTGTTGTGTAGGTGGCGAGACGAGAATACCAGCGGCTGGCTTTCTCAGCCACGCCCTTCCCGGCAGAGAAGACGCTGGTCTTGAACACATCCAGCGTTGGTGTGAGCAGAGTGTCCAGAGCAAAAGCGGATGAGGAGGGCGACGGCGACGCCAGACTCATCCTGTCAGCCTTCTCCCTGAGGGGGCTGGGTCGGGGGCTGGGACTGGTACTGGAGCTTTGACAGGGAGGTGACGACCACAAGCGCTGCCGTGAGATGGGCTGGGAGGAGGACGCTTGGTGGAAGGTGCGGGAGCGCGGCACCCCGCCTGTCCTGAGGGGGGAGCCATGAGGCAGGCTGGACCTGCGCAGGGCAGAGTTTGAGGAGGGGTGGAGAAGTAGAGGGCTCGCTGGGTCCTGCAGGTCCAGACTGGGTGTGCGGCTGCTCAGCGGGCTGTCCAGGTGGTTCATGTAGAGCTCGATCTCCCTGGCCAGGTTCCTGCGACCAGTTGGCGTACTGGCCTCGTCCCCGTCTGGATAACAATCTGCATCCCGTTGCTCGGACTGCGACTCTGCTGCCAGAAGAGAAAGAGGGTCGAAGCCCGTTTCGATGCCTGTGCGCTTGATTGTGCCTTTGGACGTCCCGGTGATCCCCCCGCTGCAGCTGGTGCTGCCTTCAACAGGTTGGTTATGAAGTTTGGCCCCTGTGGCAGGTTTATCAGAATCCAAATCCTCCAAGTCAAAAATCGCATCTGGATTGTTCCTGTCCTCATCACTGGAGTCCATTTCCTCCACTTCCTCTTCCACTTCCACTTCCCTGTGATCATTTCCGCGAGTGTTTGTCTTGGCAGCTAATCCCTCCAACCCACCAAGAACCACAGAATGAAACCTCGTACTCTTGCTGTAACTGGCACAAGAGAGAATTTTGGCATCTGCACCTAAATGCCCAGCTATCTTGTCCGGATCAGTTTCCGCCTGGCTCATACCAAGGCCGAGGACAGCGGTGCCACTGCCGCTGCTGCATGCCGTGTCTCCACTCAGGCGCCGCCGCCTCACTCCCTGCCAGTCCAGAGCGGATCCCCTGCCGGAGCTGCCCACCACCTCCTCCAAAGCACTCCTGTGTCTCCTGAGCAAGCTGTTATTGTGAACTTCAGCGATTTCATCCAGCGAGGTGGTGAAGAGGAGACCTGCGACGTGGCCTGACAGCGAGCAGGGAGGAGAAAATCATATAAAATCATTTTCATGAGAGAGAAAAAGAGAAATCTGTGCATAGATGAATTAACATTTAAAATTAAAAATGATAAAAAACACCACACAAAAGATACGTTCGTTTGAATAGGCCACTGATGGCTCAACTTTAACTGCAAAAGAATTTATGCTTTGAATTTATTATAGCTGTTTTTTTTCCTTTCAATTTCTGATCTGCTTCAGCAGCCGATGAGCACAGGAACTGTTTTTGAACAATTAACAAAAAGCAAAAAGGCAAAACTGAAATTGTTAAACCTTTTTCAGCACAGGTAAAATGTCAGAGGGAGTCTTTATGTTGAGAGCATCTCCTGAAAAGTCAAAGACGGTTCATGGGCCACTGACGTACCTGCACTCGCTGAGCTCTTGGGTTTGCAGGATGAATCATCATACGGATAGCTGCTGCGAACAATCCCTCGGGGTCTGAAGGAGGAACTGATCTCCATGTCCAGCTGAGGGAGGAGGTCCTTACTTCCTTTGGTACTATCTGTTTCTGACACTGAACACAGAACAAACCACTCAAGATGGACCGTCTTTAAAAGTCCAACACACATCTGTTCTCCACAAAAACAAATCATCTCAGGAGATGGAAAGATCAAGACAGAACGAAGTGTTGTCATGTTATAGTTTTAGTTATAGTAAGGGAGTATTCAGAAACATGGTGTGACATCAGACTACTGACAGGAGCTGCTGTCGCTCTCTTTCTTGTCGTCTTTGTCGGGGGCGGAGTCCTGGGGTGCGGGGTCTCCTCTCCGAACCTCCTCCTTGGAAAGGGAGTTATAACCCAAGTCTGACTGATCTCCTGCAAAAACACAAAAACAGGTGAATGACAGACGATGCACACAAGAGCCAACGAAAAGAAAATATACAAATGGGTTAATTAAAGATTTTCAATACATCAACCCTTCTCACACTATTCAGTAATCACGGTGGGTTTTTGCTGCAAAAACTGCTGCCCAATTATAGCTTCACACCACACTTCTCTCTTTTATCTCTTCTGTTTTTAGAAGAAGTCAGAAAAAGGCTGTGCTGCATAAAGGAGTCGTCCCCGGGACATGCAGAGGTCCACAGTTGCTCTGCGTAAATAAAATGCATTTTCACAGCTGCGAATGAATTTGACTGCTAAGACTAGAGGCTGACTCTCCCATCTGTCTCTGGGTCTCCTGGCAACCAGCTGTCTGGTGACTTGTTCTTCTCTTTCATCCTTCCCATGAACCTCTTGTCCTGACATCTCTAAATAAAACATGAGGCTGCACAACATGTCAGTGAAACGGTACCGAGCCACTTGTAACTGGCAGCAAAGAACAAAACTCGTTTCAGGACGGTAATAGCTGATGAACTACACAATGCACTAAAGTGCTTTATCTCTGCCTTGAATTCTCTCCGTCACGTCTGCCCACCGAGGTACAATCCTATTGATTAAAAATACATTAATAATCAAAAAGAGTGTGAAACGTAACAGCCTAGAGGCACAATTAATAATGTCAAAACACATGGAAAAGTGAGAGGAAGAGTGAATCACAGAGGAGAAATGAGCAGCAGACTGGTTTTCGTGATTGAGGGAAGACATAGTGGAGGAAAAACAAAAGATTGAGAGTACAGAGACACAGAGAAGCAGAGAACAATGGAAGTTAGAAAATAAAAATGCTTCAAAGCAGCTGAGATGAGACAAATGCAACCAGAGAGACTCAGGTGAATTGAGAGCAGTTTACCTGGGTGGAGAGTGGCTTCTCTGAGCTCAGAGCCCCCCCAGTGTGAGTGGGCCACCACGGGCCTGGCGCCCACGCTGCCACCCCCACGGCCGACTGCATGCAAGGGCAACACAGGCAGGGCCAGAGTGAAGGGCGGGGTTAGGGACAGGGCAGAGCAGAAACCACAGCCACAAACACCACGGGCAGATTATGGATGTTCAAAACAGATGCAAGGAGAGCGGAAAAACAGGACGCGAAGGGAAGGAGGTGTACAACGAAGAGGGACATGAGGAGGAGGAGGCCAGTTGGTGGGTGGAACAAATGAGAAAGGAGGACAAAAAAACAAGAGAAAAGAAAAAAGATGTAAAAGGAAATGGCTGCCTGCATGAGATGGAGTCGAGCAGCAACCATCTGAAGTGTACCTGTGCTAGATCTATCGTCAGTGGGCTCTACTTTGATGGAGTCAGAGGTGTAGGGGCCCTGCTCGGTCAGGTTAGTGTCAGCAGAACTGTCCAGGCTGCCGTGACTCTCGGCGTCCAGGTCACTGCCATCTGCCCAAAAACAACAGAGGGATAAAGAAAGAGGTCTGCCACTTCTGCTCCACCAGGCTCAGCTGCTCTCCTCCCTCTCGTATCGCCGTTTATTCAAATATATAGACTGAAAAAAGAAAACAGCAAAGGCTGAATATTGATGTGACTCTCATATATGCGTCTACAGGATCCATTTACATTGTTTAAAAGGAAACTGAAGTTTCAAACTGCACTGTGACAGAGCATCAAGATACCAGCTGCTCGTTTACGTAAAGACGCTTCGATGGCGTAAAGGCGCTTTGTTGACGTAAAGAAGTTTTGTTGACGTAAAGATGCTTCGATGACGTAAAGATGCTTCGATGACGTAAAGACGCTTCGATGACGTAAAGACGCTTCGATGACGTAAAGAAGTTTTGTTGACGTAAAGATGCTTTGATGACGTAAAGACGCTTTGATGAAGTAAAGATGCTTTGATGAAGTAAAGATGCTTCGATGACATAAAGAAGTTTTGTTGACGTAAAAACGCTTTGATGAAGTAAAGAAGTTTTGATGACGTAAAGATGCTTCGATGACATAAAGAAGTCAGAAAGTTCTCACTCAGGTCGCTGTTTCAGTATCTTAAAGCCGTAGATCATCTGGTGAGGATTGTTACTGAACTAAGAAAGGACACAGATTTCTTCAAAAAAAGTAGTTTGTTCTCTAAACATAAATTAATGTTACTCAGTATTTTACAACTATAGTTATTAAAACTATAATAGGTTTACCAGATTAAAATATTGTCACTTTTGTGTAAAGAAGTATTGTTAAAGTTATTATATAAACTAGTCATTATGGGTGGAAAAGAGGAAAAACACAAATGTTCGTCTTGCAACTGATCTTTTCTAATTACTATTAACTGATTAACTGAATGTTTCTTCAGTGCACAGTAGCTCAATCTGACATGCATTCAAAATAGTGAAAAAGAAACAAAGCGAAACCCCGTCATACATCATGAGTCATGAATGCACAAATGCGTTTGACAGGAAGCTTTGCACCGGATCGGTGCTGAACTCTGGTGAGGCGTGGGCTGGTCACCGACTATCGAGCATCTTAAAAACAGCAGGGATTAGAAGGACGGGGATTAGCAGGGACTGCAGCCCACATGCAGGGGAGTTGAACATCAACATGTCGACACAGTCTCACCTGTTAACTCTACAGTTCATTCATTAAATCGGGCTTATGCACGCTTGAACTCCCTACAGTTAAGAAGTTTTTATATGTTACATCGTGCACCAAACATGATCCGTTTCTGGTCCAACAAAGACAAAGAAAAAAACTAACATTGCTGGAAATTAAAATTTTATTTAAAATACTCTCAATTTCTGAAAAATAATATAGAAATATTCAGAAGTCATGTTACAGTGGAGCACGCTGATGCTGCACACTGTGTGTATATTGTGTATACTGTGTGTGTATTGTGTATACTGTGTGTATATTGTGTATACTGTGTGTATATTGTGTATACTGTGTGTATATTGTGTATACTGTGTACCACAGTCATCGTTAGTACGTAGTATACCACCATAAAATGCTAAAACATTCGTTGGTTGCTTTTCAGCTTTGAAAGTAACTAAGTAAACTACTAAAAGCTGATATAACATCTCGTTTTTTTAAGCTCACCTCAGCCGTCCTGCTGTTTCCAGCTGAACTTTTACGGTGTCTTTAAAAATTCCAAATCTACCTTCAAACATACATGAACTTTTATAATTACTCTCCAGAGCCCAAAACTTTTCTAAATTACAAAAAGAAAAAAGAAACTGCTATAAATTATTGATGATGATTTGATGTTTCTGCAGAAAAACAGAATGAACCAACAAAAAAAAACCAACAAAAAAACAAAAAAAAAACAACAAAAAAAGCAGATTTCTTCACATTTTATGTTGCTGGTTGTTTTATGTTTTTTTCAAATCTCCAGACACCGACAGTGTTGGTGACCTCGGATACCTGACAGGGGCGTCTGGGTGAAGGTTGCATGTCGTCGAAGGGCCCGTTTGAACTGCGCCGTGGCCACAATGACATTTCTCAGCTTCATCCACAGGAAGTATCCACCTCTGGTGCTGGAGGGCCACGTGCTCTCCAACACCGCCTGGAAACGGAGCAGAGGAGGGACAGCATGAGGAGACGGGCGTGAGATGCCTGGGAAAAAGGCCTCAGATGTTTTGATGTTTCAACAATCTGTTGCTGTAAGACGTACTTATATCATTTTGATGAATAAATTACTGAACATGAGGAGACTCAGCGATGTGTGCATTACAGCTCAAACTTCATCCATTGAATTTTTAACAACACATTCTGATTTGAGTGAACTAAAAATGAACCAAACCCTGCTCCATATAAAACGGTCTTGAATTAATTTTTCATCAAAGGCAGTGAGAGCAGCAGTTTTAGGTCCAAAGACACACTCAGCATCAGTAACCAAGTCACATCTAGCAGTCTCTGCTTGTCCCCTGAGCAGACTTCAGAAGCCTCCTGAGAAAAAAAAAAAAAAAATACAATTGTATGCCAGTGACCAGAACCAGGTTCATGTGGACGGCTGCTCCGGTATGGAGGCTCTGATAATTCAGAACATCTGAAATGAGGCTGAAATTAGGTAACTAAAGCACACTTTCTATATTAAAAACTGCAGAAACTGAGAAAATGTCAATAAAAAGGTTCATGAGGCATAAAACAAGTTATTTTTTCCCAGGTTGAAATCTGCAACGTCTTTAGACTTCAGTGAGCAGTTGAAATCTTGATATTCTAAATGACAGTCTTTATTTTAGGAAAACCTATTTAACAGTTTATCTGCTGAGAATTAGACCTCCAGCCAGGAGACAACAGTTTAGCACGATAAAGAGTGGAGACAGGAGGAGGCTGCTGACGGGTGATGCTCTGGAAAGGAGGAAGAAAATATCCTCCTGTTAACACCTCTAGAGCTCGCTGATAAACACCTCACAGATATTCACCCTGCTGCTTCAAGCTTAGCATTTAGGACAGGAATATATAAATACCTAGAGCTCGCGAGCACGCGAGCATGCACGCACGCACGCACGCGAGCATGCACGCACGCACGCGAGCACGCACGCACGCACACGATGACAGCAAGACTCCAGACAATTCAGCACATAACAACTTCAATAAAACTCTAATGCGCCAGTCTTACACTTCAACAATAACAAATAATCTGCTTACTTTAAGTGGCGTTTACTACCTCTTGGACAGTCTGACATTTACATTTGTATTGTATTGTTCTATTCTTCAGCTGAATTGAGCATTTATGTAGTTTTGCATTTCTCTGTTAGATACAAGTGGTATGAATCTTTGCTTTTCCTCAGTACTTTTACATTTTTTTTAAAATCACAAACTTGAATTAGGAAGATTACAAGCCTGTCAGTTTATGGTGGTATACTACGTACTAACGATGCCCAGTTTCAACAACAGGTCCTTCTCAAACTTCCTATCCAACCAATATACTGTACAAACACAATTATCATTCATGACAACAAAACAGATGCTTTTCAAACTCTTCTGCTGTGATGCATGAATTTTACTTTGACCTTATGACATCTGAGAACTTCTAAAATAAAACCATGTATACACATAAACCAACCCTCCTTCTTCTCATCCTTCATCTTCGAAGACGAACAAGCCTGACGAGTAAACATACATCTGCATCTGCAGCAGTGACTGAATTCAGCGTTCATGTCAGTGAAGGGAACCACCCCCTTCTGCTCCTTGGCCTTATATTTCAAAGATGAAATAAGATCCTCAAAGCACATTTATCTAACCTTTACTGCAGCCTTGTCTCCCGGGAGACGGCTCCCTCAACAGTCAGTTTACGGAGATGCTGCCTTGACTGCCACATCAAGGACAGGCTCCAACCCAACAGAAGTGTGACTCATCCCGACAGCGAGGAGCGATCACGCACATCGTCATACAACCCTGTAAGTGAACTGCAAATGCCACCACGGTTTTCTTTTCCTCCTAATGCAGATCGTCTTCAGAGGCATCGTTGTAGTCAGAAATCTCTACCCACCATGCCAAAGAGTGAAAATTGGGGAGGCAATCATATATGTTGCTACTATGAACCACAAATAAGTAATCAATAACAAGGCTCCAATCAGTCTGCTTCTTGTGTCATTCTTTTTTAAGAGCCATATTCATTCCCGGCAGTGACCAGGAGCTCTCATGTCAATCAGGAGTCGTCTCAGACTGACCAACACATTACACTATCAAATACACACTGGACAGTTAAACAAAGTCCCATCTTTGACACTAGATCGGATCTCAACACCGACCCTGCCCACTCTCGTTCATACTAGTTTGTGCAGTCTGTCAGTACAGTCAGGGACGTAGCATCAGAGCATCTTCTAACTGCTCAGCAGACGAAGCTGCTCTGGTTGCAGCTCATCACCAATGAAAAACGATGTGGTACCTTGTTGTAGTAGCCGTAGGTGATGGCATTGGGGTGAACCCCCGCCTTCTTCATCTCAAAGAGGACCCTGACAGCAAGGACAGGCTGTCCATACTGTCCACACAGCTGCATCAGCACCCGGTAGCAGACCTGTGAGCGTACATGTGCAGTTGTTTAGGCAGAAACGGCCATCTAAACAGAAATCTGAAGCACAGACCACATAGTAAAAACTAAGAATGGCTCCGCTTGTCTAACGCTGAATGAACAGTTAGCAGGTGTTCGAGGGACACCTGTAACGTACCTCATCAGGAGGTTGCAGCTTCTTTGCCTGCATCTTCCTGAGGACATCGTAGGCGGTGCGAAGCGCCCGGACCTTGGAGTGACAGACCTTCACGTAAGCCGGCAGACAGATGAACCACAGGCCGTAGCAGTGACGGAGCAGGCACTTAGACCACAGCTGAGGGATGGACGAGTACTTCTTGGCTATCTTCTGGGCTGATTTGATTTCCTGTAGACAAAAATTCAAATTCAAAGTCAAATTATTTATTATTGATGAACAGTTAAGGCTATTTAAGGCAGTACAGTGTATAAGATAAGTCCACATCACAGCAGATGCTGCTTTCGTCATCCTTAGCTTAAAGCTTTTAATCAAAAACAAGACGTATAGGGTTTTCTTTTACTTAGCTGATTACTGAGTATGTCTGCAAATAGTCCAAATATGAAACTGAAAAACTGACCTTTCAGACTGTTAATGAACTTTTCCTTATGTTTAATGATTATTAAGTCTGAATTGGGCCATTCTACACAGCTTTATGCTGCTGGTCTAAATGTGTCAGCTTGAGCGACTTACAGCGGCTGTCTGACAACACTGGTCACTGTTGTGCTGACCTGTTTGGTGCGTCTGAACATGGGGGCGGGGCTGGTGGGACAGCTGTGCCTGGCAGCGAGGCGGGAGGCGGGCATCCGCAGGCCCTCCAGGGGGTCAAACAAGTCGAGACTCAACACTGGAAAACCATCGTACCTAACGGAGACCGCACAAACACGTTACTGACAGACAGCCTGTGCTTTTACTTCTGTAAAACCCACATAAACAAACTTTATATACCTACTATTACTTTGTTATATAGTATGCATTTATTTAGTTCCTTTTCTACATTGGTAGGCAGTCACCTAAAACATAATTTCACGCTGATGTTCTCCCTAAATGTGGGGTTTGTTAAACATTCGGACTGTAACTGATAATATTCCACATCTTATTGAAAACAGATCATATCAGATACTACTAAAACATGCCCTTGTCTCCAGATTCACATGAGTTGTGTGAAGCAACACAATCTCATACCTCTTTCCTGCAAAATTAAAGACAAATTGTGCCAATATGAAAATTGAAGTGACAATATGAAAAAAAAAAAAAAAAAAGAAAAAAAGAAAAAAAGAGTTGCGGCAAATTGCAGTGTTGCAGCCGCAGGAGGTGAATCCAGCCTCCGTCATCGGAGAAACACTTTCTGGAATCATGCAGCACCTGCGGGCGACTCCATATGCCTAAACATTCAATAAAAGCATCATTCATATGTTGCCAGGTCACATCAATTCGTACCAAACAAACTGTTAGGGACATGTTAGTTTTGTTTTAACAAGACAACATTAGGGTTTCATGTGATGGACGTCTGTGTTCCTCACAACCGATCATTGATGTGTCTGAAATTAAAGTTCCCTAAACTGAGTCTCCTATTTCAGGATGGAAAATGGCACAAGCAGCACATTCCTATTAAAAGATATAAGTAAGCTTATTTTTAAGTCTAACTCTGTGGTTTATTTTCTTAATCAATTAGAGTGATTAAACCTTCTACTTGCCTGTGTGTTTAGTAATTTCTCCTTTATAAAGGTGGATACATAAACTAAAACAAAAGCTTACAAATATGACCAAACGGTGCATCACACCAAGAGTTAAACAGCAGAATTGTTTATGTATTCTGCCATCAGAAATGAAAAACTTCAGTGAAATGCAGTTTGTACCTGTAACACAGTGGATGCTCCTCTCCCTCCGGCAGAGGAGGCAGCTCTGGAGGTGTGATGAAGACTGTGTGCTCACTGCGCTGGGATTCATCAATCTCTATCAGCCTGGTCTCCTCCTGCCTGTCGCCGTCCACCTGCAGAACAGGGCGCACAAACACGCAGAGAGGTTGTTGTCGCGGTCCCCTGACCCTCCATCTATCACAGCTGATGGAGGCACATATCAGGACAGGATGCTCTGTAATACATATTTCAGTGTGGAGTTTGGGTGTTGGGGGGGTGTTGGGGGGGCCAAAAAGTTATTCCCTTTACTGAAGTACAGTTTTGCAAACAGCCTTTCCATCGTTACCCTAGCAGCCACATCTTCACAGATGAGTTTCGAGGAGAGCTGAAGGAGGATGGCAGCAGGTGACCTACATTCCTCTGAAGAAATGCTTCCCTGTTCTGTTTTTTTTCCTCTGAAATAGTTCCTCTACCTCTGCAGCCTGATAACTGACAGGACAACTCACACACATACACAGTGCAGGGCAGTGAGCTACAGGAGATGGGAATGATAAACACATTCACGACTGCAGCTTCAGGATCTATGAAGGAAAATAAGGCAGTATATTTATTTTTCCTCCTCTGCCATCATCATCCATGGTGTTGATATTAACGAGCAGCTCCCAGCATGCAGCAGTGAAATCCAAGGGTGGGGGCTTGAGAACAAGCTGACACGGTGAAGCGCACAATGATTTCATCTCCTCCGTAGCCTGATGCCAGGTTCTGTTTCAGTTTTCAGTTGGATTATTCCAAAACCACAGCACATTCTAATCAAATTGCAGATCATTTAAATCCAGTCAGTTATAATCCATAATCTGACTTCAATTCAGTTCATCTTTATTTATACAGCGCCAAATCACAACAAATGTCACCTCAAGGCACCAAGAATACTCCAAACTCACTCCAAATCAGTCCAATTAATGTACAGTTAATTAAAAAAATAACCGCCCAGCTGAGGGAACCAACAAACTGTACAAAGATTTAACTTTTACTGTTGTGACTGAACAGCTGAATAGTAGGTTCAAGGATAAGTCCACAGGCTTGTTTGTTGCACTTATTAGAGCAGATAAAGTCATCCAACATGCAACGCAAATATCAGTTTAATCAGCTCCAAATCCTCTGATCCTTAAACCATTATCAAGATGCATTTATGTCTGTGACTAAACACTTTGACGCCCGCCTCATCTCAGCTTGTGTTATCGCACAACTAAAGGAAATTCTCCAGGGACTTAAATACCAATATAATTGGCTAATAACAGTAGCTCTGCGTAACGGCAAAAACTAACCAAAATAACCCTGAACCCCCGTCCTGAACGTCTCCTGACTGATACAAGACAGAGAGAGAAAGAAAGAGAGAGAGAGAGAGAGAAAGAAAGAAAGAAAGAAAGAAAGAAAGAAAGAAAGAAAGAAAGAAAGAAAGAAAGAAAGAAAAGAAAGACGAAAGAAAGAAAGAAAGAAAAAAAAAAAAGAAAAAAAAAGAACAAAAAAAATAAAAAGAAAGAAAAAAAATCCCGACGAAAAGCCATAGAGCACACAACCAAAGTCAACCACGAAAAAGATACCCCCCCAGCTATGTCAAGCCAACGCACTATCTCATCCCTCATAGCTCAACCCCAGCCCTCCAAAATAATCCCCCTATCCTCAACCTCCTCCCGATAAAGCCCCCCCACCCTACTCCTCACCCCTCCATGCATCAATCACACCCCCACCTCCATCCACTCACTCCCACTCTCTCTCCAACCTCCCCCCATAATCTCCCTCCCTCCTAACCCCCCTCTCTCCCCCAACCTCCTCCAACCTCACCCTCCTCCCTCACTACATCCCTCCCTCCCCCTAAAGCCCGAAATCCCTCCCTACTTCCACTAAGAAATCAAAGACCAAGAAAGAAGAAACGAAATAAAGAAATAAGAAATAAAGACAGAAGAACGAAATAAATAGACCTAACTTGAGTATTTGAGATCAGTCCACATTTTAGCGCTGCTACAGAAGTTGAGATGGCGTGTCGACCATCTACAGTAGACAAAATGTGGTCAAGTCCATGAGCCCCACCTACCCAGAACCCAAATCTCCATGTTAAACCAGGCCTCTCATTCTATAGCTCCTCAGACTTGACGAAACTCCCGTATCATCGGAGGAACTGGGGTAGCGCTCCTAAAATAAATACTGGTCAGAATCACAGAGGCCTTCTGAGGATTAAATGAAATTACCATTCACAGTTTTGTTGCGGTCCATTTGTGCGAGCCTGAAACCCTCTCTGAAAATAAGAGGCTCCGTTGGGCATTAATACAAACTAAAATAAGAGCACTTCTTTGGCCATCACAGGGATCAGTAGGTTAAGTGTTTAGTCTGAGTGGGGAGACTCAATAAATCCACACTCACTGAGGTTCTTTCACAATAACTACATAAAAACTATATTTCTGCATAGACTACTTATTTCAGTAATATGTCTAGGTCTTCACTATAATGTATATATGTTAATTTTTTAAAAGTGTTCTTAAGAAGTGAATAATTTATCGACTTCAAGTTAATAGACTGTAAACATTGATCAGTCGTGTACCATGTTATTACTTTAATGTGCTTTAATCGTGAGATATCAGGATAAAGTCCTCTGCTCTCGAAAGGCTCTTTTGTTAATTAACACTAGAACGTCGACGGCACAGCCATGTGGCTTTTCTACCTGCATCGTCGCGGGGGCAGCCGTGAACATTTGCATGTCAAACGAGCACCCATCTACGTCGTTTACACATGAACACAGCCATTAGGACAGTGCTTCTCAACTATTTTCTGTGACCCTCCCCCTAGCAGAAAGAAAACAACTCGGGGTTCCTTTCCTCCCCCGAAGCAAACCCGAAAGCCAAAAATGGCTTGGGGGTTTCCATGGCAACGGTAAACATAACGGAACGGGAGCCGCAACGCCAGTTTTGTTATTGTTTTATTTATTTTTTAATAGAAGTGATGTGACCACGAGGCACACGACATCACCACACATCGTTTTAGTATATATTTTTGTAAACATATTTTTATTTTTGAAAAAGTCAGCGAGAGAGAAGCCCGGCCCGACCCGACCCGATCTGCAATTACACTTTATTCTAGTACGGAAAAAAAAAAGTTCCCCAGGGTCACTCGCGACCCCCTGACAGCTGCTGGTCAACGGTGATGTACCTGCCTAGGTTGAAAGATTTGACGCAGCGAGAGACCCCCCAAACATTGGAGATTGCAGCAAACCTGTCAGCCCCCACTCGTTCTGTGCGTGTGCAGAACGCACAGAACGATTATTATAAATCATAATTTCTGATGGCAGTGAAGTCTCCTCATTTGTGATCAGATTTCTGAGATGTGAACAATGAAAACTTCCAGGAAGTTTAAAAAAATCTATGCAAAGATATATGTTGTTTCACCTCTTTATTTTTAATTTTAATATTATAGAACTTTTCAACTTTTTGGGAAATTTCTGTCCCATTGAAAGTGAATGGAACGTTTTTGACATTTGACATTTTGTCAGATCTTTCAGTTCCTTCATATTTCAACTTTCTAATGTAGTTCAACTTTGAAAACATGAAACTAAATTTAAAATGTTTCAAATAGATTCTGATTGTTTCTAAATGGGGGGGCATGGTGGCTCAGTGGTTGATCCAGGATCATCTTCAGAGTCTGCTCGGTGTTGTAAAATTTGGACTAACTGGGAGTCTCAGTTTGTCTGAGCTTGGAGGCTCTTTTGAAGGAGAAAACCTCCCCCACCCTGATCTGAGCATTGAATGTGACTAGATGGGCCGTTGGAGAGTCCTCATTCAGACCATCAGGCAGGTATCGCTGCATTTAAATATGAAAGGTGGCTAATCGCAGGCTGCTGAATTATTCAGTTTAAGCAAGGCAGCCTTTTGGCTGCGCTCTAGCCTCTGGAGGGGGAGTCAAAAATCCTGGACGTTCTAGTGTTAAGTCTCCAAGTTTGGTACAAGGCGGTTACAAGCTTGAACTCACCTCTGCCGGACCATTAAATTACTGTTCAACTGAATTTGTACGGGTGGATTTCCTGCTGTGACTTGTTTGACTCTCCTGCCGTAGTAAAACAAAATGACAATGATGACACTTATCATCATCCATAACTGTCACAAATGAGGTCTGGATTTAATGCACACATTTTACAGCTGCAATGCTGCTGAGGCGGCCAGATAAGACGTTTTGTGAATCCTACTGCAGAAGGACTGAGATTTAAAGTGAGTCTAAATGAGAAAAAATTAAAATCAGCAGTCACGGTGGCAGGCGTAATAAATTACAACGTGCTTAATTACAGGCAGTGGCAGTACAGGCGGTGATTTTATAGACATTGGAGAGGAGGGAGGAGAGACAGCTGCTTAAAGTTTATAATTTAGTCTAGTCAGTCTGATTATAATTCAAGTCTCATAACGACTTTGGTCAAAACTGAAGTGTGGGGGTGTCTGTTCTTTGGCGCTGTTAAAGAAAGCGTCCTATTTTATCTAATAAAGCACTTCAAAGTCTGACACAACGTCTCTCACTTTTAAACAGGCAGAGCACAAACCAGCCGAGACTTTGGCCTCCACAGACGAAGCCTTTGCACTTCTCTGTAAATGGTTCTGCTATCAGATATGAATGCCGTCCACTGAGCTCTGCTCCATCGCCCTTCACAATATACTTCTTCTCTTTGCTGTTGTTAGTAAATGAAACATTAATGAAACAAGGCAGAAACAAAACAGACACATTTATTTGCCTTTCATTTTCTTCTGTCTCATCTGTCATCTGGAATCTTTGGGTCTTCTCAGTCTCAGTGAGGAATGTGTGAAATAAGAGCTGAAGTCTCAGTGGTTGTGATGCAGAGGACCAACGCAGCTCAGGACGCCACATGACCCGTTTTGTTTACAGCGCCGTTTTGGCAGGAAAGAGATTTGCTCTTGCAAGTCGAAAGTCACGGCACAAAACATCGAAACGGCCAGACCTCCAACATCCTGGCATCTACAATGACCCGACCAACTGATCAAAATTTCAAAAGTCCGGAGGGGAATAAATGGACGTTATGCCCTGGATTTGTAAACAACATTCAGCTTTGGAATCTTGGATTATTTTATCATTACTGGAAGGATAAGTGGCACGTCGTTCATTTAATTAACAAAGGCGCTAAATAAAGGCACCACACAGGCAGCGTAGACTGATGTAATCAGCATGTTAATTAGAATCAAATGTTACCGGGGACTTTCAGCGGGTAAATTAGACTGTTTACTGTGTGAATGACGACTTTGAGGCACCATCAAATGCGTCGTGGGGACACTCGCAGGGTGACGGCAGACCGACTTCCTTTCATCTACAACTTGAGTTCAAATAGCGTGATACTACTACGACATATTCAACTAAGTTTTCAGAAACACTTCCATCCATCTATTATCTGTTTTCCTGTCTAGGATCACAGGGATCTGCTGGAGCCCGTCCCAGCGGTCCTCAGGTGAAAAGCACAACCAGCTACTAATGAACAACCCTTCAAACCACAACTTTCCCTTTTACACTTCATTTTTGTGTCACATAAATCAAACAATTATTATTTTTGGACATACATTTTGGACATTAAATACTTCTCATCTAACCTTCTGCAAGAGACCAAGACTGTGTTTATTTCCGAAATGTCAAACTATTCTTTTATAAGAGGAGTCCCTGATCTAAGGTTACTTCAAATCGAGTCCCCTGATCCCACAATGTCCCTCGGGTCACAGCTGACATTTTCAAATCCAGCTGTGAACTTTCTAGGGTCAAAACAAAGGACATATGTAACGATACGATTCACAATCAGAAAGTAAACTAACCACGGTGCCAAAACTAAATCCCTTCAACAGTTTCATATAAATAACATATAAAATAGAGGGATTAGGTAGATGTAATAACTATATCTAGCTATGGCTGGGTAAGAAACCCAGAAATTGATTATAAACACACTCCTTAATTACATGATTAAAGTAACGTGTTTTCTTCATTTATTTAGAATCTGACAATCATTTTCACATTTTTTACAGTTTTTATTTTCTCTCTTTTCAAGACTTTATTTTGAGATCAAACACAATTTAACTAGTTTTATTGCTGCAACAACCCCCCCCCCTCAGGAATCAATACATTATAAACACCTTCTGCAATGGTTGTGTGCTTTGTCCTCCACAAAAGTACATAACGTGATGCAGCCGCAGCTCACAAAGACAGTCTGACAATTTAATAAAGGGACGAGCAACAAGATCAGAGGAAGGACGCCTGAGACGTAAGCAGGTCTGCGGATGTGAACGCTGGTCTCCAGAGTCACTTCCGCTATTTTACAACTACAGCTACAAATTGAGAAACACACGCACGCACGCACACACGCACACAAATATAACTCAAGGACAGTCAAGCCTGGTTCAGAGCTGTTTGCAAATGTCGCCTGAAAAAACAAGTGACCCACAGATGTGCTGGCAACAAGTGGGTGCATGGACTTTGGCTGCAAACATGAAATTTAACCTTCAACACAAACACAGTCCAGTAGAGGAGTAAAAGCCTTTAAGGACACGGGGTCAAACAATTCAGAATGCCGCCAGTGCAGCAGAGAAAATGCACCAACTGCTTCTGCAAAGCTTCACATCATCTCACTGAAGGATATGAGCTCAGGGGATCTCCAGAAATCTTAAAACTTCAAACTCTGCTGGTGCTACAGAAATCACTGAAGCGCAAATAGCCCTTACTCACTAGACTCATGAAAGCGTAGAAAAACTGAGCGCAGAAGTCTATGCAGAGAAAGTGGAGTTTTTATGAAGAGATGCTCTGGCTATCTCGGGACAAACTGCTGTGGCAGCAGATATAACAGGCGGTGAATAATCCAACGATCATTAAAAATGCAGGAACCTAAGGAAGGTGATGAAGCTCAGATGAAGCAAAATGCACAACTGTGAATGGAAGTAAAAACCGGAAAATTTCAGCCAAATCTGCAAGGATGGATGATGGTCTGAGGGCATGCTATTGACTTCTAGGGGACAGAAAATGTACCGTTTCTTTTTTTAATTTTTTTTTTTTGCAGAGCGATGGCCAACAGAGGGGTTCATGATAACAGACTTACCTTCCCTCCTTTTTCTGCATTCCGATCTGAATTGTAAAGCTGCTTGCAAAGAGAGGAAAGAGGGAAAAAAGAGAGAGAAAGAAACACTCAAGATATTGGAAGCAGAAAGGAGAGAAGCAGGTTTGGGAAATGACAAGTTAGGTGTCACAGAGGAAAGAGTAAGTGGGACACGGAAGAGCTGTGCTAAACTTCCATCCATCCGTCCATGAATCTTCATCTGCTAATCCGAGGTTGGGTTATGGGGGCAGTAACCTAAGCAGGGAAGCCCAGACTTCCTTCTGACCAGCCACTTCGTCCAGCTCATGTGGGAGGATCCCAAGTCAGTCCCCTCCTGGATGCCCGAGCTTCTCACCCTCCCTCTAAGGGAGAGCCCCGACACCCTGCAGAAGAAGCTTATTTCCACCGCTTGTACCCACGATCTCATTCTTTCGGTCACTACCCACAGCTTGTGACCACAGGTACATTGAGAGTTTCGCCGTTTGGTTCAGCTCCTTCTTAACCATGACAGATTGCTGCAGAGTCCGCATCACTGCGGACATCGCACCGATCCACCTAACGATCTCCCAGTCCATCCTTCCCCTTACTCATGAACAAGACCCAGAGATACATGAACTCCTCCACTTGGGGCAAGATCTGATCCCCGACCTGGAGAGAGCACTCCACACTTTTCCGACTGAGGACCATGGTCTCGCATTTAGAGGTGTGGATTTTCATCCCAGCCGTTTCACATTTGGCTGCAAACTGCACCAGTGAGAGTTGAAGGTCTTGGTCTGATGAAGCCAACAGAACCACATCATCTGCAAAAAGCAGAGACCCAATTCTGAGACCACCAAACCAGACCCCCTCTGCTCTTCGGCTACACCTAGGAATTCTGTCCCTAAAAGCAATGAACAGAATCATTGATAAAGGACAGCTTAGGTAGAGTCCAACCTCTACAGGAAAGGAGTCCAACTTACAGCCGACCATACAAACCGAGCTCTGACACCGGACATGGAGAGAGACATCACATATAGGGGTTTTCAGCACCCCATTCTCCCGGAGAACCCCCACCTTTTTGAGAACCTTTTTTTTAATTTCCATAAAGGGTCTTCTTCAACTGGGGCCTATCTGTCTTGGGTGACCCTACCCGGCATATAAATATATATACATATATATATATAAAAAAAAAGCTTACTTTGTCCACACAGTCGTCAAAGAAGGCAAGGCTGGCATCTTTGTCGCTGACAAAAGAGCACTCCTCAATGAAGCGGATGAACATCTGGGTCTTGGTCATCAGAGAGTAGAACTTCTGGTGTGAGCGGTCACGGCTCTTCAAGAACCCTGAGAACAGAAATGATTTACGTTCAGCCTGAAAAATAACCCTTAACCTGTTTAGGTCTGATATTTTCTTGAAATAACTGAAATCAAACAGATGGAATCATTCCCAAGAACCATCAGAACACATCCTCCAAAGATGGGAGCTTCATTATTCCATGAAAGGCCACAGGTCTCCTACATAACCAGCTCCACAGCGTTATTAGCATAATGGCCAATCTGGGATGTGCAGCAGCATCGTGAAAAACCTCCTTAATAGATGCTGAAAGCAGCAGAAGTGAGTACTAAACCGCAGCTGGGATGAGACCAAGTGCAGGATGGACGAGCACCAGCTCACAGCTCGGACGTGGAGGTCGGATTCCTTCCGAATCCATAAAGCAAAAACAAAAAAACCCAAAAAAACCCCTTAAATTTACTTTGGATTTTATTTCTTCTTTAAATCCGCTTCATTTCATTTGTTTATGTACTGCCATTCCTGTATGTCATCGCAGCAAAACATTTAAAAAAAATGGTAAAGATGCAATTCACTGCTCGTATGGAGATGAAAGAAAAGAAAAGGATTTTGTTTTAATCAGCAGATAAACAACTGTAATGTCAGAACAAACGCAGTGTCAATTCAACGAGTCCATCACAAAATACCACAAATATGCTGCAGCTGTATCTATCATTTTCTAATTTGACTTGTTTTTAAACACATGATTATTAATAAGACATTGCACTAGGCTGTGTAAACCTTTAAACACACTAATGAAACCATTTCCTCAAAGGTTTTCAGGTGTTGAGGTCATCCAGCGATGAAGAATGTCAGAGGTTTATATCTATACATCTTTCTTGAGCAGATCTTGATGAATGCCAGCTTTGATTCAGTGATGTCTGAGGGAAGCTCAGGATGATGTCGTTGCTTTCTCAAGAGTCCTTGAATTGTTTGTATTATTGCACTCTTGAGGAATATTCTAATCCCTTACAGTCTTTCTGTAAGAAACTTTGACTTCAATGATTTTCTTGGGTTTGGATCCTTCAAACATCTACAAACCTTTATTCTCTTCACATGATCAAGAAGAGGTGTATAGTATCAGTCAGGTACGCTGGACAGCAACAAAGATGGACAAAGGATCTAGACGATATTATGTTTTTTGTCACTGGAGATAGATATTAATATATACCTCCAATAAAAGAGTGATGAAGTTGGTTTACCATCTCTGAAAGTGTCATCTTTAGTTTGGTCTCTCATAAATGTGCCTGCATGTCTAATTGTCAGTCGGACATATGCTGGAATTAAAACACTTTATAAAGGTCAAGAAAGAGAAAATGTCTTGACGGGTGCCGTTTTATTTTGTCTATCAGGTCAAAGAGTGGTCAGGACTTCATACATGACTCACGAGTGCTTCATCTGTCTTTAGGTCATTATGCAACGTTCTGCAGCTGTTCCCGTTTGCTCCAACACTCAACTCAGACTGGATACAACCTTGGCCACACATATCCCCCTGTGGAGAAGATATGATGTTCAGCCAGCTCATCTCAGCTGTGATCCGAACCCCCTTTCGTGGGCTCTACTCCAGTGGTCAGACTCGGCCCCTGGAGAAGTAAGCAGCTGCAGGGCTAACTGACCATCTTTACGTTTAAAAACACCAGCGTCTTCTTAGGCTTCCTCCATACAGACTCTTCACGTACTAATTCACACGCGGGGCCGGACCCCTGAAAAAGCTTGTTAATTAAACAACACCATCTGT
The DNA here is from genome assembly GCA_014839995.1 of Xenentodon cancila. NCBI lineage: Eukaryota > Metazoa > Chordata > Actinopteri > Beloniformes > Belonidae > Xenentodon > Xenentodon cancila. Next base: position 3,193,828 of record CM026197.1, on the reverse strand, counting down.
TTTAAAAGCTGGCCAGCTGCAGAAACAAAGATGCAACAGATGATGGATGATGTTATTAATGTACTCAGAACTCATTAGCACTAATGATGCACTGAACTGTGAATGGCTGATTCAGTTAAAAAAAACAAACAACTGTGGTCGTTGATAGAAAACATACAAACAGGTTCTCGATTGCTTCACAGTTTGTGTGGCCTCATCATTTCAGAACATCAGCTGGACTTCTGTCAGACACCCCGCAGAGCACTTACAAATGCAATGTTGGGCCACACTGATAGTAGTACTATAGTACTACAAGATGATAAAATACTACTATTGGTCTAAAAATTCATTGTAATAAAGTATAAACGAACACGCCGTCTCCTCATGAAGGAAAATCTCACTAAAAAAGTTTTGGCATCAACTTTTTAATGCCCTTCATAACATGAGGATGTTTCCTAACAACATCATTTAACGGCTGTATTTTACGAGAATAAGTACGTACATGGTTGCAGGTGTATTAGTGCATTAAAGGGTTATTTTCCCAACCTGATCGTAATAATTAAAACTGAACATAAGCAGGTTTTGGAGCAACATTTGCTTCCACCTAGAGATCTTTGGAAGAACATTACCCAACCACGTTCTGCGTGTATTGCAACACAGAGACTCTAAAACGGGACTCCAGCTTATAAACAGAGTTCTTTTTAAAGAAGTGGTGATGCAACTCAGAGGTAAACATGAACGGGTCCCAGTGTTTGCAAATGTACTGCTGGCAGCACATTCACAATGAGCAAATATTCTTACAAAATAAAAGAATAAAATTCTCTGGTTTCAATATTTGATACGTTGTTTTTGTTCTTTTTTCCGGGTTTCCTCCTGGGTGCCACCTTTGGACAGCCACCAGAGGAAAACTGGCTCGTTAATGCAGCGGATTTGTTATGGTTCCTGTGCGAGGGCTTTGAAGAGGCTGCTGGGAAAAAGGAGAGCTGAGTTAATTAATTCCATCTGCTTCCTTTGTGACTCTGATCTCTGGCTTTAAAACACTATATGCAGAGCTGGATGCAAAACTTTGGTTCTTGTTTCTGATACCTTGCAGGTCGAAGAGTGAGCTCGCATCTGTGGCCTTCTCTGAAGGTGCTTGAGTGATGGGTCGCAAGAAGGAGCGGTAACCCTTCAAAATAGCCGCCATGAAGCGCAGGAATGCTTCCTGGATCTCCAGCTCCAGCGTGTGGAGACTTTTCCCAGAGCTCAGCTCCGGAGAGTCACTCATGCTCAGCTCCAGCAACCCATCGGGCCGGTACTGACCTGCAGACAATGAGCACCACAACAACAACGCAGACTGAAGGTTGCTTCTCCAAAGACAGAACAGACGATGAGGGAAATAAGTCCTTGGCTGCTCAGTTAACACACCTTCAACTCATCTGAACAGAAACAGAAATGACCGAAGAAAATATTGACAGAAAGGGTTTAATAACCAAAATTAAGCAAAACAAAATCAGGTAACTTGACGCTTTCAGCAATTGTTTTTTCTAACCCTTAATAAATCAGCTCGGTACTCACCATCAACGAGCTGCTGGTGGAGGTTGCTCAGCACATTCATTAGGTTTTTACAGGCTTTCTTTGGCAGGATCTTCCATGTGAGAGCTCGCTTATCTTCATTACTGGAAAAGCAAAGACACAGACGAAGCTCTATGGAGCCTGAGAGGCCAAAACCAACATGAGCATCAGAGTTCAGACCACCCTAATATCGTCTGGCTGGTAATGAGGCCAGGAGCGAAGTGAACCATTACTGACCTTACCCAACACACTGGAAAATTGCATTCTCCTTATATTAAAACAAGCCTGACACTACAAAAATAGCCATTTCCACCCAATGTCTTGGAAAATTGCCTGATCCCTAAACTTGGAACACGTGATCTGGCAGCTATGTGGACTGCAAAGAAAGAAAAATCAAGTAAAAGAATGGATGCTTAAGTGTCAAAAGGCCTGCGTTGCGCTTACATGTACATACAAATTACACACTGCAACGTTTATCACCAGAGGCCACTTGAGCAGAGAAAAGACTGAAGGGGAAAAAACGCGACATCTCACACATTTTCATTCATCATATTAGTTGCTCGTCTTAGTTAAGGTTTACAGGTGCTCACTGGAAGATGGTGTTTGTGTCCAGGTCCACGCAGCTCACATCCGGCGGAGGGTCATACAGATCAAAGTAGCGCGAGTCCACGCCTACAATGAACGGACAGGGGGCGCTCAACACGTCAGCCAGCGCCAGAGGGCACAGCGGGATGTATGGACACGGCCAGTGGAACGGGAAGATCATCTGTGAAGGAAGAGGATGAAGAGAGAGACTCCAGTCATTGAAGTGCCTTTTTCATCTGGTGATTAGTGTTATTTTTAAAGGAGTGAAAGCACCAAGGGTCAGATTTACAAAATGTGAAAAACATATTCAGATATCCTCAAACAATTAAGGAAATGGAACTGATTAATTCAGCAGTATTAAATCTCAGAATAAACTATTAACACAACATTGGACTAAGATTAAAGACAAAAAGTTGATTGTAGAACTGCAACATGGACGATTATTTGGAGTGAATTTGTCCTGCACAGATAAATGTAGTAACTTACAGACACCAAAGCCTCAGTGACGCTGGTCAGCACCGCCGGCCGTAACGAGTGGACGAGGATCTTATGTTCCGTCACGGCAAACACCAGCAAGGTGACGGCATTCTCTGGTCCGAGGTTCTGGAGCAGCGTGGAAAATCGACCGCCACTACGGACAACGCAGACCATACAGATTCAGTCATAAAGAACCACAGGATCCCTTCACCTTTGTTTTAAAATACTCCTGACACCACTAATCTCACTGTTTTGTGCATCCACTTCTGGTATTCTAGTTTTTTTGGGTTTATATTCAGGGAAAAAAACCAAACTCAGTAAACTCAAGTAACTGCGACATTGAGAGGATCTCTCCATCTGTGGAATACAGAAGTTTGCCACCAGGACAAAAATACATTTTGCTGATTTCTGAGGTTACGAGAAGGAAATGCAGCCAATACAGTAATGCAGTAAAAATCTCTTTCCTCAAATGTTATATAATACTTTTAATTTCATGAAGTTAAAAATATCTGATACAAAATTCTTCCCGTTATGCGTCAACACTGAACAGCACTGGGCTTTTGTAAGCCACCAGCTGGGGACCTGAATAGGAAACTAATTGATGCTTACAAAGCAGAGAAGGCTATAAAAAGATGTCATGTTTCCAGTATGCAATTTCCACATTTTAAATGTTATTAAGAAAAAGCAACTCTGAAAGTCATGTGACTGGTTTGGGCGCTGTGACAGTCGCTGGCACAAGGAACAGTGTCATTTTGTTGTACTTAGACCTGTACAATGACAAAAAAGCCTTCTCTAATTTATCCTGTTCTCTTCCATTACAACCACATCTAAAGAAAAACATCATGAAGTCATTGAGGACGGGTTCTCCAAGATAAGAACATGGTAAACCCTGACCAGCCAGCCTGAAACTGTGTCACAACTTTAAATGATGAAAGCTCAGAAACTGGAATGAAAAAGCTCTTCTGTGGCTGAAAAGTCAGTTGTCAGCAGTGACTTCAGCCAAAGTGGGGAATTTCAGAGGGTACCAGGGTCGCTATGCTCCAATTACTGATCATTTTTATCAGCTCTTTGATGCTCCGTTGGAGAAGGCTTGTAATTACTATGCATTTGCCGAAGGTTTATTCGGTGCTCTTCACTCCGTAATGTGACACAGTTTGCTGTGGAGTAGACCGCCCTTTGCATGCAGAGGTCTTCTGTTTAAGACTGAGAAGAAAGTGAGGCTTGATGATTTGAAATGTTGAATGCAGCTGGTCTTACCTGAGAGGTAAAGGAGAGGACACTGGCTGGCTCAACATCAGGCTGTCATGTGGGGAAAGCTGGAGAAAAGCTGGAAAGTGAGATAAAACCAACCAAGCAAAAAAATGCTGCACTGAATCATTTAAATGTTCTTCCATCGTGAGGATCTAAACTACTGCACCCCGCGGGCGATCCAAAATCTCTACTTCCTGCACGATGGCGATTAACTTGCACTGTATGCAAAAAGCATCACAGGCACGGTCTCACTCTAGCAATCAAATCTTACCTGCACCAAGATACGAGGCCTCTGGGAGGAAGGGAAGGGAACTTTGTGCATAAAGTGAGAGATGTGCCTGGGAAGAAGAACCATAAGAGGAACGTGAGGCCCAAAATAACAGAAGTGGGTGGCAGAACGTTCTGTGAAACATGAACAGCACGAATCCGCTGTAAATACACAACCTGAGCAGCATCATTTCAAGTAAAGATCCACTGTCAAATAATGGTACTCTGGAAATGAATTTTCTAATCCAAGAATCAAACTTATTTGTCTTTCACATTTTACTTTTTGATTGTTTAATTCTTATTTAGAGAAAGAAAGAAAACACTGAAGTTGTAGTGGAAATGGCTTCATTCCAGCACCGGAAACATGCAGTTTAAATCATCAGCTTAGACGCACAGAACAAAGCAGCTTTATTTTATCTCATTTTATTTTTCAAGGTTTTATAATTAGCAAGAAAACATGCAGCAAAATCCCGGCTCTGCGTAACATCTAGACAAAAATAGACGGCAATAACTTTCAAATCAGTTAAACCCTTCACGCAGCTCAAAATGAAACACAACCTATCACATTATTCAGCATCGTATTGCTTTGTTAGGCATTACCTTCGTTAAGAGGCCTCATTTGTGACATCCTTTAATAAGCAGCTTATTAGAGGTTTCAACTGAAGTGGAGCAAAGAAAAAAATATTTTTGCTTTAAGCTGGCTGACAGTAACCAGCAAGGCACAGCCTGGAAAGGCACAGCCTGGAAAGGCACAGCCTGGAAAGGCACAGCCTGGAAAGGCACAGCCTGGAAAGGCACAGCCTGGAAAGGCACAGCCTGGAAAGGCACAGCCTGGAAAGAGGTGACTAATGCAGGTAAAGCTGTGTCTTCAGTCAGACGAAGCCTTTCAGGGGAAAGCCAAAATGGTTTGATATCAAACAGAATACTAAAAAAATGAATTTATCTCCGGGGAGAAAACCGTCTGATGCAGACAAGGACATGTGTTTTTAACTGGAGACGCGCGTTTATCAGCATTCACACCTGATGGACGCAGATATGTCTGCAGGAGTCAACAGCAAACGCCGAAGGTAAACTTATACTTGTTATACTTTGTTTTATTACTATGTACTGTGACAGCCGGGGGACGTATTGCTTTCACATATTTTAGGAATGGCTGCTGGCCTAAAAACTTTGTCCTCTTCCTTTTGCTTTAATAAATCCATCCGCACACAATAACTTTCAAAAGCCAATGTATGTACGTCATGTATTTCTTTTTGGTGAACTGGAAGCGATTCCTGCTCTTTCACGTCCTGCTTCTGAACCCGGACAGGAAACAAGCCGATTTAATCGTCCCAGTGAAATTTTCAGAAACATAATCTAAAATGTAAATATGCAGTATTCATATATAGAGATAAACATGTTTTTTATTTTAATGCTTGTGTTTAAAACACGCATTTAAAATGCATCTGCACAAAGAGAAGCAGCATTCGTGTGCACGCCTCATTTCCACAAGCTCTGCACGCGGTTGGAGGTGGTGATTTTTTCTATTTCTTTTGAAAAATTCAGAACTACTAACAATTTCATGAATACCAAAACTTGCATAAAATTTCCCCTGTAAACAGTTCACATGCAAATGTGTTGTGCTCAGGATTCCAGGATGAGGCCCAGTGTGTGGATGCTGCATGTGTTGTTTAAATCTTTTAGTGTAAGACGTACACGTTACACATGAAATGTCCACCAAAGCAACCCATTATCATAACAGATGCTGCTGTTTTACCTGTCTGCATAAAAATATTGCAAAGTCTTTGCACAGGAATGTTCTAATATAGTAGTTATAAAATGCTGAGCCATTTTTCCAAACATTTGTTGTTTGTTAACTTTTCCTCATATTCAGATCAAATCATGAAGTCTCAGCCTAAAAAGATGCACGTTTTACCTGGTTCCTTTATTAAAAAGAAAAACATGCAGTATTTAGACGGGTCAAATGGTGTAACGACTAGAATATTACAGAATAAAATGTGAAATAACAGAATGGAAACAGAGGACTCACTTCTCGATGGGAAGAGCATGTGGGCCTGAGATGGAGTAGCGGTAGAGGAATGTTAGGAACTTCCGGAAAGCATCAAAGAAGGGCCAGTGGGAAAGCAGGCAGATGCACTTGTTGGTGTGGACTGAGCGGGGCTCGCCGTTGCTGTTCGTGCTGCTGTCGGTGTCACCGGCGGGGGATTTAAGTCGGTCCGGGCTCAGGAGACCCAGCTGGGAGAGCTGCTGATCGGTCAGGCATTCCTCCGGGTAGGGCTCATAGAACTGGATGGCGGCACCGTAAACCTGAAATGGCAGGCGTTGGTGAAACACCCGCTGAAACACTGCCACGGATCAATCACACATCCCAACTGCAACCGCAATCCCAGGCTTGTCGACGTGTCACTGCAGCTTCAGCGGTGGATCACGGACCAGGGCAAACACGTAACACGTTGAGCTCATGAGTGTTATCGCGAACAGCTGACGGCGGCCGATGTCGTACCCCAACAACCCAACACTAACATTATTAAAATGTTACATGTTTACACACTTTTCTTCACTCAGAATTAGAATTTCTTCTAAATGAAAAAAAAAGGCATTTATATTCGAATCAGAGATTAATGCTGCTAAGATCATTTATGTTTCAACATCAATTTATCTCACAGTGACTAACAGGCTAAATCTTTTGAACAAACGTGCTTCTTGCAACATCTAAACACATACTGGGACATCAACACCCGGAACCACGCAGCTTTGGGCTGATAATAGTATGAAAGACAAAGTAAACTAAGAAATAATAACACTATAACATCTCTACTCAGCAAGTATTTGTTCACAACTGAAATTCATCACCTACTAAAGTAGTTGCTAAATACACTTTTTTTAATACACTATTAATGACACTATTGTTATTATGAACCCCTTAATCCTCTGACTTAAAAAAAACAACTACTATTTTTACAAAAACTACAAAAGTCAGTCAAGTGCTGTCTTCTTTAATAAACATCAGTACCTTGAGCACCAGCTGGGAACTAAACAAATACTGGTACGGACCGGTATTTGTACAGGTGGCAGCATCGGCCCAAATAAACCGCCTCTGGTTCCTGGAAACACATTTCCCAATTCATGCCCACATCGAAAGGACAGAGGTCCTTTTGCCTTTGTTTGCTGAAGAAGTGAGCTGAGGGCATCCGTATGGATCTGTGTGTAGTCAGCCTTCAAATAAAACCCCTTCAATGAGCAGAACGGTATTTCCAATCTCTGAATATTTATGATCACATTATTTAAAAATCAACAACTGAGATGGTCCGTCTCCTAGTTATTCCAAAATATTTAGCTAATTTCTACTGATCCAATCACCTCCTTTCTTGATGTTAATCACAAATAGAAAACAAAATACATTAAATCATTTTGGAAAAAAAACACTAATGACAAGGAAAACCGAATGTTTGAGTCTAGATTACTTTTAAACCCATTAGGGGGTTCATTCTAGGCAGAGGTGAAAAGGTACCGCAAACATTCATCCCCACAGTAACTTTGTTTCTGACGCGCGTCTTTGCTCTTTATTTAAAGTTACAATCTAAGTTGGTGACCACATGAGAGTAAAACTGAAGGATCAACAGTTTCTAACTGGTAATTGAATCAGGGTCGTGGATGTGATCCACACAGAGATTAGTATCAGAGGAACAAATTAGGGAAACTTATTTACTTACAATTTCAAAGTGAAGCACTCAGTGTGATGTTTTACCAGAAATGTAACATGATATCCATAAAAATGTGTTCATGAGTGTGGACTTCACCGTGTAAAAGTGAAATGTTTATATCCAAAGATGGTGAAAGACCTCGTTTCACCGCCATGCTACTACAGTGGAGGACAAAACCAAAACAGGATTTAAAGCAATATTACATGACCTTCGCGGCCAAATGTTTTACAGTTTCTCAAACATCTTTGGAAGGGTAGGGTAAAGTGAAGATTGATCGTCCATCTATTAGCTTCCACTTGTCCGAGTTCAGGAGGCAGACGGCAGCCTAAGAAAAGAGGCCCACACCTCCCTCTCCCCGTCTACCTCCTCTAGCTCCTCCAGCTGAATACCCGGATGTTCCCAAACCAGCCATGAGACAAAATCTCTACACTGTGTCCTGGGTCTGCCTCAAACCCCCTGCTAGGTTGGTCATAAACAAAAACACCACCTTTGGGAGGTGTCCAGGAGGCATCGTAACCAGATACCCAAATCACCTCAACTGGCTCCTGTCGAGGTGGCGGAACAGGAACTTTCCTCCAAGTCTCCCTCCTCACCCCATCTCCAACTAAATCAAGCCACTCTACGGTTGAAACTCATTTCAGCCGTTCGTTTTCACAATCTTATGTGCCTCATAATTCACCACACACTGTTTGTACCCATAGGTGGGGATCAGAACGTAGATCAACCTTTTGGCTCAGATCTCTCCTCACCAAAACGACTGTACCAGAGTCTACATTTCTGCAGATGCTGCATGCTGTATCTGTAAATCTCCCGCTCCATTCTTCCCTCATTTCTCTTCCACTCAAGGCAACACCTCATCATTCCAGCCCTTTCCAACTGAGAATCATGGTCTCAAGTCGGAGACTGTGATTCTCAACCCAGCCCAAAAACTCGGCTGCAAACCACTCCAGTGCAAGTTGAGGGACGCAGTGAAGCCAACCAGACCACATCATCCCCAAAAAACAGAGATGTAAACCTGAGGACACCAAAACAGACCCCCTCCACCCCTGGACTGCGTTTAGAAATTCACTTCATAAAGGAGTGAAACAGAATCAGTGACAAAGATCAGTTCAGATCGTGTTCAGGTCCCAAGCAAAATGAACCCAACTTGCCAGCAATGTGGAGCAAAGTCTCGCTGCACGTGTTTAGGGACAGAATGGCCTGAAACAACAGACGTAGTATCCCATGTTCCCAGAGGACCCCTCACAGACAATCCTGAGGGACGCCGTCAAATTTCCTTTCAAAGTCCACAAAGTGCACATACACCAGTCTGTCCAAAGTGAAGGATTAAGTTGGTTGCAGTCAGTAATTTGAGCTGACATATGCCTCTACATCCCCCACACTGGAACTTTAACAGAGGGTTCACGCGAGGATACAAATAAAGTGTGTTTGTACACACACTGGTCAGCAGATGACTGTTCGGATGATCAGAGTCTGCAGGCTGCCACAGTCCTGCTGAGCTCCTCTAAGACCTAGGCCAGTAAAACAAGTCAGCACACACACTCATCAAATAACGTCTGTGTGTGTTACAGCCGGCTTTTCAACTTACACACACAAACTTAACTCAGCAGCAGGGTTTGGCACCTCTGATGACCTCTAACATTGTTCTGCAAAGCCAACACTAGTTATTTGTTTTCCATCACGATTGTATTTCAGCAGTTAATTCACTGATGTGTGTCAACACTGGTCTCTTCCCAACAGCACCACGTTTGAAACCCAGAATCAGCACAGCAGGGAAAGGTTTGTGTTTGGAAACGAAGTATCTGTGTATAAATACACACACGCACGCACACACACACGCGCACACACACACACACACGTTAGTGTCTAAAGCTGGGATTTTGCTTTTCCACCTGCACATGGATGGGAGTTTTTAGCAAGAACATCATAGTTATTGGGAATTAACTTAGACTGACTTTATAAATAGTTAATAAAGAGATCCCAGGCTCTGTCTTTCTGTATTTGTTGCATCTTTTACGGCTGTTATCTTTTCAGTCATTTATAACTGCATAAAACAGCCTACAGCTCCATAGACAGCAGATGAAACAGCTTTATGGTGTTTAAAAGCTCCACTATCACATTTTCTTTCAAAGAAACACCATCTCAATTGTCATCTCTCTTCAAGCTGGGAAATAAGTAATTAACCCTCTGAAATTGGAATATATTTACATGAGAGTTTGTTTGTTTACACTGCTGTTGGACAGCATTTGTTGTCGTTCTCTGAGAAAACCAAATAAAGTCAAACATAAAAGAAAAGGCATCATCAATTCAAGGGTTTTCTGTATGAGCACGGAGCACCATCTGGTTCTTATCAGGTATTAAAATTAGAGCAGTGCAACCTTAAATGTACAACAATAAATCACACATTACACTGTGTCATCATTTACTGAAGTAAAACTATGATAAAATACAGAATAAAAACTAAGTGCAGCTTCCTGCTACCCTCTGAATTAAGATGTTAACTGCTGTCGTCCTTCAATCTGGTGAGGGTTATTCGTCCATTTACAAACAATTTGGAGTGCATCATTGTCACAGTGAGATATATTATTCACAAGTGAAAAACAGTCAAGACAAGAGCGGTTGTCTTCTCATCAGAAGATCTGCTCTTCTGTGATGAAGTGTGCTTGGGAAGGTACTTAACCCCACTCTACTGCCCCCACATGTCCTCATTATTAGGATGAAAAGAAAATTAAAAAAAGACACGATATTCTGCATTTGCATAGGCACTATATGAATGTTTTTGTGATGGATTAATGGCAAACACACTGTAAACTGATTTGTAGAAGCCAGACAAGGTTAAAAAGGTGCTCTATAAACAGTTTTCGACTGGCACCAAGTACAAGCTATTAAATCATGAGGTGCACTAAGATTTCCTCTCACCGTTTTCGTTGTTTGGCTGTTGTCGAATAAATGTGTGATAAAGGTGTAATATATATTTGGACATCTGTTCTTATTCTAAGAGCAGGTAAGGACCTGATTTTTTTTCTTTTTTTTTGTCCTGCTCAATAAAAACTTAGAATTAGTTTTACAAGACTGTAAAAAGTAAAAACTAAACTGAAAGAAAGTGCTGTTAATGGTGAACTATTTTTATGGTCTTCCTGCAAAAAAAAAAGGAAAAAATACACAAAGTGACACCAAACAACTGCAACGAGCTTGACCCACTTTTCCTTCTGTTTCGCAGCGTCGTGGCTTCTTGTGCCCCACTGCAGTGAGACAGTCTGCCACAAAGGCAGCTGTACAGACGACGGTTACAGACTGTTGGAGACCTCGAACAGTCACTGGCACTCTCTTGGACCTGATGCTGCTGCCAGTGGTTTGAATATGTCCAAAAGGGACGTAGTAAAGTAGAAAAGTGAACCCACTTATTCATCTTACCTTCTCTCCGGAGGCTCCGGTGAGGACAAAGGTGGAAAACACAGGAAGGGAGTATTTGGTGTTGGCTGGCCAAGACTCGATTGTGGCCCCCATGGGAAGGCAGAACAGAGGGACAGACTCTGGCAGAGGGAATGACTCATAGTCCTCCTCTGGATATCTGCTGAATAAACCTTACAAAAACACACACACAAAACATAAATTCAATTTAGTTTCAGAGCAATCTATCCCTTTAACTACCAATCAAAGTTAATGTGGACGCAAAATCAAATTTCCAATAAGTTGTTAAATCACAATTATAATGGTTCCACACACTTAGTCACATCAATATAAATGCCTGACTTTGTAAAATGTATTTGGGACATTGGGGCTTTTTCAATTAGACTTGCGCGTAATAAATCATTGTCAGAAACAATAAAGAAATAATGAAATGACTTAACTTCATTTAATTCTGACTGCTGTAACTACATTACACAAAGAGCCCATGGAAAACATTTTTTTGCAGAAAAAGGGGTGGATACAGAGTCTCTCTCTCTCATATATATATATATATATATATATATATATATATGTATGTTGTTAGTATCAAACTAAACACAAAAATGCTGAATTTTTCCCACCAAACTAAAATTACGGGTAAAATAAAGGTTCTTAGTAAATAAAAAGGATTCAGGCCATCAGAGTAAATGTTGTTAGAGCTGCTCAAATAGTCTCTTGAATGTTTTGGGTCAGAAACACCAGCGTGACCTCGATGTCATTTGTGAACTCTCCCAGACTAAGTGGATTCAACGCCTAAAGTGTCACAACACATCTTTGGGAATCAAAATTAAAATAATGATTTTAATCAAATTTAGTTTGAAATCTAAAAAGTCATTAAAATTGAATTTCTAGCCGTTTTGACCTCATTAATACAAAGTAACACTGCTTAATCATTACTACATTACATAAGGTCTTTACCTCTGAATAATCACTTGAACGATCACTGCCTTCATCATCTGGCGTTTTTGTTAACAGCGGTAGCAGCAATAGCAATAATTTGTCAAAGACTAAAGATGTTTCAGTCCATTTTCTTCAATGTTGAGATTTTCTTTTTCATTGTTTTAAAAAGAAGTCTTGCAGGATGAGATAAGGAGAGTTACAAGAGTTAAGCTTATTCAAAAAACACTGTTCAATGGAAACACCAACCGCCTGCAACACTACCTTCATCACAAATAAACATATACCTACTGAATTATTCACACTAATAAATGCTCTGTACTGTACATACATTGCTCTACATCAAGGTGTGTTCACTCACAATGTCTTATTTTGCTTTGGAAAATGTTCATTTAAAAAAAAAAAAAAGAAGAAAAAAGAGAAGAAATTCTGAACGTTATCTTAAAGACTGCTGAGAGCTCGATTTTTCCTAGTCTGAAAAGTTTAGGATAAATCTAATTTCTGTGCACTGACTCATCCAGAGCATCACTGAGAAACAGATAAAATCAACTCCTATCACAGTCTGCTGAATATTCAAGCATGTGCAACAAAACATCATCCCGCCAGGCCGACGCCAAACCAAACAGCGTAATCAGAAAAATACTTTCCACCAGTCTTTCTGGAACCACCATCTCAAGCATATTTCCTGGGAAATAATCCATTAAATATATAGTAACAATTTAAAAACTTAAACAGGAAAAGTAGTGGGATGCGAGGGCTTATCTCATCACGCTGCTTTTGATGGATCAGCATCCTTCAACAAGCCTGAACTTGCTGGTACGGATGTAAGTGAACGCGTTCAAGCAGAAACTTCTCCCTACAAACATTTCTGCAGGTTATGCTTCATAGTTCAGAAGTAACTTTCAAAGGTTCTGCAAAAATCACTCCCACGTGTATTTACAGTTGAGTTTTGCTCACCCTCTGAGTCATTACTTGCGAGCAGAACCGACGATGGAAAAGTATTTACAGAGAACATGTTATTGTGACATCTCCGAGGTTCACATCACTATTTGGATGTGTGTGTGCGTCAGGATTATGTAGGCTTACCTGCTTTATACGCCAGCGTGTTGGTTTTGGCCACAGACTTCTTGTAACACAGGTAAACCGAGGAGCCCCACTGAAAACAAGAGCAAGACGAAAAAAAGGGCATGTTGACCTGCATCGCACATGTGAACCTTCGGTGGTCCAAGAAGAAACAGAATGCAGAACAGCAAAACATCATGTCACAACAGGGAGCACAAAGGTTTTAAGGCCGGGCTGTTGAGGGACTTCCCATGATGCAGTGGGCACCTGCACCTCTTCATCATGTCATTATTGCATGCAAAACATTATGTTCTTAGGTACTTTGTGGGGGAAAGAAAGAAAAGGAAAAAGGAAAAGAAAGCATGAAAATCCTTCCAGAGTGACCTTAAGAGGAATGTTTTCACATATTTCCTTCTAGGATGAACTTGCAAAAAAATTGTGGAGCAACCTGCCAGAGGTGCCCCTCTCCATCTTCAAGAAGCTCCTGACGACGCAGCTTTACCATCTTCATCTCCTCTAACTGGATAACAGGACTAACAGGATCTAACTCCACTCTTCTTTGCACTTCCTTACTTAAGGGGATTCTGTACTTTGTACTCCTCTGTACTTTATTGTGTTTTCTGCTCGCAATTTCTGCCTTTTTCCTTCCAGAGATTGCACTAACAACATACTGCACGTCTCCCTCTACTTTTTGGCTTGATCATGTTCCTCTTTTTGTAAGTCAGTTTGCATAAATTCTTCTGTTAAATAAAACATAAAGTAAATTAGTGCAGAGCTGACCTGGACCCACTAGGAACAATTTTTAAGTTTGGGATCCAGCTTGAATGAAAATCAGTTCATTTCCTTAAAATCATGAAAGACAGATGATGAAGATGTGATGTGAACTCCATCTGCTGATAAACCACAAGAGAAGTCTGATATTCCCTTGTCTTATTTTTCTGCATATCTAATTAAAAGAATATGTTGGGTTTTTTTAAATGTCCCTTCGTATTTATTCTTATAAACGTTTGCGGTCCAAAGAGAATCATTGTATATAGAAAGAAAATATGTTTATGTCCAAAAAGATGCTTTTATATTTCATCAATCATCTAATAATTCCTAAGATTTGTCATGAGCACGATAATCAGCTGAATGTGGGACCACAAGATGAAACCAAGTAAAGTGCATATAAAAGCAGTAAAATAGCAGTTTTAGACAGAAGGATTCCTACTAATCTACTGCGGCTCCAGAGGAGAAAAACAACAAATCCAAATCCTGGAAGCAAACGGGTTTTAGTGTTTTCACGGTCGACATAGTTTAAGGGGAGGTGGGAAGATGTTCAGTTGGTTGCAGCTTCTGTCAGGAGATAACGCCACATCCTGCACACCGGATTTTCATCAAGTAGAACGTTGACGATCTGAATACTAGTTCATGTAATTATGTGTAATTATTTATCAAATGAAATTTACATAATGAATACTCTTCCTTATTATTACTCTCCTGTCACTTCAGACATATACATGCAAAACGAAAGCAAACTATATTCAATGATTAGCATCAACTGCAGTAATTAAATACAAAAACATACACAAGCCGTCTGTGAGGACACTATTGTCACCTTTAAACACCACAAGTCTGTAGACTTATATGGAAAGATCATCTGTGCACTTCAACATATAAGAGTCAGTGTCTTTTAGGGGGTCAGCTGCTCTTGGAAATGCCTGAAATAAAGCTGAAGTCACATCTGTGCCTCAGTAATCTTGTGCGTGTGCTTTTTTGGATGAATGTGAAAAAGAAACCAAAAGCAGCAGGAAGACTTAAAGAGGCCGTGACAGGAAGGTGGACCGAGAACCAACTCTGGGTGAGAAGGAAGCCAAACACAGCAGCGGAGGCCATGAAACTTGCAGGGTTCTACTTCCCTCATTGAACGAAAAAGAAAAAGAAAACAGAAGAAAGGATACAGGATGGGAAAATAATCGTTCTGGGCAACACTTGCAACAACTGGTTGTTGTTATCAGTTTGGCTGGCTCATCTGGACAAAGACACTGCTCAACTACTAAAAGGCCACAATGTTTTTTTTCCTCTTCTTCTGGCCTTTATAATACTTTAATATCTACTTCAAAATAAGACAGAAATCCACTGATTTCTGGGCTGAAATCTTTTTAACACTTTTCCTTCACTATAAAATTCTTTAAAAACAATTAAGTGATGGAACTAATTCCTTGTTTAATCAGACTTTCTCTTCACATATTCAGTTAATAAGTTACTTCTTAAATCTTAAATTTAAGACGTGTCATAAAATATTAAGTTAGAGAGAGATCTGAACAATGACACTTTCAAATAAAGATTAATGGTGCCACAGATTTTCATGTTTCCATCACGTTGAATTCATGTAAATACTCCTCAAGCAAAACTATTTTGCAGATGAAGAAAACATTTGGACTCTATTAGAAAATGCCAATTACAAGAAGCAATTTTGTAAAAATAATTCAGCTCTGTGCTCTTCCAAGCTCCCATGTCGTCCTCACCATGCTGCTGTTGAGGTTCTTCTCCACCTTGCAGAAAGTGTGCGGGGGCGACTCCCCCTTGCTGGGGATAATGATGCAGATGTCGGTGAGCGCCAGAGCGGCGTGTGGCTGACACTCGGATGCTCGGCGGTAGGTGATGTAGATGCGCTGGGAGGAATTTCCACTGATGTTGGCTGGACGACCGGAGGGTGTGGTCTGGATGAGGTGGCATCCCTGCTTCAGTCGCTCCTTCCACTCAAACAGCACCCTGCAGGACGAGGCACAGCAATCAAACCATGCAGTTATAGCAGTGGTTAGTGAGCATAATAATATGACACATCTCTTTGAGCCAAGCAGGTGGAGACCTAAAATCAAATCTAAAATAAGGAATTCATCCCAGTTTTCAGGGATTGGCAAGACATGGTCAATCTGCCATATCTGCCCTATTTAAAGTAAGATTTGATGACATTCATAAAAAGCAATAAGAAATGTATGTCTGCATTCTAGTAACTAGTAAGCAATGAGAGCAAACCCATCAGACAACTGAGGGAAAATCGAGCCCTAACTTTAGGGACTTGTGACTTAACTAGGACTGCAGCACTGATGGCACTGATACCTGCATTTAGACTTCTGGAGAAGATGTCTGATTTTTATCTTCCCATGGCTGTGTTTGATGTCTCGCTGACCTATGGACTAGAGTTAAATCTCATTTTTGCTGTCTTCTTTCAGGCTGCTGTCTGCTGCTGCCACGCAGAGCTGCAGCTGTACCTGCTGATGTGGATGAGAGGTTAACTCCGTCAGCAGAGACCGTCTGTCAGGAGACAGTAGGTAGTGTACCGTCAGGTGGTGGAGCTGGCCTCTTAGTTGAACTGTTTATTTGTAAGTTAGTGTAAATGTCATTAACTTCACTGTCGCTTTCGAAAAAAAAAACATGTAATCGAGGTTTCGGATTCAGCTGTTAGGTAATCAGAAATGAAGCGTGGCAAAGATTGTAAACGTTTCCATGAGTGTTATGTTTTTGAAATGAAACAAGAGCATGTTTGCTTAGAGATGATTAAAAGGCATTTTGAACACTTTTTCTCAGCAAAGAATTCTGACCTACCAGTGTAAACAGAAAGCAGCTTTGATGTCATCTAAAATCTTCTAACTCTGCTCCTTCACCCGCAGTAAAATTTCAACGCGGCATCACCAGAGTTTCTTTGTACTTCGCCTGCTGCTAGGAGACCGTTAACCTGCTAGAAACCACTCACATCTTCAGACATCCTGGGAGTCTCGGCGCGCTCGAGCTGCATCCAAACCCAAACTGACAGCGAGCTCTGCTTGCTGTAAAGTTATCAGCGACTAAAAAGATTGCTCCTTCTGCTGTTTTCGTACGTGAGCTTTGTTGTGGGATGTAGTTCAGATGGCAGATTCAGTATATTTACTTCTTTTTGGTCCCTGAAAAATTACCATCTTCTTCTGAGTAAATGTTACTGCTGTGGAAATGGATCTGGAAGCGTCACTGTTTACGAACAAAAAAACCAAAACAATAAGGTTGCTTTAATGTTCTATTTTTTGGGGAGGGATCTGACAGTCCTCTAATGTTCTACACATGCAGCTTTATGAGCATCACACTGAC
Source organism: Xenentodon cancila (assembly GCA_014839995.1). Lineage (NCBI taxonomy): Eukaryota > Metazoa > Chordata > Actinopteri > Beloniformes > Belonidae > Xenentodon > Xenentodon cancila. Next base: position 3,176,498 of record CM026197.1, on the reverse strand, counting down.
AGTCATTATCAACCCAGTGCAGCTTTAGTTTGGCACAAGAGGACGAACACAAATGTGCATAACAGATGCAGGAACTGTAAAAATTTTACTTTTATTATGCACTTTCTGTTTCAAGTGAACTCAGCAGATGTTTTGTGTTGGCTGGAAAGAGGACATATCAGCTTTGAGAATGTATATCTTCATCTCTATATGTCATCCCTATGATTTAATTATTTGTGTATATATATATATATATGTTATTAAAAAGTTTGTTTGGTGGCTTAGACTGCATTTTGAGTAAAAAACTGTCTATTGCAGAGGTTGTAGTTCACTAGAAGTCAAAACTACTTTGTCATGTTTAGAATTGTAAAAAGGAACAATTGTTTTATATATTATGCTTTTTTGTCTCTCTTTAGGGCTCATAAAAGTAAGTAAACTATAGGTGTAATTAAAAACAGAAATGACTGGGGGTCCAGGGTGTTTTTCTTGCCGTGATGAGTCAAAGTTTTAAGATAAAACTTACAAAACGAACTCAAAATGTCACAAGAACATCAGCCGTTTTCTCTGCAGACTGAGCAGTAAATCCTAATTACATGTAGTGACAGAGTGATGCAATCAATCACGACTTCTGCTCACACAAACTGGCCCCGGCTTCACGTTGGTCTGCCCAGTTTCAGTGAAGTGTAGTCTCTCTGTGCTATCAGCACACTGAGGCTGCTGATTCTGTACGAGCAAAGTGGCTGCATCAGTGCCTGATAAGCACGGCAGTCTGTTGTGTCAGAGGCAACAATGAGCCTCCTTAGCAGTGTCACCACCTTCCTCTGCCAGCTGTGGCTGTGTAGGATAAAGTGTTGAATTCACACAGTTTAAAAGATGTTGATGAGGAGGAATACCCGTAACAGTGCTTCACTTTCACTTTGTAACAAAGTCCCCATGGGGAACAGCCTCTGAGAACAGCAGCCTCGGGGAACTGCTGCCTGGGCTGGCGAAAGCACTCTAAAACAAAGCACTTCAGTATACTGGATCACTTTTGCACATCAGCATTACTGGATCACTTTTGCACGTCAGCATTACTGGATCACTTTTGCACGTCGGCATTACTGGGTCACCTTTGCACGTCGGCATTACTGGGTCACCTTTGCACGTCGGCATTACTGGGTCACCTTTGCACGTCGGCATTACTGGATCACTTTTGCACGTCGGCATTACTGGGTCACTTTTGCACGTCAGCATTACTGGATCACTTTTGCACATCAGCATTAATGGATCACTTTTGCACGTCGGTATTACTGGGTCACCTTTGCACGTCGGCATTACTGGATCACTTTTGCACGTCGGCATTAGTGGGTCACTTTTGCACGTCAGCATTACTGGATCACTTTTGCACGTCAGCATTAGTGGGTCACTTTTGCACGTCAGCATTACTGGATCACTTTTGCACGTCAGCATTAGTGGGTCACTTTTGCACGTCAGCATTAGTGGGTCACTTTTGCACGTCAGCATTAGTGGGTCACTTTTGCACGTCAGTATTACTGGATCACTTCTGCACATAAGCATTACTGGACCACTTCTGCACATAAGCATTACTGGATCACTTCTGCACATCAGCATTACTGGATCACTTCTGCACATCAGCATTACTGGATCTCTTTCGCACGTCAGCATTACTGGATCTCTTTCGCACGTCAGCATTACTGGATCACTTTCGCACGTCAGCATTACTGGATCACTTCTGCACATCAGCATTACTGGATCTCTTTCGCACGTCAGCATTACTGGATCACTTCTGCACATCAGCATTACTGGATCACTTCTGCACGTCAGCATTACTGGATCACTTTCGCACGTCAGCATTACTGGATCACTTTCGCACGTCAGCATTACTGGATCACTTTCGCACGTCAGCATTACTGGATCACTTCTGCACATAAGCATTACTGGATCACTTTCGCACGTCAGCATTACTGGATCACTTTCGCACGTCAGCATTACTGGATCACTTTCGCATTTAGAAAGCTGACAGCTGTAGAAACAAATACATAAATAAAATGCTGTGCTAACAGCAGTAGTAAATCATCTCCAGAAGGACAACTCGAGGACAGTGCAGACCTCGAGAAAAGGCAGACACTTGCAGAAAAATCCAGGTGGACTTGTGGACAGGATTCCCAAACACCTTTCCACATATGTGTGTGTTTGAATGCTATTTAACCTGATGTCCATTCATTCCCATAAATGCCAACTAAAAACAATGTAGCTTTGGTTGATTTCAGTGAGTGAGTGGTCAAACCAAGTGGGAAAAAGTAAAAGTGTAGTGCTCAGTTAGTTTGTAATGTTCTTGATTCAAATAAGATTGTAATGAAATAAAACACATCAGTGGGATAGTTAGTTTGATTATGAATAATAGAAAAAAAAGATAAAATTAGAATACATATAAATTCAAAAGTACTGCAACATATCTTGAAGAAAACCAGACAATCGTTATATAGCTAAATACGCTGATTTTAATATAATAAAAAGCTCATCTCTAAATACATATCATAGGTTACACACCTGGCAGGCCAACCTCTACAACTTATTATCCCTTAGACTTATTTGTTTTGATTTTTGTAATAAAAGTATGCTTCCTTTGTATATTGTACAAAACAGGAAGTCCATTAAACTGAAATGACTTCCTCATAACACTAAGGACGATCCTCCATTTGATATTTGAATGACAGACGTACCTGAGGGAACGAAGCCCAACCTTCTAAAGAGGAACCTCTCTCCTTGCTTTTAAGAAAACCAGCCATAATCTATTATTTTGACATGGAAACTGTACATTATACCCTTCAGGGAGTCAGTAAGTGGTTTAACATTTCTGAATGCAGCACCTGATAATTAATGTAATATGTCAACAAGACCTAAACAGACTTGTCAGTCCATCTATAGATTTTTCTTGAATGTCCAACTTTGTCCAATGTACTCGTAGCAAAGTGTCTGATCCAAACGGTTCAAATGAGGTGTGTTCACATGATTTATGTTCACATCAGTGTGCTGAACGTCATTTCAAAATCCAGACACGAGACCTCGTCAGGAGGTTCCTTTTGGCCAACCTGAGTACCTCTACTGCTTCAGGGCCGTTTTTCGCCCGTATAGGTTCCTGAAATCCATTTTTACAGAAATTCCTGGTAATGGAGACCCCAAAAAATCTACCCGGAACTCCCGCTAGTGGAAAAGCACCTTATATGGTGCACCCAATGCATCGCACAATGCATCACAAAGAATCAATGATCATGAAATTATCCACTGGGAGTCCATTGCATTTTATCTGTATGGCAGCAATGAAACAATGAACAATGCCAACATCATGCTATTAGGGATCTGAAACGTAATTCTGCTGGTACGTTTATTTCATATCCCCCTATACAGAAATCCCCTTGGAGTGATTACAGCACCATTTAGTGAGTGGGGGTGGTTTTGGATTCTGACTGAAGTGGAGCAGATGTTTTGTGAGCTGTAGCTGACAGATGTTGAACCACTGTCACTAGATGTTGTTGCAGCCAGAAACGTGTAGCAGGAAATGCATGTTCACCAGCAACCCAACTCATAGTGACACTGCTGAGAAGATGCACATGAAACTACAGCGTCGGCTGTGATGCAGGGTGTTGCAAATGAGAAACTGGTTCTCAGTTGGCTTACCTGGATAAATAAAGACTAAATAAGAGATAAATAATAAAAGTATGACATGTTATGATGTGTAGGGCTTTTCGACCAAAGCTACTGCCAGACTTAGCACCAGTTTATTTTAATTATTTTTTTCCAGTTTGTTTTTTAATCAGTTCCAGAGACAGAACTTGATTATCATTTTAACTATTGTCTTTATCTATTGCACTGCTTTCCTTCTTTTTCTTTAAATTTTAAACCATGCTTATTCCCCAACTATGTGATGATTATAATGTCCGTGTAAAGCACTTTGAATTCCCCTGTTGTTGAATTGTGTTATACAAATAAACTTGCCTTGCCTGTCAACTGACAGCTTTTTGGAAAAAAAAAACAAAAAAAAAACAAAGAAACTGGCTGGTCCCAAAACCCTGCCGAGCCAGACGCAAGAACTGCTATGTTTTGGTGGGGACCGTGAATATTCACCATGTAATCAAAAATATGTGTTTTGTACAGCAAACACCCGACTCTAAAAACACTTTCGTCCAGAAACATAAACACAGTCTGTGTTAATGGGGGAAAGCCGCTTTGGGGCACCAAACAAAACTTTTAGGTGCAGGATCAGATCAGATCAGATTTAAACCACAAAATAAAAAGATAAAGGCCTCGGCCGGGCGGCACTGCCATGTCTAAACACAGAAGCACTTATAATGGCCTAGGTTAAACGCCTGTGCTTTTACTTTTACGTTTACGTGTTTCTAATTTATTTGTTTTTGTAATGAGCGCAGTTACTATTCAAAGCATGCTCATTATGAATATGATCATAAAATCATCCAAGGAAAATACTTGAAATAGGGGAGTAACTTTAAAAATAAAAATACTAGAACAGGTGATTGGACAGGTCCATCATTCACTATCATGTGCTAACTTCAATTAAACATTTAAACAGACAAAGCCATGTGGGAGAAGAACCTAAACTTAAATCTATTTTTGAGTGGAAAAAAATAAAAAAGAAAGAAAACATTAGTTCCTTTATTCGCCCAGTGGGAGTATGCTGCCTGGCTGTTTTTCTCAGCCAACCAGGACGGCAGCCAGGAAGCAGGCAGGAAGCTCATTAGGATGGAAGTATCCTCTTTACTTCGGTCTGTCAGGAAAATGATTAAGACAGAGAGACATAAATGCTGCATTAATAATGCAACACTGACCAGGGCTTCTGATCCACAAGAAAAAAACTGATCAGAAGGACAAGAGCGTGACATCTTCCCTCCAACAAGCCTCACATGTCTGGAATCAAAGTCAACTGAACTTCTTTCTCTTGGATCTTGAAGACGTTTCAACTTCCATCAAGAGGCTTCATCAGTTCAGAGCAGTCCCTCTACCAGTCAGAAACATCTTCCAAACCAAGAAAACAAGTCCAACTGCCTTTGAGGATTACCATGACTCCAGCATGCTCCCTCCAGCAGCATACCTGATGGCATGTTCGTAAAGAGACAGGACTGCATATAAAACATTGATAATTCCTTGAGTCTGCATTCTATCAAATAGCCAGCAGAGGTTACAAAAATTACTTTTTCCTGATAAATCTGTTAAATAATACAATGATCTCTCTGGTGCAACCTTGTTAAAACACAACAACACTGCATCGGAAACCAAGATCAATACTCCTCTAGTACTCACCCCAGGTCAGTGAGCGGCGGCTTGTCACAGCCTCGCCTATAGCACAGGAAGATCTGAGGCACCATGAGGCCGCCGTTGTTAAGGTCAGCTGAATGGCCGGTTGGTGTTGTCTCTATGCAGGTGAACCCCGGAGGCACCTCCTCCCCTATGGAGCGGATCACCACCGCAACATCAGTGATGGGTGCTTTCGGCTTGGCCGTCTTGTGACACACATCATCAAAGTGGATCTCCTGGTCCAAAGGTTTGGATGGGTCTGTCAGACCAGCCACCACAAAGTAGTCGGCTACACGAGGGCCTTTGTCCTCCATCATTTCCCATCACCGCCAAGTGCCTACAGAAGAAAGGAGAATAAGAGATGTGGAGAAACAGGAAGGAAGGGAGAAGCAGGCACGCAAGATTAATTTTTATTGCAGAAAGAGGTGCAATTTATGTGTCCTTGCTATAGCACAAACCAAAAAAAACTGACAGGCATAAATTGTAGTGAAGAGAAGCTGGAAAAAAAGTAAAAATTTGAAGAGGCAAGGATATATAATTAGGTCCAGGACAGGAGCTTACATTTTAGGTGGTTATCAGACTGCCTGACTCAGATGAGGGCTGAACGTGGTGACTCAAGGTTACACAGCCCTGAGAGGACAGAGCAGTGGTGGCGTTTAGGGTTTTGAACCTTTCTCTAATTCTGAAGGGTGAAACCTCCCAGTTAAAGCCGTGCTGGCTACACAGACCTGAGTGTGCATTTTGAAAAGGGAGCAGTGGAGTGTTTCCTCCCACTTTAAAATTCTACCTCAATTACAGGCCAGGCCCAAATGTGAGCTTAGAGGCCTTGGGACTTTATAAAGCATGTTAGGAAAGATGATACAGCTATATTTATTTGTTAAAAATTCTAAAAAGGGTATGTCCTGCATTCACAGCCTCAGTTACAATTACTGAAGAAGCCCAAACTTAAAGGTACAGTGATACAGGACTGGAGAACCATGCAAGACAAATGACAACACATTTAAATTACATATAGGCCTTTTGTTATCAATCAGTCAATCACTTTCCTCACTATCACTTGCACCCACCTGTTTTATCACAAAAATATTAAAGCAACACCATCAAAATGAGCTGCAGATCTTATCATTTCCACATATGTAGTAGATTCTCAGAAAGCCTCAGCAAACACCTTCACCACCGGCTGGAGACAGAGCCGGCATCTTATCATTCCAAGCTTTCATCCTGGTCTGCTCTTGACCACTTGATGGCTTGCTGTGTCACGGTCACTGTGCCCATTTCAAGAACACAGAAGAAGCAGAAGCACTGAGGTAGAAGTGTGAGACAAAGAAAAAACGCATTTAGGCTAAAGATGGATCTGAGAAGAAAATTGATGTCGCGAGGAAAAACAATGCCTGGTGCTGGAGGGTTTGTTAAAAAAACAGTTAAGTATGTGATGCTGCAGTCCTTGAAAAGTCAATCTAACAATCTAACTTGTGTTGTCAATATAACAGATCTATTATTCTTTTATTTTGAGAGGTTTGAGGAGGATGCATGTCCCTCCAGGGTTCCTGTAGAAGAGGCATGGCTGACTAGGTTCTGGTGGGATTTGTAGTTGAATAAAGACGTGGCGTGGACCTACTGAATGGCGCACTGGCTGTCCTGTCCCCGTTTATCGTTTCGTACCCCTCCTTCACTTAGACAAAGCCCCCTCATTGCTTGGTTACATTAACATTGTATTTTCTTTTATTAACTTGGTTGATATAAACCAAATGTCCAATCAGATGTATGAGGGCGGAGCTAAATGAAGCAAGTAAAAAACCATCTAGACTTGCGGCACTCGTTTTGTGTGAAGGAGGCTGGGAAATTAAACTAAAGGGAAATGGTCATAAAATACTACCTATACTAAATAAAAGGTACTGTAGCATACAAATAGATTATTAACAGTTTTCGGGTGTCATCAAAGAAGAGCTGTTTTCAGGCATTTTCACCCAATTATTTCTATCCACCAGCATTACAGTAATTGTATTCTTCTTCTTCCACATAAGACTTGTAATTTCCACGGGTGTGGTGTTGTAAAGTCTCAGTTTGGCTCATAAACACAAGGCTCCAGGACATGTGGAGCATCTGTGTGGTTTAACATAAAACTTTAACGCAGCCAGTATTTTTCTACGAAGTGTTGCAGTTCACACAAGCACACGAAAGCTGAAATCAGAAGGTGTGAAAAGTGGGTTCTTAAGCACCAGATGCACAGACAGACTTAAACATAAAACAGAACTTCACAATGCTGACAACAAAAGAGTGAGCTGTTTGATTTCTTTAAAAGTATAGCTTGGTTAAAGGCACAGCCTTGTGATGTTTCCCATTATTTTATTGCAACAACTATTTAACAACCAGCTTTTCCGTCATTAATCCAACTGCCATGTGAAACGCCTGTGATTCTACAGCATACGAGGGTGTGGGAACCGAGGTTTATTTTTCAGGGTGTGTTAACTACACTTAATGCGTTGGATCAGGGCGAAGAAGGAAAAGCTGCCAGCCCTCGTCTGTGTGATGCCAAGCAAGCAGGACTCCGGCTGCCACCGCAGCTTCATACATCACCGTTACCACACCTCACTGTGAGAGACGACATCACAAGTCGAGAGGGGTTCTTGCTCTTTACTTTCACCCCCACCAGTGGCTTATTTACTTATTTTTGGGTCAATGCAATGTTGATGGTTTTAATAACAACAAATATGAAAAAAAAAGGTCTTAGACAGTGACAGTGCAGATTTAAACTTCTTCCTTTTGAGTAGAATCACATGAGTTGATTTACATACTCTAATTACAGAGACAATGTTTTTTTTAATCTAGTAAGTGATTCTGTGTAAGGCAAGCTGCATTGGAACCATTTGGTGAAGAAAAGCTTGTTTTTTCATATGATAGAAGGGTCTTTGCAGGGTCAGTGAGCTAGGTTTATTTCCAAACAAAGAACAAATGTGTTTCTCTGGTGTCTCTGCCAGCTATTAACAGATGGTGATGGCGAAAAGGCTGTTTCAGTGTCTTCTGGCTCTTACACTCAGATTTACAAATGCCTCTCACCTCATCGTTTGCACACTGTGGGAACCCTTGAAGGAGCAGTCACAAGGTGCGTTTCCATTACCTTAAATTTGTGCAAAATCAAATATGATAAAAGAAATCCTGTAATGGAAATAGCACTAGTTCAAAAAAACTCCCAAATATCAAATAATCCTTTTTACACTTCCAGGGGGTGTTTTTTCAGACGATTCGATAATCCACTTATTCACAAAAGTGTAATGGAAAGTCTTTTTGTGAATTTCCACAGCACTGGCAGCGCTGGATGTGATGCAGCCGCTCAATCCCAAGTAGTCAAACTCTAGTTTCCAGCTGTTTTTGACCTCAATGATACCATGTAGTTGTCCTGTAACACTCCTCGATCCTTGTTCATTACATAAGGGCTTTACCTCTGAATAATCACTTGAATGATCATCCAATGCCTTCATCATCTGGCTTTTTTCTCAACAGCTTTAGCGGCAATTGCAATAATTTGCCAAAGACTAAACATTTTTATTTAATTTTTTTTTTTTGTCCATTTTCTTCAATGATGAGATTTTCTTTTTTGTCGTTTTGAAGAGAAATCTCGCAGGATGAGATAAGGAGTCACAAAAATTACACTTATTTGAAAAACAGCGATCAATGGAAACTCCGACCCCCGGCAGCGCTACCTTTATCGAACTTTCAGGGATCCGATTTTCTTTGTTTAAAAGCGTAATGGAAGCGCGACTACAGCGTGCTGAGCTGGTTTCCACTGCCAAGCAACACCTGCGTAACTGTGTGAGACATATGGTGAACCCAGACCTGTGGGCCATCCTTTCCTCGTATTGTATCTTAGACATCATCCCATTTGTTAAATACACTTTAATGCCAACTTCCACCCTGTGGTTTTAAGCGTGAGAATAAGTGGTTTAACTGAGAGTAAGAGAGGAGCTTTAAGGGCAACACATCTGCTCAGGACACCGAGTCCAAGACCACAGTCAAAAATCAGCTTCCTGTCTGACGCTCAGAAGAGCATCATGAACGGGGCGCTTGGATTACAACACCATGGGACACATGTTTACTTCTCTCTCTGATGATTACAGAAGAAAGGAACAACAAAACAATAAAAAATTAAATAAAAAAATCCCCAAAAGAGAATTATTTCTCATTTTAAAATGGAAACATATGTTGGACCACTGATGCAAGTGGACATTCAGCTGGCTAAAATAAAAACAATAAATCATTACCATACGCATTAACATAATTTTAACCTTACTCAAACTATCACAGAGTTCCCTCCCTTTGTGGAGAAACAGATGAGCTGAGACAAGAGAGAAAACAGCAAAGTAAACTGAGAAATGAAGTGCGGGGGAAGCTCACAGTGACGGGACAAACACGCTTCCCCCACCATTAAAACTGTGCACGTGAGCATCTATGTAACTGTGTAAGTGTATTAATCCAAGTTAAGGACATTCTTGAATTTTTCTTCCACAACATTAAAATCAAACTCCAACCCAATTCCAAAAAAGACTGGGATGCTGTGTAAAATGTAAATTAAAAACAGAATCCAATAGTTTGCAAATCTCATAAACCCATATCTTAATCCCAATAGAGCATAAACAACATATCAGATGTTGAAACTCACAACATTTTACCATTTTATGGAAAATATTAGCTCATTTTGAATTCTTTGGCAGAATCTCAAAAAGGTTGGAACAGGAGCAACAAATAGCTGGAAAAGTAATTGTCACAAATCAAAAACATCTGGAGGAGCATTTGACAGCTAATTAGGTAACCTGGCAACAGGTCAGTAACAAGACTGGGTATAAAAGAGAGGCAGAACCCCTAAAGATGGGCAAAGGTTCACCAACCTGAGGCAAATGGCATCAAAAGATTTTGGAACAATTTCAGAAAAAAAATTCTTTACGTAAAATTGCTAAGGCTTTGAAAACACCACCATCTACAGTGTATAATATCATTAAATCATTAAGAAAATCAGGAGGAATCACTGTGTGCAAAGGGACATGGTCAAAGGTCAGACCTGGATGTTCATGATCTTCAGGCCCTCTGGCAGCGCTGCATTAAAACAGACATGACTCTCTACTGGAAGTCACTGCATGGACTCAGTAACACAAAGATCACCGTCACGTAAACACACTTCACTGTGCAACCCACAAATGCAGCCTACAGCCCTACTGCACAAAGAAGAGGAGCCACAATGAACACGATCCGGAAAAGCTGCCGTCGTCTCTGGGCCAAAGCTAATTTAAAAACGCCTGACGCAAAATGGAAAACTGTGCTTTGGTCAGATGAATCAAAATTTGAAATTCTTCTTAGAAACCATCCTATTGACTACAGAGGAGAGGGATCCTCCAGCTTGGTATCAGTGCTGCTCAAAAGATTACACCTCTGATGGCATGAGTTTTTATTAGTGCCCATGGGTGGACAGCTTACACATCTGGAAAGGTTTTAAAGTACACAAAGGTTTAGAGAACCATATGGTCCAATCCGGGAAGGCCTTGCCTATTTCTGCATTACAATGAGAGACAATCAGAAAAGAACTCAGAGGAGGTCAGGTGCTGAACTGGCCTGCCTGCAGTGCAGAGCATTAATCAGTAGAAAACATCTTGAATTAAACAAAAACAAAAAAAAAATGCAGCTGCAGTCCTGCGTCAGACCAGAATGAGACAAACTTCTTCCACTAGAACCAAACTAACTGGTGTCTTCATTCCCCAGACTATTACATACGGTTGAAAAAAAAAAAAAAAAAAAAAAAAAAAAAAATCACAGAAAAGGAAAACGGGGGATGCTACAAAATAGTAAATATTCCCTGTTCCTCCTTTTGTTCCTGCTGTTTATGAGATTTGCAAATCATTGCATATACATTTTACATGGAATTAGGGTTCTAAGTTAGTCTGCGTTAGAAAAATAAAAGTTAAAAACTATGATATCATTTGCATTGTTTGGTGAAGTGAACCAGTGTCTGCCACGATATCAGCTCTCGTTTCTTCTAAATGACTGCAGCTTTATATGATTCAGACAAGTTTTGCACATGACTCAAGTGGATAAAAAAAACCTGATTATTGTTTAATAAAATAAAGTATCCACACTTCACTCCTGACCTTTAATAAAGGTACGACAAACAAACAGATAAAGAGCTCATCTACTTCAGTAACTGAGAGGTTAAAGCGGTCTCTGCAGTCTCACCTCCCCCGTTGGAGCCATGTGACAGGCCAAAGAATGACACGCATCCTTGCCATGTTGTCAGTCTGCTAAAAATACAATGCTGGCCAAAGCAGAAATACCACAGCACTTTATATAAGGACTGCATCCATATGCACCGCATATGTGGGCCAGTCCAGGACAGCCACAATCAAACCGCCTCCATTGTTCTCAGCCCGCTCTCCTCTGCCTGCTCTACATTTCAAAATCAGGATATCAGCACTGAAAAAGCACTGTGGAGACACAGGTAACATGAAAAATTATTTCTTTGTATGACAGTTCTTACACTTATTACACAAGTGAACCTTACAAAAAGTAATGAATTTAAATGGCAAAACACAAACAAATCCTCTGATAGATGTTCGAACACTGAACTCAAATAAAGACTCTACACTTAAGTACATACGACGCAGGATTTTCAGTCCATTTAGTATCTCAACAGATTCCAAAACGTAGCACAGATTTCTTCCCCAGACGGAGAACATGAATGCATTATTGGACTAAGAAGGGAATCACCATTTTACTGTATAAGCTCATGGACTTCATGTACAGATCATCGCTGGAATGCCCACAGGATCTGCTTCCAGATGATGCAGAGCTCTGACTCACACCGTGCTGACGTGTACAAATAAAAATCTGCATCATGGTTCAAGAGGTCTAGTCCAAATGTATAATTTGCTGGAACAGTTATACTTCCTCCCTGGCAAACTGACCTGAAAGGGAAAGATTGACTTGGTGTTGAAATAAAACCCCCCTGAGAGAAGTTCAAGGGATTTCTTCCTGGCAGGAACATCTAGAAGTGTATGTGCTCATCCCAGAGTTGTTTTAAGGGTCACCGGAGTCCTTCACATTGGCCCTGAGGCAGTTCATATCCATGTATGTCAATTTTGTTATGACATGGGTTCATTCACTACAAATGACAGTTTTCTTTAAGACTTTGCTTACTACCTTTCCTTCTAAAGCTAAATCAGTACTTACCCACAGAGTACCATAATAGATATGGTTAATTAGTTTTACAGGCTGTCAGCTCCCACTGCGGTGACTGCTGAACGCAAAAATGACCTGGCCTTTGGTGGAAGTGTCTGATTCTTCTCACCAATCTTAAAGATTAGCAAACAGTGGAAACCAGAGTTTTGTACCACAGGCCCTGAAACGTTAAACTCGGTTACATCACTGACCTCGAGCCAAAGCTGTAGACAAAGCTTTGCAGCTCAAACTCGATGACCTATAATCACAGTAGGAGTTAAGGGAGGAGTACGATAAGATGTCCAGACCCAACAGGCCTCCAGTCTGCTTCAACAAGGTTTCGCTTAAGCCAAAGTGACAAGGGAATGATTTCCAGCTGTCCTGACTTCACGGGAACCCGAGCCAACAAAAATCACTTGGGACTTTCGCTCAGGTTCTCTCTGGCTTGTCGCGCTCTCGACTCCAGCTGTATAGACATCCAGCACAAAGACAACCACAGCAGGGCAAACACGTGAAGGAGGTGAGAAGGAATGTGCTCAAGAACATATACAAGAGCCACCAGGAAGTCAAACATCTGTGTTTAGTTAGCCAAGAGCACAGGGGGCTTCTTTCTTCTGTCTTTCAAAACCATCAGGTCACGTAACATCCAGGACAAAACTTAACCTCTGACACAACAAGCGATAAGTGATAATCTTTAAAATCAACTTGTTTAACTTATTCGCTAAAACAGTTTTTCTGTTCCATGGCACAGCGGTGGTCCGCAGCATGCAACAATGCCTTCTTTATTTTGTTGTTGTGTTTCCTTTATTTTTAAGCTAAGTAACTTTTTTTTTAATACCTCCAAAACTTTAAATATTAAACAGAGCTTTGAAGGCGGTGTGAACCAGACTGTAAACAGTTCCATGTTGAAAGGAAAAAGAACAGCCACTAGCAGGAGACTCTTGATTCTAGATGGCAATAAGTGCAGATTCATAGGCGACCAAATGTAAATCGAAGCAGAATAAATGAAAGACAAATAAATGTTAAAAACAGCCAGAATGTAAGACGTCTAGCAGAGACAGAGCTGCGTCTAACACTGCAATAAATGCCGTATATATATTTAGTCATGAATGTATTGGGATGTTGTGTTAGTAGCTTAGCAACAACTGTGCTGATGATATTACAGGCAACGCAGGTATGCAACACCGGTGATTTCTCAGAAAAAACACCGCCAGAACTCACGGCTCTTCTTCAGTCTCTGGGATGCAGAAACACGTTGTGGAGCAGACAAGCACTGTCCTCCTACCTGTACAGTCTGAAAATCAGGTGAAGAGGCGTTGGATGTCAAAAGTAAACACATAATATGGCATTCCTGATATTCCCACAGCATCCCCTTCAGAGCTGCTCGTGATAATGGATTAAGATCATTTAAACATCCATCCATCCATCCTCTACGTTTCAACTTGCTTCATCCTTGATATCGCCTCGCCAACTTGTCAGGGATTTATTCTGGGTCTTCACAAATCCCAATCCAGCACCCCCACACATAAACAACCTAAGCAACAACATGTTGTTATGGCAAAGTAATATAAAAGATTTCAAATAGTTCCAGCAATACTTAAAGAAATCCCTTAAGAGAGTATAAAGAGAATTGCAGTCAGAACATTAACTGCTGATTTTTGCTTGACTGACAACAGCCCATTGCTTAGTTTATAAATGGCATGAAGGGCCAGATCACAGTTTCGAGATGCATCCTTGCACTCATGTCTCATTGACGTTTTTATAAAACTAGAAGGATAAGGTCTAAAATTAAGATGGATTAGAGATGCACGTTAAAAAGTAGTTGTTGGTGGAGTTAGATTAAAGATTTTAGAGCTTTCTTGTTAAAGCCAAATAACTACATTTACAGCTTTAAACAGGTCAGAATTACTGGCACAACAGTACAAAAACTCAAACCCTGGCTACACAGATCGCATTATTCTGACTTTATATAATACCGATGTGTTGAAAAAGTCATAATTATTCGATGGAGATAAATGTTCTCGGTCAACTTCAACAGATTCATTTTCAAGTGGAAAATAGAAAGCAGATACTTTATGTCTGTAAGCAACTAAGCTGATAGCTGCAGACCAAAGCATTCTTAAAGCAAAGCATAATATCCTTCGTCTCTTCTTTTTCAGTTGTGACCTTTGGCCAAAGTGTTTTAAACAGTATAGACACCAGTCCTTATTCACGTAAAAAATAAAAGTAATTATCACAAGAACTTGGACTTACTAGCTGCTAACTCGGGGGTTGCAGTAAATAAGAGAGCACCAACGTTGAAACTACATCTACAATCACAAACCCCTGAACGTGTCACCGTAATTCGTTTTCTCTTTGGTAAAAAGAATGAGTTTCTTCAAATTTGACTTTGATATACAGAAATCAATTAACTCAAATTAAATCGCTTTAACTTACAGTCCTTACAGTATAAATATGAACAACCTATGGTGGTCCATGGTGTGATATAAAGGTTTCACTTTAATTCTGAAATTAATAAAATTAATAATCAACATCTCTCAAAGAGATGACACCAATCTTACTTTCAGCTAAATCAACATTGACTTTATTATCATCGTCAAACAAGCATCAAGGTACGAGAACATCTGCATGTTTATTCAATGAAAAAGCCAACAATGTATTGCAGATATATCAAACATTTCTTTTGAGGTCTTTGACATCAAATTAAACCAGATGTTAACACCAGATGTTGCTAAACCAGAACAAAACATTACTTGGATTGACAATGCTTTTCTGCAGACTAATTTAACAGGTCATATTGCAGAAAAGAGAAAAAATAAATGCATCAACTATGTTTATGCTGATGGAACTTTAAGTGATTCATGATAAAAGCATTCATGAGTACATTGAAATGCCTGGAAAAAGTGGAAATAAAATGACCTACATTTGTTTCATGTTTCAGATTGCAACGCAGCGCATCTCTCTGATACAGTTGTGGCGCTCTGCTGTGCTTGTCATGAATAATTAAACACCAATCATGGATGGATGAGGCTGCCACAGCGTGAGGCACAGTCGTGACAGGTTTGACCTGCTAACACGTCATAATCGTTACAGAAACAGTTTATATTTGTAAAAGACACAAAGCTTCAATACTTGGATAAGTTGCAGAGCCAACTAAAGACCAGGCATAAGAGTTGACACTTCAAAACTTTGTCATTGTCAAAATTCTGAAAATGTTCTTGTACCCGTTTTCCCATTTGGTGCAGTAGAAGTTTCAAGCACACTACGATAACAAAACGCAGACATTTACTGGAAACACAGGCCCGCTGAAATCTGTTGACCTAATAAATAAAAACAATCTGTGACTTGGACATTTTGTGTCTGTGTCACGTCTTTTCTACCACATGGTAGGCTTCAACTTTACTTACTTTCTGTACCAGATTACCAGCTTTCAGCAGTCGGAGGCACGGGAGCATTTGTGTGTGTGTGTGTGTTTTTCCAAGTCTAAGATAACTTTAAGCAGTTTGGTTTTGAAGTATCTCAATATCAGATTAACACGTTTATAGGAGCACCTTCTGTTTTCACTTCAGAGAGTCGAATGACTGAATCTTACTTGAAGCGTGAAATTAAATTATAGAAAAGGTTTGTGTGATGAAAAAAAAAAAAGTTATATTTTCTTTAATTCCTGTAAACATATATGAAAATAGCCTACAGATTGGAATCCCAGTTCCCTGGCGTCAGCTCCTTTGTGTGCAGTATTAGCACAAGGAAGTCCAGTCCATCCTCGTGGGAATTAACAGACATGTCCCCCGGAAGTCTGATCGTTACTGAGATGAGCTGGTTCACTTCTGTTTGTAAATCTGCACTTCTTTTTGGACCCTTAAGTGAAAAACTGAACTTTGTGAATTGCAACCACATCCTGATTTGCCTGGAAGAGAAAATCTGCTTTTACATCTCTTTAGTCAGAAACAACAGCTAAAATAAATGTCAAGAAATATTACTGGATGTGTAATTCAGACCATTTTTTCTTTTCCAACCTTTCATTTGCAGTCATTCCATATTCCTTCTGCTGATTACTTTCTAAATATTGGTCCTTTGTGTAATTGAAGAACAGTACCAGTGCAGCCTTTCCAATCAAATATAAAATAACACAACCTGACATGGCACAAACATCACTCATTTAATTCACAAATATGAACCAAAGCAGTTGAACAGAGATAACGAAATTAGGTTTGTTGTGTTCAGACGGATGACTTTGCTGGCAGACACGAAGTTCACCTTTGATAGCAGCTCAAATTAATTTTGTCTCACACCTGATGCCACCCACCAACCAGGGACAAATCCTTCCTTTCCACCAGCAGACAATACTATGAGCTTAAAACTAATTAGTGTTTTTGAATAGTATTCCCTGGGAACATGTAATCCTATTTATTCTCACTTGTTGTGCAAGCACGTTTAAGGCAGCTTTTCTTTTGTACTACAGCGTTTTCGTTTGGATGCACTATGTTAACACAAAAACCTCCCTGTCCTGTGACTTTACTGGAACAACTTCCTGTTTTAAATCCAAGAATTCCTCACAACCCCCATATTGTTCTTCTAACCAGTTTACTACTAAAACATTTAGTTTGTGGGAAAGTCTGCAAAGGTAAATGAGGTGCAGAGACTTAAGGTTTAAGATGTGCATGACTGGCAAACTACATGATAAAAATATGGACAAGTCTCAGATTCCCCAATTCTCTTTATTTCAAAGCACTACACATGACAGCTGGTAGTTTTCAACTTTACACTTATAACTAAAACTATGTTTGTTAAATAATGCTCCAGAAACACACCAGGCTACACATCCTACTCTTGCAGCAGCCCAAATGATCAAATATAAATATATAATATAAATAATAATAAATCTATTTTTAATTATTCACATACAGAAGATCCCAGTACAGTTGTGTCACAGTCATCAGTAAGTCATGAAGAATCCGACTCGTCCAGCTCACAGGACAGAATGTTTTATAGACAATAAGGTTGTAGACTGCCGTTACAGTTGGGAGGAGGCCTTGCTGGAGTTTTAGCAGCATTTTGTTAACGACTTATTGACCAGGAGATTTTACATCCGTGTCCACGCTACTTCATGTCTCAGTGAAACAGTCTGCTCGGCTGTGACTCATTTTATGCACATAAATATGTACAAATTGTAAGAAGAATTAAAACTAAGTTCAAGAGGCAAAATTTTAAGTTTTTTAAAGCAATGAAAAAACAAAAGGAATGAATTAGGTTATTCTAAGATCTGTTTGAGGCATCATATTTGAGGAAATAAACCCAATATGATGCAGATACGTGCATTTGCGTTTACTGTCTAAGTGATAGTCAGACTTTCCTCATGTGTGTGACTCATACTAACATGGGTACATGAAACTGGTGACTTTCAAAAACACGGGTGAACAGACTCGTTTTTCTTATCCACTTTAAAATGTAAGGAAAAAAAAAAAACCTGTTGTAGCTCATTACATATTTATAAGCGGGCTGTTGGCGCTCTGCTGTTTCGTGACTGTTGTGTGGTGTTGTGTTGGAGAGAATACCAATAAGAAGTGGGTGTGTGTCTAAGTGAACACGAGTCAGATTCTCACACTGGCTCTTATCTACTGACATTTCTATTTCACCAGCGTTCCTCAAAAATAGCGCCGGCTTTTCTCCTTAGCTGAGGTCTGTAGCTGACTGCATCTACCTCCACAGCTGGTAAACAGCATAAATGCAGCTACTGGATACAAGTCACCGCTGAAGAAAATGATGAAACCAGCTCATTCTGAATAAATGCACGAATGAACAAATGAATTGATTTATTTAGTTTTTTTTAATGGGATATAGAGAGTAATTGGAGTTAGCCATCAGGAACTTTAGAGTAAAACCAGCCATGGATCAAAGTGTGACCACGCGCTGCAAACCAACGTGATGCTCTTCATCATTACATGTGTTGATCCTGATCATTCTGACCATTTCTTACTGCCAGAGTTGTTTTTTAAATGTTTAATGACTAGAACAGTGGCTGCAACGAATATTCACACTCCATTTGTTTTTCAAATTCTTAATGTTTGTGTATTTACAGCTAATATAACATTTACTGCTGGATAATCGGTTGTTGCATTATACAAACACACACAAATTTTATATTTATATATATATATATATATATATATATATATATATATATATATATATATATATATATATATATATATAAAAAAAAAAACTCGTTCCTCACCCTCTGTGGGTGGTGTCCCTTCTAAGCTCGGGTCCTCTACCAGAGGCCAGGGAGCTTGAGGGTTCTGCGCAGTATCTTTGCTGTTCCTAACACTGCACTTTTCTGGACTGAGATGTCTGAGGTTGTTCCGGGGATCTGCTGCAGCCACTCTTCCAGTTTGGGGGTTACTGCCCCGAGTGCTCCGATCACCACGGGCACTACTGTCACCTTCACCTTCCAGGCCTTCTCCAGCTCCTCTCTAAGCCCTTGGTATTTCTCAAGCTTCTCGTGTTCCTTTCGCCTGATGTTACCATCACTTGGTATTGCCACATCCACCACCACGGCTTTCCTCTGCCCTTTGTCTACCACCACGATGTCTGGTTGGTTTGCCATCACCATCCTGTCTGTCTGTATCTGGAAGTCCCACAGGAGCTTTGCTCTGTCATTTTCCACCACCTTGGGAGGCGTTTCCCATTTTGACCTTGGGGTTTCCAGCCCATACTCCACACAGATGTTTCTGTAGAGTATGCCCGCTACTTGGTTATGGCGTTCCATGTATGCTTTCCCTGCCAGCATCTTACACCCTGCAGTTATGTGCTGGATTGTTTCCGGTGCTTCTTTGCACAACCTACACCTTGGGTCTTGTCTGGTGTGGTATATCTGGGCCTCTATTGCTCTGGTGTTCAGAGCCTGCTCCTGTGCAGCCAGGACGAGTGCCTCTGTGCTGTCCTGTAGGCCAGCTCTCTCTAGCCATTGGTAGGACTTCTTGAGATCAGCCACTTCAGTTATGGTTCGATGGTACATCCCGTGTAGGGGCTTGTCCTCCCATGATGCTTCCTCCTCCAGCACCTCTTCACCTTGCCATTGTCTGAGGCATTCACTGAGTACGTCATCCGTTTGGGCCTTGTCCTTGATGTACTCATGGAGCTTGGCAGTTTCGTCCCGGATAGTGGCTTTCACACTCACTAGTCCTCGGCCTCCTTCCTTACAGCTTGCGTACAGTCTTAGTGTTATGGATTTGGGGTGGAACCCACCATGCATGGTGAGGAGCTTCCTTGTCTTAACATCTGTGGTCTGTATCTCTTCCTTTGGCCACCTTATTATTCCTGCAGGGTATCTGATCACTGGCAGGGCGTAGCTGTTTATTGCCCGGGACTTGTTCTTGCCATTGAGCTGGCTTCTTAGGACCTGCCTTACTCGATGGAGGTATTTGGCTGTTGCCATTTTCCTTGTAGCCCCTTCGAGGTTACCATTTGCCTGTGGTATTCCAAGGTACTTGTAACTGTCCTCAATGTCTGCTATTGTTCCTTCTGGGACTGAGACCCCTTCTGTGTGGACTACCTTGCCTCTTTTTGTCACCATCCTCCTACATTTCTCAAGCCCGAATGACATCCCGATGTTGTTGCTGTAGATCCTGGTGGTGTGGATCAGGGAGTCTATGTCCCGCTCGCTCTTAGCGTACAGCTTGATGTCATCCATGTAGAGGAGGTGACTGATCGTAGCTCCATTCCAGAGGCGGTATCCGTAGCCAGTCTTGTTGATTATTTGGCTTAGGGGGTTCAGACCTATGCAGAACAGCAGTGGGGACAGCGCATCTCCTTGGTATATGCCACATCTGATGGACACTTGGGCAAGTGGCTTGCCATTTGCCTCGAGACTGGTTTTCCACAGGCCCATCGAGTTTGCAATGAAGGCCCTTAGAGTGCTGTTGATCTTGTACATCTCCAAGCACTCAGTGATCCATGTGTGCGGCATCGAGTCGTAGGCTTTCTTGTAATCAATCCAGGCAGTGCACAGGTTGGTATTTCGGGACTTGCAGTCTTGGGCGACTGTTCTGTCAACCAGGAGTTGGTGTTTGGCTCCTCTGGTATCTCTGCCTATGCCCTTCTGTGCTTTGCTCATGTATTGCTCCATGTGCCAGCTTATCTTAGTCGCAATGATGCCTGACAGGAGCTTCCATGTTGTGGAGAGGCAGGTTATTGGTCGGTAGTTAGATGGGGCTGCACCCTTTGTGGGATCCTTCAGGATCAGGATCGTTCGCCCTTCGGTTAGCCATTCTGGGTGAGTCCCATCTCTTAGCAGCTGGTTCATTTGTGCTGCCAGGCGCTCATGGAGTGCTGTGAGTTTCTTTAGCCAGTAGGCCTGGATCATGTCTGGGCCCGGTGCTGTCCAGTTTTTCATACCTGAGACTCTTTCTTGGATGTCTGCCACTGTGATGGTGACTGGTTTCTGCTCAGGGAGGTTGCTGTGCTCCTCTCTTAGGGAGACTAGCCATTGAGCACTGCTGTTATGTGCTGCATCCTTCTCCCATATGCTCTTCCAGTACCTCTCAGTTTCCAGCCTTGGTGGGTCTGCTCTGTTGTTATTACCCTGCCATTGAGCATACACTTTCGCAGGTTGAGTTGCGAACAGCCTGTTTATTCGTCTGGCTTCATTGTCTCTAGTGTATCTCTTTAGGCGGCTAGCCAAGGCTTGGAGCCTTTGTTTGGCAGTTTCGAGTGCTTCAGGTATGGGTATCTGGTTGTACCTCTTGGGTACTGGTCTTTTCATTGCACCTTTCAGGGCTCCTGTCAATTGACTCACTTCTCTCCGTGCCACCTTGATTTTTACCTCCAGCCTTCGTTTCCATGGTGGGTCATGTTTCTCATGGTTCCCATGGTTGCTCTTATAGCCAAGCATCTCCAGGATCACTGCTGCTGAAGTGTATATCAGCTCATTGGTCTCGGTGATTGTTGTGGTAGGGATCGCTGTCAGTGCTTCATTCACATTGTCCAGGAGACTTTCCGATGGTGCTTCACTTAGTCTTGGTAATCGCTGCCGGGGTTGCCTTGTGTTCATTCTCGCCATGATCTTATCTTTCAGGTCCTTCGCTGCCTCGCTCAGCGTTATTGGGGCTTGGTACCCAATCTCTGGAGGGGCAGGTTGTGTAACCTCCCCTCTGACCTGGCGTCCTGGTTCCCCCATGCAGGTATTCACCTTGCATTTGTGTTGTGCCTCGTCAATCTCAAGTTGTGATAGCAGTTGCCGTTTGTGGATGTTGGAACACTGAGCTACTAGCTGTTTCGCTGTCAACTGTGACCGTGGGTTTCGAAGTAACCATTGTGCCCACATTCTCTGCATTTAACCCCTCTGACTAGGGTTACTTGAGTAGTAGCATTCCAGCAGAGCCTTGTTGTCGCATCTCGCCCATTTCCGCCTTGTTCCAGTAGCCCACTTCTCATCTAGGTGCTCTGGTTCCCCAGCACCTGACGCAGACCTTGTTTGGCCGGGCGACGTCTGAGCCGGCATGTCAACTGTTTCATTGTCTCTCATCATGGTATGAGGTAGGCAGTATTATATATATATATATATATATATATATATATATATATATATGTGTGTGTGTGATGTAAATAAGCCTTAAAGTTCTAAACCAAGCTCATACATTATTCATTACTAATCACTTGAGTTAATCTAAAACTTAAAACAAAGGTAGCTGCTGAGGTACATTTTGTATATCAAATATATCCACGTCTCAGGAGAGCTTTTGTTAAACCTACTAACAGAAAATGTTTGAATCATGCAGAAGAGATCAAGAGAATCTTTCTAAATTCACCATTTGAAAGAAAATCCTGCAGATCACTGGAAGGACAAAAGGGAAAATTTATATGCTCATATAACAGGGAAATGGAGCAGAAATGCAAATAAGTCTAACAGTCACTTATTCTCAACGCTCCGTCTCTTGCCCCACTGTTCCTCTATCCTGTCTCCATCCCTGTCTCTCCCTCTGAGGTTTTGAATGTACGAGCGGCAGTTATACCCAACACGATGATGTGAAATAAACGGTTAAGAAAAAATCTGCCTTCTACTTTGTGTAACTCAACATTGATACCAGCGAACACAGACTTTAAGACCTTGCAGCTTCAAGATGCCAGATCAAAGCAAACCAACCTGTGGGAAACACTTTACAGTGTTGTCACATCATCGCCACGGTTTAATCAAAACAGGCCTTGAAAGATTATGAACTTAGAGGTGTTTCTTCTGTACATTCAAAAACGACTACCAGACAGGTTTCCCTGCGAGAGTGGATCTTCAAGAACACCTATAGCCTCTCTCTCATATTAAAACAAAAACTATGGAATTAAAATAAAAAAGTAAAATTAAGGAGCAACAGAATGCTTGAATATCAGTATTTTCACCCACTGCCAAAGAAGTCATGTTGATAACATCTTCATGTCAGGAATTCACAACATCCATCCATCCATTATCTGTACCCGCTTTATCCGTTTCCGGGTCACGGGGGTCTGTCGGAGCCTATCCCGACGCATATCAGGCGAAAGGCAGGGGTACACCAGGAGTACACCCTGGACAGGTCGCCAGTCTATCCAGGGCCACATACAAACAACCAATCACACTCACATTCACACTTAGGGAGAATTTAGAAAGATCAATTAACCTACTCTGCATGTTTTTGGACTGTGGGAGGAAGCCGGAGTACCCGGAGGAAACCCACGTAAGCACGGGGAGAACATGCAAACTCCACACAGAAAGACCCACCGGGCCGGGAATTGAACCGGGAACCTTCTTGCTGTGAGGCAACAGTGCTAACCACTAAGCCACCGTGCTGCCCTGAATTCACAACATTCATAGTATAAAAGACAGTTCTGTGAAGTCAGACTGTTTTCCCACATTGTTTGTGTTCACGAAAATTATACAAGAACGTAATAACATGCACCATGTGCCTGAGGGGTTAAAGCCATCACTGTCACAAGAGGGAGCGCCTGATGTCAGTTTTCCATGGACCACAGAGCTTTACACCCGGTGTCATGGTAAGAGAAAGCGGGTTACCCTATGGCTTCAATCACCTGAGCAGACTCCGTCTTGATGTTTGCCCTTTTGAACTTTTATTCTGCTGTAAATCCTGCACACGACTGCACAGCCAGATCAAGCAACTTATGCAACTCAACCCATGCCATTTGGCTCTTTTGAACCAGATGACAAAGCCTCAATTTAAAGTATGACTTATTTTCCCCTCTGGCATTCCAAAAGGGTGAACTTCTGCCCTCCGAGCATGAACAGACATGACAGTAAGACAGAAGACAAACATCCTGTCTATCATGTGCACAACAACAAAAAATGCCTGTGAGTAAATGCATGAAATACAAGAAGCCTGAAATTTGAATGAAAAAACAACAAAAGGCTGCACAAGCAAAGAAATTATGGGATTGCAGCATGAGCTACCTTTTGGGTATGTGGGGTTTATAAATGACCGGCGGTACAGTATTACTGTCACATGCTACATTTGACCAACTTGTCTGATCTGAGGAAGGACAACAAAATTATGTAATGCAAATTTATAGATGTGGACGTTCAAAGTGTCTCCAGATGACCAAATGAAACCTCACATCTGGTTCTGCATGATGTCCACCATGACAACAGAAACTATTTTGCAGCTCAGTCTCATTAATACTGAAAGACTCTTTTATTGAGTCTACCTACATCAAAACTCTGACCCAAGAGTCCAGACACAAAAATACAACAGAAAAAAAAACTCCATTAAACAAAGGCAGCAATCCAACCCACAAAAAAAGCAAGGACATTTGTGTTTGGTAGATAATTTCTTTGTTGTAACTATGCTATTTGACTATAAATCTTGGACCGTTGAAAGCCTGTTTATCTCCGTTTTAAATGGTAACACATTTTTTAAGAACATGCCTTTGTGGGATGAGCAGCAGAGCTCAGCATGTGGGTGGTGCCCATGAAAAATTCACCAATCTTCTCTGCCAATCCCAAATCCCAAAAAACTTATTTTGCCATTGACTCTTGTTCTTAACAACAGATTAATTTAACAAACAGGCTTTGAAGTTGCCCTGTGGCACGGGCCCAATCCAGATCAGTCAAACGTGGCGTTCCAATACTTGGAGCAGACGCCTACTGACCGCCGTAGCAGGGCCCCGTCTCACTGGACCCAGTCTCACCGGACCAGCACCTGGGGGTACCAGAAGCTCAAGACAAGAGTCAATGGAAAAATAACTTATTTGGCATTGACAGAGATGGGTGCAACCCACATACTCAGCATCTTTCTCACAAATGTGATAACGTTTAAAAGGGAAATAAACAGGTTTTGCAATGGTGTAAGATTTATCACCAAGAAAAATTTTTACAACAAAGAAATAATCTACCAAACACAAATTTCCTTACTTTTGTGCTAAGTTTATATCCATAAATGCATATTTTCCCATAGACAGATTCATTTATTATTTTTTTAATGAATTCAGAGCAATAACAATGAACTTTTCATTTCCAGTTTTAAAATGATATTTAATACTAACTAAATGCTAAAGAGTAAATTTTAGAATTATTTGGGGTCATGCAATTTTATTTTATTTTTTAGTAATTTGTGTTCCTAATGTTTATACCTCAGTATTTGATCAATACATTTCAATAAAGACGAAAAAACGTCCTCTTCCAACAGTTTTGTGATGCATTTGCGACTCTGGGTTGCGTCCTACCCCCAGGTGGAGAACTCCGGTATTACTTGTACTGGCCTGGTAGAACTGAAGCAAGAAACATTCACACAGCTGGTTGAGTACATTAAAAAGACATTAACGTTTGGGAAAACTGAAAGTATGTCCCTGCGCTCTGTTGAATTCTGATTCTGTTGAATTAATTCTGGACCACAGAACATGTAGAACGAGAGAACTAAATCATGAACTGCTTCTAGTCATTAATGTGAGCTGCGAACAGCGTTTCAGAACAGCTCCACAAACAAAGTTTGACTGGTGTGGTTCTTTGGTCCTTTTCATCGTTCATATTCATTTCCTGGAACAATTTTTCTTGTTTTTTTTTATTTATTTATTTATTTATTTATTATTTCAGAAAACCCGACAGGGTAGACAAAGTTAATGTGACTGAAGTAAAACTTCACTGAAAACTCTATTCAAGTAAAACTAGCCAATTTGAGGAACTGAACAGCTGTAAATGTCTTCAGATTATATAAAGCAGAGATTTAGTGAAAGTAATGAGATCAGAGTGGATGCATGAATAAGTACACTCAAAGTGATGACTCCATACACCCTGAACACTGGTTATGAGCATTGGCAGAAAGTTGTGGTTCAGAAGTATTGATTAGATGCGTATCTGGGTTGCCACTTACTTTTAAATGACTAATATTTGCAGAGCTTGTTCTTTTTCCATCTGTTTTACTTTGTTTTTGGCTCATTAACAACCTGTGAAACATACAATGATGGCACCTTCAGTGATCGTATTCCTGAAGGTGCAATCATTTGCTGCATGTGGAGAGACAGCAGATATTACTGTGATATCAAGGTGAAGACGTGCGCTTTGTGACACGAGCGCTGGAACGTCACAACACAAAGACGCGTCGGCAGTGGCATGTACGCGGACACGTTCGCGTTTTGGGTTATTTTCAGCCCTGAATCCCCGCTGCCGGGGCTGGAAGTTGAGCTGGAATGTGGGTAGTTTGTGCGGCATTTCGTGTCACGGTGACTCAATTATTCCCAGATTTTAACAACCTGTGGCGCGTTGCTCAGCAGGGGAAGCGAGGCTCGTCCACGCCAATAAACGCTCTTTAAATAAAACGCATGTAAACAAACGGACAGCGTGAGTGAGGTGACTGAGGTGGCTCCGGGGTTTCCAGACGGCTCTACCGGCCGTGCGGAGCCGGAGCTGCTCGGTTAAGTCCCTCGCAGCCGGTAACGGTCATCAACGCGCACTCACCCGCTATGAACGTCAAAATCAGTCCTCGCGCTCAACTTCGGCGTCGGAGGTCTGCTGCTGCTGCATGTCAGTGCCGGCGAGGAGCGGCGTCCTCCCGGTTTAGTTGGAGTTGTTGGTGGGTGTTATTTATTTGTCCCTTTCGCGGTCGCGGCTGTCCGACCGACACAAACGCCGTCTCCGCCGTCAGTCACCGAGCCGCGCCGGCTGCCCGTGCGGCCGCCATCTTGGTTTGTGATGGGAATCCGCCACCGCGCGAGCCGCGCGCGCGCACACACACACACACACACACACACACATTCGTGTTGCCATGACATCAGAGGACGTTTCACGCAGCCGTCTGAGAATCCGGTAACACGACGAAAGTGTTAAGTGAAGGTCCAGGACATCATCTCGCCACGTTGTGACAGTTTGAAGCAACGCCACAACCGCTGACAGATTAAAATAAACACGTCCATCAGTGAAAGTAATACTTTTCCTTTGTTTTTGTGGGGGTCTATTGCAACTAAAACAAAATCAAAGTTTTCTTTTTCTGAACTTAGACACGATTATCGGTGACATATGCAGGGGAATTCGGTGCTGCACAGGAGTGTTTGTAACAGTTTTCCGTGATCAGATGTGTTAAATAGTAATTCTAACTTGTGTAATAATTACTCCTTCTTTGTGGGTCCAGTTCAATCTGTGAATTGAATGAACTGGAGGAAAAAGAGCATTTGTTACTAAAAAATAACAGTTAATTCAATATGTGTGTGTGTGTGTGTGTGTGTGTGTGTGTGTGTGTGTGTGTGTGTGTGTGTGTGTGTGTGTGTGTGTGTGTGTGTGTGTACATTATACCTACGTTAACATTGACGGATTCACTAAAATATTCATGTGAGTAGAAAACTCAAATTTTTAATCCTCAAATTGAATTTTAATCCAGTGTGTTTTTGAACATATTTTTGTCCCCACTGTGTTGGTAATATGAGTAGATGCACTTACAATTTTAAATCACTGTGTCTCTCCTAGTTGGAAGGAGTTTACATAATCTACCTGATGCTGGCTATTTAAATTGCCTCAG
The DNA here is from genome assembly GCA_014839995.1 of Xenentodon cancila. Taxonomy (NCBI): domain Eukaryota; kingdom Metazoa; phylum Chordata; class Actinopteri; order Beloniformes; family Belonidae; genus Xenentodon; species Xenentodon cancila. Next base: position 3,149,022 of record CM026197.1, on the reverse strand, counting down.
TTATACTTTAATTGTACTGGCCTACTTGTGGTTTTAACTACTAAAGTAAACCTTGACTATTAGATAATACATTTTACTGCAATTGAAGATTACTAAACCTTTGACAGCCTGCTGTTTTCTGTCAAATGCACAAATATATTTTTCATTTAAAGATTTTCCAATGAAAAATATCTTACACACTGTTTTTGGAATGGAGATCCAAAGAGGTTGCAGTTAGTAGAACAGAAAAAAGTATAAATTACGATACGAAGCAAAAAAATAGATGGATATTTCCAAACTTTCCAAAGTCTTTTAAATCCCAAATGCATGCAGACAGATCCTATTATAACATTCATAATCAGTATTTAAAGCCAAAGTCTTCATCTAACCAAATGCAGTCAAAAACACCAGGTCTGCGTTTGCTCCACCCATTTTATCAAACATACAGCCAATCAGCACACGTGGAGACGTGAGCAGTATCCCAGAATGCATTTTGCATCATTAAAGAGTAGCAATACTGGAGGAGAAACCTCACAATTGTAAGTTCCTGCTTTTTTGTGTAATTGAATTTAGTTCTAGGATGTTTTCAAGCAGTCCTGAAAATGTATTTTTGTTGGTTTTGTTGCTGTCAAAATGTAGCTGTTATTGAATATCGAACTAAATTCCTGAATTGTCATTAAAACCAATAAAAATCTATTTGGGTCTCATTGTAATACTAAGTAACAGCGCAATGCCTTTAGATGTGACATGAAGGGGGGAGGTCCGAGCAATTATCAAAAAGATTGTGAACTGTCTGCATATGCACGTCTGTGGTGAGCAGTGAAGGTTCATATCGTTGTGTGAGGAGTTTGCGTCTTCTTCCGATGCCTGGATTTCTTTTGCTTGTCCAGCTTCTCAAAACAGTACAAACTGAGAGTGCAAGGTTGTTTATTCCTCTTGGCCCTGTGATGAACTAGAAACCGTTTTCACTCACCAGCAAGGGTGCAGCGATCGCCTCCGGCCTCCCGGATAAACCCAAACAGACCTCTACACGAGAGGACAGGATTAAGTGAGTTTGGCTGTTACTGTAGGAACCCTCAAACGCGAGGGTTTGAAACTCTTTCTGGTCCTTTCAGAGTGCAGTTTGTATGTTTTTGATATTCTGGCTTGTTTTCACACTTCAGAAGCATCGAAGTTTGACTAAGACCGTGAAGATGTTGGGGTGTAATGGGTTGCTTATCCTGCAGTAATGTGGTGTAACTGTTTTCCTGCTGACCTGCTTTCGAGTGCATCTTGGGATTGGCTTGTTCATCGTGTGTTCAAAACAATACGTGTGAATGGAAAACTCATAAAGGAATAATTCATGCTGACGCATTTTCAGAAAAGCGTCCAGTTCCTGATCTGTGGCCTTCTGAAACTTGTCACTGACTGTAAAGAAACATGTTTTGTAGGTTGTTGTGCTGGCTCTAGCGGTAGAAAAGGACAGTATGAAACTGGCTGAAACAGCCTGGCTGTGAGCAGGTGTCAGGTTTGTTCTGTATCGATGGGGTGTAGAGCTGACCAAGTATTCCCACACAGTCATTCAAAGTCATGTATCTGTTTCCTTTAACCTTCTGCTGTCAGATGTTAAATCCAACAAAACTGAAAAAACAGCTTAAAATTTGAAATATGTCTTGTGTCTAACCCCACAAAGCATTATTGTTTTGAGAGCAAAGGTACAGTTGTGTGTGGATTTTAGTTTGAGACTCAAGTCATCAAATTTGCTCTATGCAGATAAATACTAAGTCTTTTCCTTCTTTTTTTTTTTTTACTTATCTACAGTTATAATGATGACTTATCATCTTAGAAGTAACTAGAGATCCAAAAGACAAGGCAAACATATATTGAAGGTTTCCAATGTGCAAAATACTCAGCTCTCTGAATACAGAGAACGCTTTGTTGTGGAGAGTTTTTTCCAACAGGAGCTCTTCATGACATCATAGAGGGCTGAATTTCCTTGACAATCCAGAGTATTTGTATGTACATTTCACAGAGAACAGTTTCATAAACAAGGCTCAGTACGAAGATCTAAAAGAGAACCTTGGTGTGGCTCCAACACCAGAAACACCAAAACACAGAAGTCGAGATACAACTGATTCTCTCAAAGTGCACGTGTGCGCAATTCAAAATATCCTGGGTACACTGACTGTGGATGCTCGCTTTTTTTAATGCTCTGTCTCTCACTTGCAAGAAAAATAAAATCAATTAACTTGAGACTTAACCGTCTCACATGAAAAAGCATGCAATTTTACACCAAGACAGCCTTGAATCGCAATCATAAGCTCAATAGTCGGTTGACAATAGAAATAATAGCTTGTCTGCAGACATTTTGTGACTGGGTTTGTTTTTTTCTTTTTTTCTTTACTCCACATTTACACTTCTTCACCTATTAACAAGAGTGTGTTCAGGAAAAAACATATAGAAATGGTAAGTGACAGAGCGATTACTTAATTTGCAATATAACTCAGTAATGAGCAGTTTTTACTCAACTTAGACATCAGTCTTGCTGTGGCGGTTTATCCGTCTGTCTGCTTTGGTGTTGTGAATCACTTTGGCAATAACATGTTCAGAGAGATTTTAGGTGTTGCAATAATTTACAGGAAATGTTGAAATCACAGTGTTGGTAATATGTTGACATATTGAAAACGTGTGCATCAGAGCAGCAACAGTTATGTTTGTATATAGGTATCACATATGTATATGTGTACGTTTGGAACCTACTAGCTCCACCCATCAGCAGGCTTCGGGGAATTTAACTCGAACCAAATCTCCAAATTATTAGGAAAAGCCTCTTCTTTTGATTATTGGGCTTTGTCCTGAAATAATCACTGGCTTTTGGGATTATGATGGTTGAAAAACTGCTCCAAAGGTCCCAGAGAATAAAATCAGATCCTAAAAACGAGCATACAATCTGTGTATTTGATGGTCTTGTGCTGTTTAATGTTTTAATGGTGAATCTATGTATAAACTGTTAAATGTCTCCAAGATCCTCTATTTTTTTTAATATTCTGTGGAGTGACCCACTGATTCCTTACATTTAATAATCATTCCCCAGTGCAAAACAATGGCTTTGAAGAAACTATAAGATTTTCCTTAAGTCATTAAAGAAAAGTTAAGAAGAAGAAGTTAAGTATTAAATGTATTGGTTTTATCCCTACACTCCCTATCTAACTTGAGTTTTAATATCCAAAAGCAACATTAATGCATTTTTTTAACCATCTTATTATTGTGCTTTAGAAATGATCCATCAATGATCTTATTATCTGGGAGATTTAAAACTACCACCATTAAGAAGTTTATTACCGACTTTACAGAGCGTTTTACATTATCTAGCTCTGCGTGCCTAAAAGTGATCTTGTGGTTTGCTCTGCCTGTTTAATATAACTGCTGCCATCTGCTGTCCTCTGCAGCCAAATACAGGTAGTTAACAGAACCCAGCAGTTTCGGACGTTTTAAATGATCCACGTCTAACTCGCCAAGTGACCGCAGTTACTAATTCTATTTTCAAAGACGTTCTTTTTCATTGTTTTTCAGATTTGACCAAATGTTCCCGCTGTCCACATCACTCCGACAGCTTTTCCTGAGGAAACAGCAACCCTCAGGTGAAATATTTTTACACGTAATTAACCGTTTATGAATTCCAAACCGGTGCTCATGTTATGCCGAGACACGTCACCGGGAGACGGTAATCACGGAGTCCACTGTTCTGCGGCGGCCCTGCAGATAACAGATGGGACATAACCGCCTGCTGGCACGACGCTGCGCTTAATGGTTTTAGTGGTGATTAACAGCTTGCGGTCTCCGATCATAAACATGCTGATGGCTGCAGTGTGCTTCACGTGGCACGACGGGGCTTCCATCTTCACGACCACGTGGCCTGAAAGCCAGAGCGACACAGGTCTTCATGCAAGCTCAGAGGAAAATGGGACTCCTTACCGCTCTGCCATACCTCAATGCTTCACAAGTAGACTGGGAAATAACTGGTGGAGCGCATGATCCTTGAATTTGAATGAATGTTCATCTAAAACACCCAAAAATGTTGATATACAATTCCTTATTATACCATTTATGAAACACAGGTTACACGTAATTACAACAACTAATATTTTAAGGGTGCTTTATGTAAAAGAGGTCAGCCAGGATGAAACCTAAAATAAAATAAAAACAAAAACTCATAACTGAAGTTCTCTACTTCAGCCACTGGTTTGTGAACTGTCTCTTTAAAGGCTTGTGGATGATATTTTCCATCTTATTTGTTCCTGGAAATGACTTCGTTTGGACGAGAAGGTTGAACTGAGGAATGAGCCTCAAAAACTCATAAAATACTTTCATCTACGACAAATATCAACGTCTGGCATATATCATTTATCCTCACCACTAGTGGGATACTCAGCTTCTCCTGTCTACAACATGCATTTTCTGAAGCGAACAGAATTAAAAAGCCAAACTTAAACTAAGCCCCTCCTCTCAACTCGGTCATTAGCTGCGTTCAGAGGCACACCTGTCCCTCTGCACTATCTTGTTTATTAATCTATTTACAGTTTAGGTAATCACCAAACTCCTGTTCAAAAGTTGAGTTCATCTTATTTTTATGTTTTTCACACACAGGTCACATTTTGTGTTGGTTAGTAATTGTTCTGGTTCATCAAATGATGTCAGGTAATGAGTTAAAATGCATGCATGCAGCATCCACATGGGGATTCTGACATCACAGACCCGCTCCCGGGTGTGACCCTGGGCTTTTAACCGTCTCTTCTGCTTTCCCATCACCTCTTCTCTAAGCCACTCCCACAATAAAGACTCACTAACTCACGAAAAACAAGTCCTTACAAAAGATGCAGCAAATCTGCAGAACATCTGCAGAGACTTTGACAGTTCGAATTACTTCTCTCATATTACACAGCACTTGACTCACTGTTATCAGGAAGTTATTGATTAGCGTCGGCTTACAAATGTTCCACTGCCTGGATTTCACTTTGCACATGGCAGAGCAGGTAAAACAAGCCTCACAGAGGATGACAACCCTCCCGTGTGCATCCAGAGCTTTTCACGGCTCTGCGTGTTTTGTGTCACGGTGGTTCACACTTCCGCTGTAAGACAAGCTGCACGCACAGACCCCGGCTTACTGGAAACTCCCTTCTCCTCTATTGATTGAAGCTGGTGGGGTTTGCAAATGTTTACGTGACTTGCAAGAGAGATACAAGCTTTTTCAAAGGACCCCCACCCCACCCCACCCCACCCCCAGCCCTTTCCTCCGTTCATTAGAGGTCAGGAGACAGGCCGGAAGTGGGCCGGCCGATAAGCTGCAGAGACAGAGAGGCTTCTCTATTCTCTGGTGATCTCTGACAACGAGAGGAAACTGATGGAGCTCTGAGCAGCGGTCATCTTCAAATGTCCTAAAATTTCTCTGTTGTCTGTCCTGACCGGATTAGGAAGTCATGTCTCGAGTTACTAAATCCAGGCTGGGTAATTAACCTCTGTGATCACCTAAAACTGACTTTTTTTTAATGGAAAATCCTTAAATACATAAACCTTTTTTGTTAACATGAGGTTAATGTTCGATTTTGCTTGCAAAATATTTATAACTAAGTAGAAATAATAAAAGTAAAAGCTTCTAAATTTCCATGATTAAGTATTTAAGGGTTGTCTGTTGTCATTATTTTTAATATACCATCTAAAGTATGTTTTTTGTATTTATTTCCTTTTCATATGTACATTCTCATACATTACTGTATTATTAACTATATATATATATATATATATATATATATATATATATATATATATATATATATATATATATATATATATATATATATATATATATATATATATATATATACTATTATTATGGTTATTATTATTAAAATACAGTTAATCTATTACCAGCTTGTGCTTGAACACACACAGCCAGTACCTGGCCACAACCTTTGCTGGTTTCTCATCTCTAGAAGACCATCAAAATCATTGTTATGTTGAGTAATTATTCTTCTATTTCAAGTTGCTTTATAAAAAACAATGTTTTTCACACGTCCACAAATCTGGAACTGGACTGTTGAAATACCTGTTATACACTGACATTTATATGGTTAGCAGTTAACGGTAGGCGAGAGTTAAATCCAGTCCAAAGTGAGAGTCCATAATATCGAGTTTATGTTTATGGTCAAACAAGAGTGTGCAGCCACTGAAGGGAACTCAAGCAGGCAGGCAGCAAAAACCTAAACGACTGAAGTGTCACATCACAGTAAACATCACGCATGACAGGCAACAAAACGGGGGCGTGATTGCTGTTACAATACATTTTTTAAATCTATTTACTCTTTAGGGTTTTTGCTTTGCTGTTCAGACCAAATGATCCTCAACACTTACATACTGGGGTTCACTCAACTCTGGCAGCACTTTCTGAGCTCTGTCCTACCTCTGTCCTCTTTGCTCTTTTTGTCTGCATACATCATTTTCATTGTAATTACCATTGTTCTCCTTTGTGCTGCATGGACAGAAATCCCGGGACTCATGTCTTTGTGTTTGCTGGACTTTCCTGACGTCACTTGGCTGCCTTCACTGAGTCCAGTTCTACTGGAGGTTTTTATTAAACCCTGTTAATCAGGAATTTTCTTCTCCACTGTCGCCTCATGCTTTCTCAGGATGCTGCTGCAGAAAAATACATGCATACATGTACAAGTACACATTTATAAATGCAGGAGAACACTTTAATCAGTGTACCTAATAAAGTGGCCTGTGTGTGTGTGTGTGTGTGTGTGTGTGTGTGTGTGTGTGTGTGTGTGTGTGTGTGTGTGTGTGTGTGTGTGTGTGTGTGTGCCACAATAATTCCAGTGACTGAGTAAGCTTAGGTTACACTCTTCCTAATATAACAGAGAGCAGAAACCTCAATGGATGCACCTTAGTTGCGGGAAACAGAGCAGCTGCAGGCATAAATAAATCTCCCCTGAGGAAAGTCGATACAGCAGCTCGCATGTCGACAGCAGATGAATATCCATGTCTGTCTGCATCTTAATGGCTGCAAAGCACTGCATATATGATACACATGAACATCTCAATCGAAATGCATCCGCACCAAGAAGTAATGAAGGCCTGTCGAGAGGATCTGCAAACCAAGTGTTGTGCAAAGCCAAAGATGGGAGGATGTTTTATTCTTCACAAAAAGAAACAGTCAAGTTTGAAAGTATAATATAAATAAGAAGTAAAAATGACAAGACGAATAAACACGTTTCCTGTGTTGACATGTCAATCGAGTGCCTGGCAGCAACTTAACCAAATACATGAATAATAATCTTTGAATCTACTTCCTTGAAGAGAGTAAATCATCCATTTTTTATACGCGCTTCCTCTTCAGGGTCACACTGAAGCCGTGTCTTATTTCAGCTTCATTGATTGAGTGACAGAGCTTAACGTGGGCGGGTCACGAGTCGATCGCAGGGTCACTAGACACGCTCTCAAACAGAGCCGGCCCTACCAAATGTGGCGCCCTAGGCGATGTTTTATGTGGCGTCCCCGCCCATGAGCGACTTACAACAGAAACTGAAAAGCATTGTTTTCACCGTTGTCTTTAATTGTAAGATAACATTTCACCCAATGTACACACTTAACAAGTTACAAGTTAATGAAAAAAATCTGAAATACAATATAAATACTCTAATGACAAAATAAAAATCCTGTAAATAAGTGAATTAATGATAACAATAGTAATAAATTATAAATACAACCAACATCAAACATACAATTTCAATAACCACAGAATTGACACTTAGCAGTTACTATAAGCAAAAACGAATTTCCTATATACAAAACCTATAAAAAATACCTATATATAACTGTATGCAAAACTATAAATAAAAAGGCATTTCACAGACCTCTAGAGGTGCTTTTAATTACTGCATCCACGACAGTGTCTACTGGTCTGATCCTTTTATGGATAACTTCTCTTCATTTTGATAGACCTGCTCTCACCAGGCTTGTTTACATAAGACAGAGGTAGAAGTGGGGCCCGTTTAGGGAGTTCCCCGCAGGCCGACCGCTGTCATTATAAATTCTCCTCATTCTCACTGCTCTGTTGTGATTCAAAGTTGGTCGGCCCTCGGGGCCCCTTCTGCTCAGGGCCCCAAGCGTTTGCCTGGTCTACCTGTCTGGAGCTGCTGCCTGGTATTCACAGTCATGATGAGATTCTTCTAGTTACATTCGTCTGCCAGCTGAAAAAAAAGTATCATTATGAAGCCAGTTTCAGATTGCTGCAAATATTCTCGGTCAGAAATGGATGGAGTGTCCTCTCCAGGTAAAGAATGAGGTGGTGCCTCAAGTGGAGGAGTTTAAGTATCTCGGGGTCTTCTTCATGAGCAAGGGAAGGATGAAGCAGGAGATCAGATGGATTAATGCGGTCTTTAGTCATGTGGACTATCGCGTCTTTTGTGGTGAAGAGGGGGCTGAGCCAAAAGACAAGACTTCTGTTCATCTGTCGATCTACAGTCACTCTACCATCGATGTATGTTTGATCTACGTTCCTGCGTTCTTACCGTCCCAGGGAGAAGGAGGCCTGGGTTAAAAAGAAAATAGACTTACAAATACAGTACAAATAATACAACATGCAGGTTGCAGCCCTCCCTCTCTGCTGTGCTTTGGCTCCGCTTCAAAGTCCCTCAGCAGAGGAGGCTGTCATTCAAGTCAAAGTCAAAGTCCAAGTCAAAGTCACGTTTAATGTCAATACTTCCACATGTGAGGTTCATACTGAGAATCGAGATTACGTTACTCTCAAACCGTCGGTGCTACACAATAAATAAGTTACTCTCTAAACACAAAGTTCAAATCTAAAATCTAAAAGAAACAAATAATAAAATGACACTGGGTTTAAGAATCAAGGGCAATAAAATGACCAAAAAAACAATAAAATGACCAAAAAAACAATAAAATGGCAGTTTGATGATAGACATTATTGTTAATGATGAAGTGTATTGTCATAAGGACAGTGAAGTGTACAACCGTTTTACAGGTGTGTGATTGTCCTGCAGGTGTTCAGCAGATTATGTTTCGTCACCAGGTGGTGAATCATCACACATCACATAAGACATACTAGGAGCACAAAGACTGTAAGTGTGGCTCCGTCTAATTGCTGTAAAGCCCACTTAAGCTGCAGAGCGAGAGCTTATAGTTGACGCGTCTTTCTTTTTAAAAAAGGCTTCCACAGTCCATGTTCTTCATTTAAGACATTTACTCTCAAAATAAACTGTTACGAAACATGAAAAATATGGTACAAACATATAAGGACGTTATAAGGATGCTAAAGTACGCTAAAGTACGCTAAAGTACAGTCAAAAACTAGTGAGCTCTCTCTGCTCCATAGCTTCACTAGAAACTGAACAACGTGCAACGATTACGTCATACATCTCAGCCAATAAATGCTGGGCTTCCTAAATTAACTATGGTTTACCTATTCTTTTATAAAATGTAATACTAACAGCACACAATGTTTAAATGGCTCTAACATAACCTGCCCCTAATTGAGAAGCCTAAATACTTATCAATTTTCACACGAACACAAAGAGCCATTATATTGTCTATGATAACATATATTCATCCTACTGTGCATGCATTTGCATAAATCACGACATAAATGTCTTCTACTCATTCAGTCCATTACGACCTTTTTGATGCTTCCTCCAAGAGACATATCTTGGTGATGGGTCTCTCCAACGTGCCTGTCTTTGTCTGAACAACGACGCTCCGAACTGCTCCCTTTAAGTCAGGCATGGTCTTGACTATTTTTCCTATCAACCAGGAATTCCGTGGTGCGGAAGAGTCTACAATGAGGACAACGTCTCCCACACTGTAGTTTCTTCTTGCTAGGCTCCATTTTTGCCTTTCCTGTAATAGAGGCAGGTATTCCTGTGTCCACCTGCGCCAGAACAAATCTGCCATATACTGAATTTGCTTCCAGCGTCGACGCGCATAGATGTCGTCCTTAGAGAAGACACCTGGGGGGACATTTGGTTGCATTCTCATTGTTAGCAGATGACTTGGCGTCAAAGCTTCGAGATCATTGGGATCGTTAGAGGTTGTCGTTATGGGTCTGCTGTTGATGATGCTTTCCACTTCACATAAAAGTGTCTGCAGTCCTTCATCATCCACCATCTGCTGTTTTAACAAGGAATTCAAAACCTTCCTGACTGACCATATTTGGCGTTCCCAGACACCTCCGTGGTGGGATGCGGCAGGAGTGTTAAATATCCACTGTACTCCTCGTTTTAGCATAGATCCGTGTATCTTTGACTGGTCCAGGTCTTGTATTGCTTCTTTTAGTTCTCTCTCGGCACCAACAAAATTAGTGCCATTGTCCGAACGTAGGACAGAGACTTGACCTCTTCTGCTTAGGAAGCGGCGTAGTGCGTTGATACATGAACTGGTGTCAAGTGAGTATGCTACCTCTATATGGACTGCTCTGCTGGTTAAGCATGTAAAAAGCACGCCATACCTTTTCACTCTACAACGACCTCTGATGACCTCAAATGGTCCGAAGAAGTCCACACCAGTATTTGTGAAAGATGGCTTGTCAGGCAATAACCGATCTTCCGGCAAGTCAGCCATTTTTTGTTCACCTGCCTTAACATGCAGTCTTCTGCATATGACACACTCAGAAATTAACTTCTGTATTGCTGAGCAGGCTTTGGGTATCCAGAATTTCTGTCTCAGTCTTGCAAGAATGTAATTTCTTCCTGAGTGTCCTGTCTCTTCATGTATGTGACGAAGTATGAGCTTGGAAATCCAATCGTCCTTGTGTAGGATAGCTGGATGTCTGGCATCCAGTGGCATTGCAGCTCGACTCAACCGACCACCCACTCTTATCACACCATCTTTCAAATATGGATCTAACTTAAAGATATGACTATCCTTTCTCACGTGACCTCTTCCATCTTGCAAGGCTTTAAGCTCCTCTGCATATTTCCCTTTCTGACATAGCCGAATTAACTCCAACTCTGCCTTGGCGAGGTCTTCAGTTGTAAGCGCTCGTGTTTTGTAGTTTTTCTTATACTCAAGCATCCTCTGTTGGACGCGTGATTCTGCTTTAGATGCGCTAGCTTCATGCCCGTAGAGCGACCTTTGAAGCTCCTTCCTTTTCTGTCTCAAGTTTAGCAAAATCTCCTTAAAGCGCATTAGCCAAGCCACTGATTTCTTCAGCTGGTACCAACTTGAGAAGTGGGTCACGAACCGAGTCACTGTATCCGGTCTCTCATCAGCTTGTATAACTGACACTTGGGCTGATCTTTTGACCTCTAAATCTTCTGTGTCAGGGGTCATCTGATCTGGGCGTTCTGGCCATTCGCCATGTGGTCTCAACAGAAAGTGAGGTCCCTGAATCCAGTTTTTGCTCTGAAGCAAACCTCTAGAAGCTGGATCGGCAGGGTTGTCTGCTGTGTTCACGTACTTCCACTGGGATGGGTTTGTAGCCTCTTTGATAAATGAGACACGGTTTGCAACAAATGTTTTATATCGTGCAGCATCGTTTTCCATATACTTGAGCACGGTGATACTGTCTGTCCAGAAGATGGATTCGGTCAGCTCTAACTGCAATTCCTGTTGTAGCATCTTGTCCATTTTCACGGCTATTACGGCTGCTGTCAACTCCATCCTGGGAATGGTGACGATCTTGAGCGGTGCCACTCTTGACTTTCACATCAAGAATGAAACAAACCTTTGGTCATTTTCATTTGTCATCAGTAGGTAGGACACGGTACCATAGCCGTTATTGCTAGCGTCTGAAAAGTGGTGTAGCTGTGCTGTTTTGATCACACCAAAGCCTGCAGGTTTGATGCACCTGCTGATACAAAAGGATGACAACTTCTGCAAGTCAGCCAACCACCTTTGCCATTTTTTTGCCTGCTGTTCTGACACTTCCTCGTCCCAGGACCTTTTTTCCTTGCAGAGTTCCCTTAGGAGAATCTTGGCAGGTAGAATGAAAGGTGCCAGGAATCCCAAGGGATCATAAGCTGAACTTACAACTGACAGAATTCCTCTCCTAGTACATGGTTTCTGCTGTACATCTATCCTGAACTTAAACATGTCAGATTCTGTGCACCACTGTACGCTTAGCGCCCTCTCTGTTGGTAGCTGATCATTGTCTAGATCAAGATCTTTTATTCCTGAAGCCCTTTCTTTTTCTGGGGTTGCCATTAGGAGTGCTCTGGAGTTGCTTGTCCACTTGCTCAATCTAAATCCTCCACTGAGGCACAATGCTCTCAAGTCCTTGGACAGTGTGATGGCCTGCTCATCAGATGACACTGAGCTCAGACAGTCATCAACATAAAAGTTGTTTAGGATTGTTTCCACTGCCTCGGGTCCAGCCCAGTCTCTTCCATCTTCAGCTGTCTTTCTCAGCGCAAACGAGGCGCAACTTGGGGAGGAAGTTGCTCCGAACAAATGCACATGCATTCTGTAGTCCGCTGGTTCTAAACTCAGGTCGCCATCCGGCCACCACAGAAATCGCAACAGATCTGAATCTTCTTCAGGCACTTTCACTTGATAAAACATGGAATCTACGTCTGCCATCATGCCCACTGTATCCTTCCTGAATCTTGTCAGAACTCCTACGAGAGTATTTGTGAGGTTTGGGCCTTGCAGAAGTTGATTGTTCAACGATACTCCTTGATATAAAGCAGTACAGTCGAAGACGACTCTTAATTTCTTCTTTTTGGGGTGACGAACTCCATGATGGGGAATAAACCATACTCTCCCATCTCCTCGACCTAGCTCTTCTTCTGGTACTCTGGTGGCATATTTTTTGCACAACAAGTCCTTCATGAAGTTGTTATACTCACTGCGGAAGTCGGGATCTCTGTGAAACTTCCTTTTAAGACTTGTAAGTCGCTGTTCTGCTAGAGATCTGTTGACAGGCATTTTTATGTTTTTGTCTTTCAGTGGTAGTCCGATTTGGTAGTGACCATTGACTAGTTGTGCTGAACCTTTCCCTGAATCCAGGAACTGATGGTCTTCTTGTGACATCTCAGACTTTTCATAACGTTCTCTTTCCGGGAAGTCTGCGTTGTACAACTGAGTCAACAGGTTTTCTACGCTGGCCACAGAAATGTGATTGACTGAGTGGGTAGCCATACCATGGTAAGCTGCAGTAGTTCTGAGCGGGCCGTTGACAACCCATCCAAGGGAAGTTCTTACTGCATATGGTCCATTACCTCTACTCTTTATTATCTGCTGAGGCTCCAAGGCTTTGTGGACATTCGTGCCAATAAGCAAACCAACATCTGCTTCAATGTGTGTGATACGAACTTCCTGGAGGTAAGGCCACTGATCCACGTCTGTCTGAAGCGGTATGTTGCCCTTTTTGACCGGTATGCTTGGCTGGGTAAACACTAGTGGGAGGTCCAAGAAATTCTCCTCATCCAAGCCACACACTTCCAAATCTGCCAAGACGTGAGTGCTAACTTTGTCTTCAACTCCCATTGTAGTGAGTAGGAGCTCTGTTTTCCTTCCTCTCAGGTTAAGCTGGTGCATAACCTCATTAGTACAAAAGGTAGCTGTGCTTCCTGGGTCTAACAGTGCGTAGACGAGCATTAATTTGTCACTTCTTTTTGATTTCAACTTCACCGGTACTATTGGTAGGATAGTTTCAATCTCACCTGCCCCAGTTTCTCTACTGGCTTCATGCTCTGCCTCAACGAAGGCACTCGTCACCTCTCTGGTCGCGTCTGTGTTCGAAGCTTCATCTCTTTCTGGTAGAACTGAGACATCCCTTGTTACATGCAAAATACTTGGGTGTTTTCCTGAACATTCTGTGCATTGGATCCTCCTACGACAGTCCTTACTCCGATGACCTTGTGTGAGGCAGCCAAAGCAGAGTCCTTTACTTATTAGAAATTTGATTCGGTCCTTGGCTGTCTGTTCTTTTATCTCCTCACAGACATCTAAGGCATGGTTCTTTTTGCAGAAGATGCAGGGGGCTTGAAAGGCGTTGATGTCTTTTACTGCACCTTGCTGTACCTGCTGTGTTTTTGGAGCTCCATCTTGTGCTCCTGCTGAAGAAACACGTGTAGCAAAGCTACTCTTCGGGCTACTTCTCTTGATGTTTATCTTTGTCTTCCCTTTTTCATCCATGCTGACATCCAAGATATCTCCAAAGAGCGGGTCGTTGATAATCTTTGCTTGGTGATTTATAAAATCCACCACATCAGAAAATCTTGCTCTTCTTGTTGTTCTTGTTTGTATATCATATGCTTGATTTCTCCACCGCTCCTTCAGTTTATAGGGCAGTTTTGAGATGACAGTCTTCATATTGCTAAGATTGTCCATTTCCTCCATGAACTCAATGTCATTCATGGTGTTTCTGCAGCTTATCAGAAACAGTGCGTACGCATGTAAAGCTTTCTTGTCTTTTATCTGTGGCCATTTGAGTGCTTTATTCATGAAGGCTGTGGCTATTCTAAGCTCATCCCCATAATGCTGTTGGAGTAGCCTTCTCGCCTCTTTGTAGCCCTCATCTGGACTCATGTGTTCACTGCTACGAACCAGGTCCCGAGGTTCTCCACTTGTGAACTGTTGAAGATAAAGCAATCTCTCCTGTTGACCTACAGTCTTACTCTCGATAGTTTGCTCAAAGGATCTTATGAATGAACGATAACTAAGAGGATCTCCGTAGAATGTGGGGATATCTCTCCTTGGGAGTTGGGAAAAGTGTTGCTGCTTCACTAGCATCTCTGTTATTTCATTTTGACGCTGCATTATTTTGCAAATGCTGTCGGGGGTAACCGCCTGTTGTAAATGGTCCGTTGGTGTTCTTATGGCTGCTTCTCCAGTTGAAGTCCTCTTCTGATGCAATCTTGGAGGTTCAGGACTGTTTGCTTGTGGACTTGACTCATCCTCTTCTTCTTTAATGTGACTGGTACTTTGTGATATTACTCTGTGCACGCCCTCAGTTTTGTAGTATTCATTCATTCCATCTTGGCTATCTTCGTAATCTTCATAGACCTTTAATTTGGCTTCTGATGCTGCGATCTTGGCATCTAACTCCAACTGTTCTTTGCGTGCCTTTAGGCGTGCTTCTTCTAACTCTATACTTTGTTTTTTCTTTAAGAAGGCAGCGTGTGCCTTTAGTTCTTCACGCTCTGCTGCCAGCTTTAAACGTGCAGAACTTGCATTGGACACCTGCGATGAGCCACTCAACACTGAGCTTGCTTTCCTTTCTTTGTTTGAGCGACTGATGACCTCTGAGATGCTGTCGCTTGGCTGTATATCCTCATCATCTTCATTGGTCCCCTCTTCAGGATGTATCATCAGTCTTTCAATCCACTCTTTTGTTTCTTTAATAAAGTCCTC
The DNA here is from genome assembly GCA_014839995.1 of Xenentodon cancila. NCBI lineage: Eukaryota > Metazoa > Chordata > Actinopteri > Beloniformes > Belonidae > Xenentodon > Xenentodon cancila. The sequence continues at coordinate 3,133,695 of CM026197.1, read as the reverse complement.
AATTTCTGCACATTTTGGTTCATACCAGTCATCCTGATCCTCTTGGTTTTCTTCCTCATTGAAAAGGGGTAAGAGTTCTGCATTTAGATCTTTAAATTGTCCATAAAATTTGTCAAAGACAAGTAACGCTTCTTCTTTTATTAATTCCACATTAGTTTTGTCTTTCTGTAGATTTTCTATTTCTTTCCGTTTTCGAGTGAGTTGAGACAATTTTCCTTTTCTCTCGCTCTTAAGCCGGTTTATTTTCGCTTCTACAGCCTTTACTGTTGGCCTTGGCGCCCTCTTGTGGCTGTCCGCTGCAACTTCCATTATTTACGGCGGCGCTCTTATTAAGGGTTAATGCACACCGACTGTCCTCTTTTCCTTTCTTTACAGTAGCAGATTCTCGTACTTCTGCAGACTGTTCTTATACTTTAAAGAGTTTCGACTTATGTGCAGTCTTAGTGATGACCACCATGGCTCAGTTACGTAGCGGCCTCGGGCTGGCGGAAGAGCGGCTCCCGTTGATGATATGGGGTGACTAAAGTCTGGAATCTGTACTTTTCTTACTCACTTTCTGGCAGTCCGCCGATTTGCGTCTTCTGTAAGTATCGGTTTTCTCTTATAATCCAATTGTCTTCTTGAGGAGATCTCTGTTCTTATGCGTCACTTGGAAAAATGAGCATAGTTTTTGACTAATGTAAGTGTGGCTCCGTCTAATTGCTGTAAAGCCCACTTAAGCTGCAGAGCGAGAGCTTATAGTTGACGCGTCTTTCTTTTTAAAAAAGGCTTCCACAGTCCATGTTCTTCATTTAAGACATTTACTCTCAAAATAAACTGTTACGAAACATGAAAAATATGGTACAAACATATAAGGACGTTATAAGGATGCTAAAGTACGCTAAAGTACGCTAAAGTACGGTCAAAAACTAGTGAGCTCTCTCTGCTCCATAGCTTCACTAGAAACTGAACAACGTGCAACGATTACGTCATACATCTCAGTCAATAAATGCTGGGCTTCCTAAATTAACTATGGTTTACCTATTCTTTTATAAAATGTAATACTAACAGCACACAATGTTTAAATGGCTCTAACAAAGACGAATCAACTACTTTCACAGATTGTCTCGTTTATAATGTTCTGCCCCAAAAGTATTTGTAGTGGGATAAAATGAGCTCATAGGAGGTTTAGCTTTTGGAACATCGCCTGGTAGCTGGGAGATGATCTGAGAAGGTCTCAGATCATTTAGAGCTCAGGAAACCCGGATGACTACGGCTCATGTGAACCACCAACCGTAAGTCAATGCCATAAAGTTAAAGCTCTGCTTTTGCGTATTTTATTGATACCAGTTTATTAATGCAGTCGGTGTATTGTGTGTCAATAGCTGTATTGACAATGCAGAAGCCCTACATGGCTGCAAGGACAAACATCTACATGTATATATAATCACTGTTGCCTCACAGCTTGAAGTTCAAATCCCAGCCAGCGTTCCTGTGTGGCGCTTGCATGCGCTCCCTGTGCTTCCTGGGTCTTACTGGGTCCTCTGGCTTCCTCCCAGAGTCCAAAAACGTTGATGTCAAGTTAATTAGTGGATATGAATATGTGTGCGAATATGTGGCATTTTGCCTGAAGAGAGCTGTGACAGGCTTCAGCAGACCCCTGCAACCCTGAACAGCAACAGGTGGGGATGGATGGATGGATGGATGGATGGATGGATGGATGGATGGATGGATGGATGGATGGATGGATGGATGGATGGATGGATGGATGGATGGATGGATGGATGGATGGATGTGTCCAGAGTATCCCCATATATAGAAACAAAACAAACTTTCTTTGAGGTTTTAGGGGCAGCTGTAACTTCTTCCACAGGTTTACAAGAGTGAAGGTATTCAACGGACCGCCGTCGGCATCTATGGCACTAGATATGACTAAATCACTGCCCACTGGACAGAAATAAAATTGGTCAGAGATCTCGAGTAACTTGAGCCTACAAATTCAGTTTCGTGTTTCGTTGTGTCCAAGAATTAGAATGAGAAATATTCATTCAAGTTGGATGTCATGAGACCCAGAAATCGAGAGGCGCAGTGATACTATTGGTCAGAGGAGATTTCTGATACAGATCAATGGAAACAGCTGGGACCAGTGGAGCCACAGACTCTCTGCTGATTCAATTTACCATCTCTGTAATTCACATGTGCTTCTCTGACCACACACACACACACACACACACACACACACACACACACACACACACACACACACACACACACACACACACACACACACACACACACACACACACACACACACACACAAGCAGAGATTGCGGTGGGACGTTTCAAGGACAAATGCATCATTTCTGATTATTAGATCGTAGAAATAAAAATATTTATTCTCAAATTAAAAGTGTTTGCCTTGTACCATATTTTCAAGACTTGTGGAGATAGTCCTGACTTGTTTTTCAATGCGTTCTGTCTTTTGTGATGCTGCCTTTTGTCAGCTTTTCTGAAAGTTTTGTTAAACTTAACATAGAAATACATGCTCTGATGTAATAATCATGGAGGACGTCTGTGATTTCTAAAGTGAAAATTCCTCTCTCGCCTTTTCTGTCTCTTTCACGGGGTGAAACAAGACGTCCAGATCAGCAGAAGAACGACGATGCGTGGATGCATCCGTGGGAGACGGTTTTATCTTTAGTGAAGCTCGAAGCCTCTGCCAGCACAGAACCTTCAGGGCTTCAAGAAACCTCCGGTTACGTTTACCGTTACCATGGAAACTCAATTGCCAAAATGTGACGCGTTGTCACTGAAGGCACTGTTGCAAGAAGGTTCCTGGTTCGATTCCCGGCCCGGCGGGTCTTTCTGGTTTGTTCTCCCCGTGCTTGCGTGGGTTCCCTCCGGGTACTCCGGCTTCCTCCCACAGTCCAAAAACATGCATACTAGGTTGATTGATACGTCTAAATTGCCTGTAGGTGTGAATGTGAGCGTGATTGGTTGTCTGTATTTGTATGTGTCTTATTCTAACACGCTGTGAAAATGTGAAAACACATTAAAGCTCCACATTTAACTGTTTCTGTGTAGACAGGTCTGACAAACCTGTCATTTTTTTACAGAGTCGTTCTGGGTTGAATGTAAATGTGCAGCAAAAAGTAAAAATATATATATGTGTGTGTGTGTGTGTGTGTGTGTGTGTGTGTGTGTGTGTGTGTGTGTGTGTGTGTGTGTGAGTGTGTGTGTGTGTGTGTGTGTGTGTGAGTGTGTGTGTGTGTGTGTGTGTGTGTGTGTGTTTTCAAAACTCAGTTTGTTCTAATTCTTGTTGCTTCAATTCCCAACAATGAAAACAAACAAGGTCTAAAACATACTGTAAGTCCTGTGTAAAATCACTTCATAGTAGACCTTTTGAACAAAATGAATATAAAAGTTTAAGAAGATCACAATAATATAAAAATATAGTATATATCAACTAAACAAAAGAAGAATAAATTTACTGTGAATCAAAGTTTCTATGCGAACTGACCCTGAAGACTGTAACTCGTGTTACATTTTCATTCCAAGTGAATAAATAAATGTCAATGAAAGCTGTTTGTTCTTCCTATAAAAGACAAATAGAGCAGTATCTCCATTCATTTAGAGCTGGCTGAATTATTCATAAACACTCCTGCCGTTTGCTGCTCCGGGGATCGATGCCTGTGTTGTGGACTGAAACGAGCCCCTGGTTGAGTCTTTGCTGCAGCAGGTTAATGGGCCGACGGGATTTAATCCAATGCAAGATTCACTTCCTACAAGAATACTCCTATGATCCCGACATACTGTATAAGATCGCAGGAGGAGGAGAGTACGTAGACACCACATGTACAGACGAGTCTGGAACATGAACTTAAGAGCACTTCAGATTTTTGTTTGTCAGTTACAGAAAAAACAAAAACAAATGCAGACAAAGGAGGTGAAGTGGTACAAGACTTAGAGACATGAACAGCTGGCAGCAACTGGGACTAAATATGATGAGCCAAATCTACTGAGTAAATCTGAAGGAGCTGAATCAAGTCAACTGTACAAGCCGCCTTGATTCAAACCTTTGAGTTTCCTCGACTGGGAGGACGGGGTCTGCAGCAGTGTATAAACTGGAGTCAAGCTGGATTCATATTTCATGACGACTGTCTCTCCTTTCTCTCTTTGTGGAGCTTTGATGATCGGAGGACCGGTCCGGGTGGACTGGGATAGGCTCCAGCACCCCAACACTCTGGACACAGTTGAAACAGCTCTGGAAAATAAACTAATGAAAGCTGTTTAACTTTTGAGTAATGTTTGGCGACTCTGTGCTAAAATAATTATTGCCAAAATGATTTTGCAGGTCAATCTCTAATTGAATAGACAACTTAACAGAAACTAGCGAGGAACTTTGAGGTCACCAGACGTCAAGGATGAACGGAAAAAAGCGAAATCCACTCTGATTTTAAATTTGGATCTGGGAACTGTCAAGAGCAGCTGACTGGCTGGTCAGAGCTGTGACAGGGTCATGGAGGTGAGGTGAGGTGGCGCCATCCTCTTAAAACAAACAATAAAATCCAGACAATAAACTGTATCCAGAACTGGACACGAAGCCAGTCCTGATTTAGTATCGATTACTAAAATATTACAACTAAAAGTCTTTAGTAAATCACCTTGAATAAATAAAATGTCTCATTAAATTTCCATCTATGGTCTATTCCTGTTCAGGGTCACCGGGTTGTGCTGGAGCCTATCAGCTCTTTTGGTCAGTTCATCGCGTTGCCACACACGGACAAACACATGCACACTCGCCCTCACTCCCATGGGCAACCCAGATCCATCGTGTTTTTGGTGCTGTGGTTGGCAAACGCCAAAAGAACATGCAAACTCCACACCTCCAACTTCCAGCAGTGGTAACCGCCACCACCCACGGCGCTGCCCTCAGTCAGCTCACTTCAACCTGCCAGTACATGTTGATGGAAAGAAGAAAACGCACGCTTGTACAGACATGCGGACTAAACTGAGATAGCCACAGAGTTCCTACTTCTGACACGTGCATTTTTATTTTCGACTCTTCTTGAACTGCAGCAGCTGACATTCATTGGAGTCAGTACACCGCCATATGAACTAAACCCATCTGCGTTCGGTCATCCACACCTCCATCATGACACCAATACGACCATCATATTCAGTTCAGTTCAAGTTAAAATAAAAGATAACTTGACAATATTTGTTTTTACTTACATCGCAGCTCTTTTGTGACTAGAGCTGTAAAGAAACTACATGCAAAACAACACATTGCAAGAATTTATCCAAAAGCGTCTTTGTTCAAGTGCACAACATCAAACAAGTCAGAGATTCTGAGAAGACAGAAAATGATGATTTTACTACTTTAACTTGTAGACGGATAAGGAGTTAAAGGTAGAAATGCTTCTGCAGCTCGTTCAGACATCCGGTCCTTTCATCAAAAAGTTCAAAGTTTCACTTTATATAAAATTTGTCCCCAGAGTTTAGAGTCAAATAAATTGATCTGGTTATTTGGCAGAACATGTGGCATTGTTATCCTGTTCAGGCTAAGTGATAATGTGTAGAGCATTAAATATTCAGTTAAGAGGAAGCGGAGTGTCACTACACTGTCTGAGATGATGTCAGGAATTTATTGATGACTCTTTAATCTGTTGGAGCTGAAAGGGCACAAAGAAACAGGCCAAAGCGTACACAGTATGCCACAGGGAGAAATGTTATTTGTCCGATAGAAGCTGTGTTTGTGTCATGAATTATAGATCTCCCAAAATTCACCCCAAACAGCCGGCTGCAGCTCACAGTGCTCATGACGTCATGTTGACTGATGAGTCCTCTCAGCAACACTTGCTGGAAGTTTTAACTGGGAGCCTCAAAGGTCATTCAGTCAATAAGTAAAGCTTTTTAAAAAGCCTGGTTGTTTCCTCTGCTGGCCTCAATCGTTAATTTGATTCAGTCCACACAGATTCCTGATAATCTTCAGAAACATCTGTCTGTGGTGTAGCATCCTCCCCCGGCCGGCCTTAAACGCATTTAAAGCTCCACAAGAAATGCACTTTGATGCTTTACATTCAACCTTCCTTTAATGAAGTTGAAATGACTCAAACAGAATTACAAACAGAAATAATCCACTTTGTGTGAGGAAAACCACTCTAAAGCTGCCCCTGGTTATCTTTTATCTTTGCCTTTTTCGGAGATGGAATTCGTCAGTGAATGTGTAAAAGGGATGCAGGACATGAGGAGGACGTCTCCTTGCTGTTAACCTCAGACCACCCCTCCCGCCCCTCCCCTGCCGGCTCAACCCCGCTCCACCTCCCCTCCGTTCATCGGGGCCCAGCCCTGGCGGGGAGGAAACTGCTGCCCCCTCGGGGACTTGGCATCATAATTATATAGGAAGCAGAGCCGTCTGCCGTCTGTTAGAGCACAGAAAGGCTGCGGGCTGGTCACACAAGTCTGGTCCCGTACAGGCAACGACCGAGTATAACATGGACGAGGAGCTCTGCCTCTGACAGTTTGAAAGGTAGGACAATCTCTTGCATAAATCTTCACAGACTCATTAACAGCAGCGGATGATTTCCACCCGGCCAGGTTACACTTCCTGCTGCTACCAGTCTGCTCCCGTTGAATAAACCATCTCTGAGAGCTGCAGGTACGAATGTCAGGCTGTAAACTGAAGTAGCTCTAACAGAAGGTCAACAAACTTCTCTCAAAATAACTCTGAATGAGCCGAGAAAAGTCTGATCGCATGAGTATAGGTTTTTGATTGAGTAGACGTCATTTTTTTCTGCAGCCCATTTTCATTTATATTGTGACCAGATATAATCAACGTATAAAGATGATCTCCACATCAGCCTTAAAACCCCTCACTTAACTTTTAGTTGTTTGTTATGCTTCAGTACTGTAGATTATGTGGATTTTTTCAGGTAATATGAATCACATCGTTGCTTTCTTGAAGGATGCGATAAAGCCGAGTTAAAACCCGTTGGAGCTCTGATGAGTTGGAGCGTTCGCAAACGATTACTCAAGTTTCCATCTGAAAACGGATGTGAAGATAAGCTTTCTGACATGGATATCTGTGGATGAAGTAATGGCTTTGTAAAGATCCTAACAGTAAAACTGTGGGGGTTTGGTACCGTACAACTTACTGACAGAAAAAGGTTCTACTTAAATTCTAGCATTCATGTGCTTGAAAGCAATAAAGAGCTTATATAATGCTCACTGAAGCTGAAAATTTCAGTTTGAGATCTTAGAGAAAAAAAAGCTGCTCAACACTGTTTGAGTTTCCTGAAGGACCTCCCAACCTGAACTCTCAATCCGCTGGGACTGATCAGCTGGATCCACCTACATGATTTAGGTGTTTCCACGCACTTGGCTGAAAGTACAGGAGCATTTACAGACTTGTACAGACATTTATGACAATCTGATGGTGATCTGTTGATTTAATCCAGCTGTTTTGGAGCAGAGAAACTTCCTAAACATGCAGGGCAGGAGGTCCCAGGGACATGGAGTGAAGAACATTGTTCTTGGGGGTTCAGAGGTTTCAGAAGAAGCTTCTTCTGTTGGAGACAACATCACCTTTGGTGTCGGGTTTTGGCTTTGCCCCTTAGTGTAGACTTTTTATATGCACAAGACCTTCAAAATAAAAAGCATGGTGTTGAATCTTGAACAATGTCTTTTATGGCTGAATGTTTGGCAGGACACGAAGAGAAAGTCGTCATGTCGGACAAGAAACCTCGGGGAGCAGACACCCGGCCCAAATGTGGCATCCGCAGCTGGAGCGCAGACAGCTATGTTTGGAGGGGGAAGAAACGCTCCCGGAGTTCTCGTAACGGGTCAAGTCCTGGAGGACTGGAGGCAGACGGGACAGAGGAGCTGGGCGTGCGTTCAACTTCCTGCCCGCGGCGCCGCAGAGAAAGGAAGTGCAGCTGCAACGCTCTTGGGGATACACTGTCACCTGGAGACATCGACGTCGTGTGCCGGAAGGCCCTGTCCCGGCGCTCTCTGAGGCAGAAGTTCCAGGATGCCGTGGGCCAGTGTTTGCCTCTACGCTCTCACCATCACCACCACCACCATTACCACCACCCACCAGGCTCCTCAAGACCTTTCTCTGTGCTCTTCTGGTCCAAACGCAAGATCCATGTGTCAGAGCTCATGCAGGACAAGTGTCCGTTCTCTCCAAAGTCTGAACTGGCCAAATGCTGGCATCTTATAAAAAACCAGGCTACCCACCAACGAGCCCTCAGTGACACGGAGGCTCCCCTGAAGCCCAATCTTTCATCTTCTACCTCTCCACCACAGACACCCATCTCCTGGGAGGACGTCTGCTCCCCTGGGCCTGGAGGCACCTCTCTGGAGGACTGGGACCCCTCATGCCATCGTGGGGAAGAAGATGGCAGCTGTGGGCACACTGATTACATCCTTGTCCCTGATCTCCTTCAGATCAACAACAGCCCATGTTACTGGGGTGTGCTGAACCGCTTTGAGGCAGAGGAGCTTCTGGAAGGACAGCCAGAGGGGACGTTTTTGCTCAGAGACTCTGCGCAGGACGAGTTTCTCTTCTCGGTCAGTTTTCGCCGCTACAGCCGTTCCCTGCACGCACGCATTGAGCAGAACGGAAAGCGTTTCAGCTTTGATGTGCGCGACCCATGTATGTACCGAGATCCAAGTGTGACAGGACTGCTAAGACACTACAGTGACCCCGCCACCTGCCTCTTTTTTGAGCCACTGCTTTCCAGACCACTGTCAAGGACCTTCCCTTTCCCCCTGCAGCACCTGTGCAGGGCTGTGATCTGCAGCTGCACCACCTACCATGGCATAGACAGGCTGCCACTGCCACCGCAGCTCAGGGACTATCTCAGACAGTACCACATCAGGTGTGACGGGGCCTGTGGGGACTGAATGTTCAAAGCAGGTATCATGAAATGGATCAGAAAGAGTTTTCTGGTTTCAAATTTTATCTTGATGCATAAAGAGACAAAACAACCACACCAAGCATCATCAGTTCTATGTCCGTTCAGTGAAACTGGAGCAATCGTTCCCGTTCCCTTCAGCTCTTCAGCTGACTCTGATTGTCTCAGAAGACACCTTTATTTCCATCAACGACTTGTCACTTTAATATCCTTAATGAAATGTCTTCAGTCCTTACATGTGAAATATTGTCTTTTAAATTTGGAACAGATTTCTCTTAACTTCACTCACACTTGCCTTGAATGAACTGCACCTTTCATTTCTGTTAAAAAAGAGGAACTGAAGCTTTGTTTCTGTCCTATTCTGCTCTCGGCCAGTGAGGTCACAGGACAGACACAGAAACACCCACTGCAAACACTAATGTCCATCATTACCATCAATAAATGTTGAACCTTTACATGTAGCAGCTGATTCTTAATAACCAGAGTTTATCACTGAATTCAAAACCAAATCTCTGCCAATATTTGTAGAAACTGAAATGTAAAGCGAATTGTATCAGACTGATCCCAAATTTACCCTGGGAAATTCTCCTCACGTTGTTGTGTTTTATATTAAGCTTTAATATTCATCTCATAAACAAAACAAATACTAATTGAAAAGGTCAATTATGGCCTTATTTTTTTTCACTCGCGCTAGTTAAATCAGGCTGCATTCTGCTCGGCGGCCACAAGGTGGAGCCACAGCTGCAACAATCACAATATGGAACATCTGCCTCCGATCTACGTCTAGACCCATCTGACTCTTCATCATTAAAGTCTTCTCTTGAAAATCAACACTATGACGTATGCTTTTTAAAAAATAAATGTGTTAAGTTTTTCCCTTTTTTAAATGTTTACATACACCTGGTATACCTTTGAGACTAGATGGCGTCCTCAGGTTATATGAATCATAGTTTCACCCTCCGGCTACATGTTGGACTCACCAATAAATGCATTTTACATTTCCTCTGCACTGTGATAGTTAGTCGGCTTATTTGTCATCTGGGCTGCGGCTGTTTCGGTGCTTGACAAGTTAATGATGTGGAAAATGCTGGTTTTGAGGTGCTCCTCTGAAAACGATTCGTCTCACTCTGCAAAGGACACGTCTAAATGTCAGCGCAAATGGAGATAGAAGGACATGAAAAAGACCATTTTGGTGGAGTTCCGATTTTTGGATTGATTTGCATGTCATTCAGCCTCGTTTGAACATGAGGAGGGGACACAAAACGGGGCTGAAAAAAAAAACGGAGGTGACTTCTGCCAGTACAGAAATGTGAATAAAATATTTATTATTTTAGATTCTAAGGCACATCAAGCTTTTCTTTGTTCTGTATTTGAGACGCATTTTCCTCTGACATGCTCATGTAGACTTATATGTACATTTAAGGACATGTCATACAGGTTAATGATCATCCAACGTAGAAAAATGAAGAAAATCACATAAGAATTTCATTGGTTTTCTGTGGAAACACTTGGGATGGGAGGCCAATGTTTATTTATGTTTATTTCATGTAACAAAGAACTAACTAGTTTGTTTTCAGCACCTGAACCCTCTGAAATCTATTGTGAACCTCACTTCTTCTTTCTTTTGTATTACAACATTTCCAGCCTCTTTATTTTTTACATTTCTGGAGGATGTTACCAAGAAATCACCAAAAATATCTACAAGTGGTCTTTTTTTTAAGTTAGGTAATTATTAGACATTACTTCATCTGTTTATTGAGATCCATCGTTGAACAAAGATTTGAGTGGCTCCAGAAATGTTTCTGGAGATACCTAATCCCCACCATTTGAGAAAATAATTTATTACTAGAACCAACATTTGCCCTTAACTTGGCCTTTCATGGTGTTACAGCCATCACAGTTTCACCTTCACCTTGTAAGAGGAGGGGATTCAAGGTGGAGCTCCTCCAGGTAGAGCTTGTTCGGGATGCTTTGAGTTCATCCGGCTGTTTGGAGACGAGTCTCGACGCATGCATCAGCTGTGAAAAACAGCTTCTCCTGATCATAATTCTCAGTAACATTTGTTTACATTTAAAGCTTAGTGATCTAGTGTTTCAACGCCCAGCTGTCTGCCAACAGATTACATCCTGCTGCACTAATGCAATTCCTTCCTGAAGGCCCTCGGGCAGGCGAGGGGAGTCAGTCAACGGCCGCTGAGCAGAAACCAAGAGGTAAAGGAGATGTTTATTGACAGCAGCTTAAATGGGTGAATAATCTAATGAAAATCAGGCCTGATCAAGTATCGTTGTTGAAACATCACCTCTGGTTCTTCCAGGAACTGCCACAGTGTTAAAAACAGATGAAACTGAAATCACATCTTCATCCCTTTAAATACATTTCCAAAAAGTGGATTTGTTCCAGGCTTTGCACGGCTGGATAAGTTAATATCGATCAGCTATTGCCTATGATCATTTCTTTATTAAATGTTTGTCCGGAAGAACTTTGAAACCTTAAGTTTAAGCTTTTATCAATTTCTCATAGAGTTTCCTGATGTCTTAGTGAAATTCTCTTAATGAATTAATTTTTTGGTGAAAATACCACAGAAATACAGTACAACAGCTCCCTATTCAACCATATCTGTTCACAGCAGCTGGTTTTAGATGCAGTGTCCAACACCTGACACCTTACAGGTGTGTAAGGAGCAGTAGCCACAACATTAACGTGATAGTCTAAACAACACACTCAAGGAACATTCAAGAATCTCCGAAGAGGTACAGACGTACGTTCTGGGTGGTTCCAATACCAATAAACCAGTAACATTGCTCTAAAAAAGGTATCATATTGGTGAGTATTACATATGCACCATTACCATGTAGTTTAAAATCACAGTCAAAGGTAAATATGAACGAACCACTGCAGAAATAAACCCTGGAGTTTTGTTTTCAGAAATGAGAGAAATTCACCATAGAAGGCCAAAAAAACTAAAAAATGTTGGATTCTGCTGTGTAACTGAACATCTGTAGCCGTGGTTCAGAAATACGTCTGTGAAACTGAGTTCTCCAAACATTTTATGTCTGACTGGACATATTTCGTGTCAGTTAAAAGAAGTTCAGGTAATAAGCTTTACAACAGACATGTGTTCAAATGTTGGAATAAAATAAATTCCTTTTTATTTTACACAGTTGTGACTGCACTCAGTTTCATTCCTAAATTCCCCTATTTACTAGATATTATTTATTTTGAAAATAATAGTTTAATTTCATATAAAATAAAATTAAAATAACACTGGCATTGGATGAATTCCAGACTCAACTAAAAGCCCCAGAAATCAGAACTGGTATCAGAAAGAACGCTTTTGGAACGTGTCTAGTTCTCATATTAGTGCTGCTTTATGAGTTAATTTATGTTAAAACTCAAAGTTAGACACATGTGTGAAGCCTATAAAGCTCATTTTAAATCAATGTAAGTTTATTATTATATAAAGTGATAATTCAAAAGTTGTACAGCAAAGTTGTGCAGCAAAGCCTAGAGGAAGGGGAGGAGTTATGGGTGTTGCTTGACGATCGACGTCACGACGTGGCTGGCGGGAGTTGTGACGCTGGTTTCCTTGTTTTCAACTCAGCGCGGGAGATCCAGTACAAGAGTTAGTGTCACCGGGGAGCCTAAAAGTCGTTTCTGTGTCTTGTACTTCATCCCAGCGTCTTTAAAAATCCCGGGTCGACGCGTGACGCTCAAACAGCATTAACCGGTACGAACGTGCAGTTTTAAATGTCTCTTTGTTGACTTTGTTCGGCCGCACTGTTACCGTTAACTTTACTCCCGTCCTGTCGTTCACCTACATCGTGTCACTGCCGTGTGAAGTGTCGTGCAGAGGTGTCACTGATATGTACTGGTTTGTGTGTTGCTGCTCCTCTGCTTCAGTTGTGTGTCAACATGCCCTGTGAGAGGAGGCCGATGCGCTACGGCCACGCGGAGGGACACACGGAGGTGTGCTTCGACGACGCGGGGAAGTAAGTGACGCGTCGGGTCGCAGAACAAATGTGCAGTTAGGCTGGAGGTTTTCCTATTTATCCGGATCTTTGTACAGTGATTTATTTTAAATGGAAAACTGGCCACGTGACAGGGATCAAAGCAGCTCCTGTATAAATATAATACTTAGTGAAAAAGCTTTGTTCCTTAAATAATGTGCACTAGTCACTTAAACTCTTCTGGATTTCAGTGATGTACAGTTTCTTCTTGAAACCCATAGACATTGATGAGTTATTGATGTTTGTTTCTTAATTGAAAGTAAGTCTGTACTAAGTTTAGATCTCTTTATTTTAACTCTTAAAGCATTTCTTGCTCTAAAATGGTTATTTGATGGTTTTTCTGCACTTTAACACCGAGCCCCAGTCGGTTTCTTGGTGTTACAGTATGATTATGGGGTCTATTGGTTAATTTCTTTCTTAATTAATTAATTAACTTAATTGCTTTCTTCGTTGGGACCCGAGCGTGTTCAAACAAACAAACCACTGTTGGCGGTAATATTTAGCAGCTCTGGCGCTCCCAGGACTCGTCAACCACACGGCCTTGGTCCGTTGCTGCAGCGGCCGGTCTTCGTGCTCCCGATGAAGCTGGAGGCCTTTTTACCCAAATAGCCTCACTGACACGTGAGGTCACAGCCGTTTAGTCCCCGTCCCTTCGGTTCGCCTCCACGTTCTTCAGGTGGAAGTGCTCTTCCTTTCACAACTGAACGTAGACGGGGATTCCGCTGCCGTGGATGACGGATCCCCACCGTCCTTCCAGTTTTTACCATGCGTTGGACAGTTCTGAACCCCGACTTGGTAGTTTCTCCTGAGATGTTTTCTTTGCGTGATGCCACTGATTTGACTCTGCTGACACTGATTAACATCGTTTCCACGACTACCGGATGTGTCCCGGCTGTGGTTGTGGTTGTCTACTCAGCTTCAGTTACTTTTGGCATCACTTGTGTGTTTTTTGTTTTATTTTTATGGACGGCCAGTTTAACCCAAAAATCTGGAAGCATCCAGTGCTTCCAGATTATTGGGTTACAGGCGTCCTGGTTGGAGATGTGAAGCGAGCTGTCCGAGTCTGACCGGATCACGTTTCCCTCAGGTTCATCGTGACTTGTGGAAACGATGGAGACGTTCGGATATGGGAGAGCCTGGACGATGACGATCCAAAGTTCATCACCGTCGGGGAAAAGGCGTACTCTCTGGCACTTAAGGTCCTCCATCTGCTGCCTCCGACCTGGTGAGATCATGCGTTTGTGGTGTGTGGCGGCGAGTCTGACGGATTCGGGCGTGTTCTCTCCTCCGCAGAATGGGAAGCTGGTGACGGCGAGCTCCAACAACACCGTTCAGATCCACACGTTTCCAGACGGCGATCCGGATGGCATCCTGACGCGGTTCACCACCAACGCCACGCACGTGGCCTTCAACAGCATCGGCTCTCGCGTGGCGGCTGGATCCAGGTATGGGGCGTGGACACGTGACCGGAGAAACTCGCATGGGTTTTGTGTTTTTAGTGACGTAAATGAGTCAAGAACTTTCCAAAGAGCGTGAGCTCACCTTCATTAAACCTATTAAGAGACACACGAGAGGACTGGTATTCCGGCTGCTTTTGAGAGATCACCGGTTCAGCTCAGACCCAAAACCAGGAGTTCAGTCTGGATGTTTCTGGATAAAATCTTCCCCACCCGTCTGCGCAGGTGGATCTGTTGCTCCTCAGATGTTTGTTTCCGCCGTCGTGTCACCGCTGAGACGGGAGCTGGTGTCGCTCTTGCTTCGTCAAAGGCCTCGTCCCCGCCGCGGCTTCTCCCGCGGCGACCGGCAAGGCCGTCGTGCGTGACGTTTTCAGCCTTGTGCACGCTCTGGTGGACCCAGACTGCGGTCTCGTTCGGGTTCGGGGTTGTTCTGTTTCTGGTTGCTCTGGCGTGCAGTTCGACGTGCGTTTGCTGCCTGAATTAATTTGCTTTCAGCAGGTTAATCACAGCAACAAAAGCACAGAGCCTGCTGTCGTATCAATGCTGCTTGTCACGCCGGTGATATCGATCGGCTGGAATCAGGCGGCTGCAAGTGCGGATGTTTGAGGAAGACGTGATTATTTTGCTTCCCCTCTTTATTGATTGAACAATTTGCAGCCGTGTGGGGGCTCAGAGTCGATGTTTTCTCTTTCTCGCCGTCTTTTCCAGTTTGATCCACGTGGACACAAGTGCTCCGCCTGTGTCTTGATTCCCTCTGTTCTTCTTGCAGTGACTTCCTGGTGAAGGTGGTGGAGGTGTCGGACAGCAGCCAGCAGAAAACACTGCGGGGTCACGAAGCGCCGGTCCTCAGCGTCTCGTTTGACCCCAAAGATGAGTTCTTGGTGGGTCAAATTGCTCTGCGATCATCGTCATCTTATGTCCTGATGTGTTTTTATCTATATATAGTTTATGCTCTTTCCATCCAGTAATACTGTTTTAGTTCTCGCGTGGTCTTCCAGACAGACATCGCCGCCATGGCGCCTCTCGTTGCTTCAGTTTTATTTGTTCCAACATCCAAAATTCGCTGGCGCGAATCTTGTGGTTTTAGTGATTTTGCAGCAACTTGTCTCCTCGTGTCCCCGTCTTCCCGTCTCCTCGTGTCCCCGTCTCCCCGTCTTCCCGTCTCCTCGTGTCCCCGTCTTCCCGTCTCCTTGTGTCCCCGTCTCCTCGTGTCCCCGTCTCCTCGTGTCCCCGTCTTCCCGTCTCCTTGTGTCCCCGTCTCCTCGTGTCCCCGTCTTCCCGTCTCCTTGTGTCCCCGTCTCCTCGTGTCCCCGTCTTCCCGTCTCCTCGTGTCCCCGTCTTCCCGTCTCCTCGTGTCCCAGTCTCCCCGTCTTCCCGTCTCCTCGTGTCCCCGTCTCCTTGTGTCCCCGTCTTCCCGTCTCCTCGTGTCCCCGTCTCCTCGTGTCCCCGTCTCCTCGTGTCCCCGTCTTCCCGTCTCCTCGTGTCCCCGTCTCCTCGTGTCCCCGTCTCCCCGTCTCCTCGTGTCCTCGTCTTCCCGTCTCCCCGTCTTCCCGTAACGAGAGTCGCAGCTGGACACTTTGAGGGTCGAATTTTTGTTTAGTGGAGGTCATGATGTCATGATGGCCAGATCGTTACCCAGCATGCTCTGCGTGGTGTCTCTTTCAGGCTTCTGCCAGCTGTGACGGCGCCGTCGTGGTGTGGAACATTGAGGAGCAGGTACGTTGGCGTGGCCCGTAGTTCCCGCTACGACAGCGCGGTGTCTTTGATTGTCCGTGTGACGTTTCCTCTCGCTCAGACTCAGGTGATCAGGTGGCCTCTGCTGCAGAAGACTAACGACGTCAGCAACGCCAAGTCCCTGTGTCGTTTAGCCTTCCAGCCTTCGGCGGCGAAGGTCGGTGGCTCAGACGGTTGATGTGGCGGTTCAGCAGATTTATGATGAAATCCGTGGCTTTCAGTTTAAAGTGTTAATAAGAAAAACTGTTTGTGCTGGTCAGTTTTTAGCAGTTCCCGTGGACACCAGGGTGCATCTGTACGAGCGGGGGTCCTGGGACCACGTGGGAACTCTGTCTGATGATCCACTCACTCAGGTGAGAGCCAGGCAACCGCACTCTCCGGTTGGTGGTCTGGAAATCCTCCCGTGTCGTGTTGCTTTAATCGTTTGTCTCTGCAGCCCATCAACGTGGTGGCCTGGTCTCCGTGTGGGCGGTACCTGGCAGCCGGCAGCGTGGGGGGCTCGCTGACGGTGTGGGACGTGAACAGTAAGCTGTGTGTGGAAAGGTACGTCGCAAGGGTGGATGCAGAGGTTTGATGAGGTGGAGGTGCTCAGGTGAACATCAGACACGGCTTCTGTAACGCGCGACACGTAAACGCCAGCTGTGTTTTTGGTTGCGGGTCGCCTCGGGGTCGCCTCGGGGTCGCCTCGGGGGGTTAAAGAGCGAAAGCAGCAGGAACAGGAAGTGATGAACAGCAGCTCAGCGCGTTTTCCTCTTCGCTGCAGGCAGAAACACGAGAAAGGATTCACAGTGAGCAGTTTGGCCTGGCATCCGTCAGGCCGCCAGATAGCCTACACCGACACGGAGGGATGTCTGGGCCTGCTGGACGGAGTCGGCGCCGGAGACGCCGCCACTGCCAAGGTACAGCAGCTGAGTGGAGCGGGTGTGGTTTGATCTTCCAGGTGAGATCTGAGGTCATCCAGCCCGTTTGGGCTGACCGGAGGTGGAGTTGATCAGGAACGCGTCACCGTGGCAACACGAAGCCCGATAACGTCTGTGACTGGAAGTCGGGAAGTTTTTACAATTAAAGGAGCGAAGAAAGTTCATCATGTTTGATGTTTATAGACTGTAAATGTTTTATGACTTTTAATCGCACACGCATCATGTCATTATTCAGGATATTTTAACCAAGAACATTTTTTAACATCTGCAAGTTAGAACATCACGAGAGGACTTTTTAGTAAAGATTAGTTATAAAAAATGTTTCTTCCCGGTGATGGAAGCGGCTGCTGGCCGTGTGTTTTAGGACCTTTATCGCTTCGCTTTTAACCTTTAAGCCGTTTACGAAGCTCCGTCTCACTGGATGCACCAAAGTATTTATTAACCCTTCTTGGTGAAAGAACCTTAATTTCTTCGTGTCTGATCAGCTGGGTGCGATTATTGTATGGGTTTAATTAAAATAAACGGCTGCTTTGAGAGGTTTTTTCGGACTCCAGACTCGTCAGCCCCAACGCGACAATCAGCCGTGTAATGATGTCATGAATCTGAGCAGACTCGGGTCGGAATGGTTACCGAAGGACCTTCGGACGAGGCAGGCGCTCGGTCCAGAGCTCGCCGTAGTCGCCGTAGTCGCCTCCCTGTGGCTCGTGGCGATGTCGGGCCCCGCGGCGTCTCGTTGGGCAGTTCTCTCGTCTAGTTTTTACATTCACACTCGTGTCTGGATTGATGACTGATTGATTTGCAGCCTGTGACGTGCGGTTATCAGTAAAGCAGCTGTCTGTTTGCAGTTTCATCATATTTGTCGCGTTAATGATCATTGATGATCAATAACCTGGACTTTCAGCAGACGGCAGCAAAGAAACCTGCTAAAGACTATGACGACCTGTTTGATGAAGATGACGACAGACTCATGGATGAAGGACTGAGTGACACCAACTCGCCGGCTAAGAAAGCCGTCGCCAGGGACGACGACGACGACGACGACTTCCTGATTCCGTCCACCGGGCGGGTGAGGAACAGAGGGGCGATCCTGGATGACGAGAACTCACTCGGTGAGGAAAGAGCCGCGCTCTGAGCACCAGTTTGGTTCCAAGCGATAATCTTGGACCTTTTTCTTCCTCCAGACACGGGATCCTTGAAGCTCGGTCAGGACAAGCTTGGTGACGATGACGACGACGCAGGCAGCGCCGTGGTCCCTGCAGCTGCCCCGCCGCTGCACCTGCGCCCCGTCTACGAGGGTCCGATGCCGTCTGCTCCCCAGAAGGCCTTTCAGCCCGGCTCTACCCCCGCACACCTCACACACCGCTTCATGGTGAGACTCGGCGAGGAGGGGCGGAGCTCACAGACTGTTCACGTGATTCGGAGCTCTGATGATTTAATCTGTGTCTCAGATGTGGAACTCTGTGGGGATCGTGCGAGGCTACAACGACGAGCAGGACAACGCCATCGACGTAGAGTTCCACGACACGGCAGTTCACCACGCCATGCACCTCACCAACACGCTGGGCCACACCATGGCAGACCTCTCCCAGGAGGGCGTGCTGCTGGCGTGCCCCAGCACGGACGAGCTTGCCAGGTAGAGGGCCTCGTGCGCGCCGGTTTTACTTGATTAGTCGGCGAGCATCTTAGGCAGCTGTGCTTTGTCTTCCCAGTAAGCTGCAGTGCCTCCACTTCTCGTCCTGGGACACCAATAAGGAGTGGATGGTCGACCTGCCGAAGGGCGAGGACGTGAAGGCGCTGTGCCTGGGGCAGGGCTGGGCGGCCGTCGCCACCAGCGCGCTGATGCTCCGCCTCTTTTCCATCGGAGGAGTCCAGAGAGAACTGTTCAGCCTCCCGGGGCCGGTGGTGTGCATGGCGGGACACGGAGAGCAGCTGCTGGTAGTCCACCACCGAGGTCAGAGCTGACGCCGAAAAACCCAGAACTTCCCAGTTCACGGACCCCCAGAAACTCCGCCCAGTTGGTTTTGTAGCCATTTCTGTAAATTCAGTAACATTTGGCGTAAATGAAGCGGATCCACATTGTTTTTTAATTCAAACTATTAATTCAGCAGATACGCAAACCATCTATAAACCTGATAGGTTAGACTCGCATCTAGAAAGACGTGGGAGCGATCTGAAACGATCCACAGGACCTCCCGATCCAAGGGGCGGGGCAAACAGGTGCGACCAATCAGAGCAAAGAACAAGGGGGCGTATTCAGGAACGAGGCAGCGGACGGCGAGTCGTGTAGAAAAGTGCTGCAGCCTGTAAAAAGAGCAAGTGCGTCTACGTTGGCGAGTCGCTTACAGGAGACGCGGGCGCCGTGAAGCCTTCCCCGGCAGAGCGAGAAGTTCTCAGTCGGCGTCTGGACCATGACTTTGTTCAGGCTGCAGACCGTTTTCAGACATCCGCCTCGCTCTGCAGGGGTTTTGCATGTAAAGGTTTTGTTTCTTCACCCGTTTGGTTTTTTACCCCCTCAGCGACGGCCTTCGACGGGGAGCAGGCTCTCGGAGTCCAGCTGCTGCAGTTCAGTCGCAGCAAGAGACAGATCATCGGTGCAGAGCCCCTCCCCCTCTCTCCCAGATCCTACCTGTCCTGGCTCGGATTCACAGCTGAAGGTCGGGAGCAAAGAGCTTCTGCCGGCACGTTTTCTGGAACATTTTTGTCTGGATGGATTTTCATCGTCTGGCTTGTGTTTGTGGTTTATTCGTGCAGGTACACCCTGCTACGTGGACTCAGAAGGAGCGGTGCGGATGCTGAACCGCGCCCTGGGCAACACGTGGACGCCGGTGTGCAACACCAGGGAGACGTGTAAAAGTAAATCGGATCACTTCTGGGTGGTGGGAGTGCACGAGAACCCTCAGCAGCTCAGGTGAGCTTCCAACTGGAGGGACGATGCAACTTAAAGGTCGGTTCAGTTACCAAGTTGCTTCTGATCCAGGAGTTTCAATCTGCTGTCGAACCAAACTATCCATCCAAAAAGGATGTGTGGGAAAAAAAGTGCTTTTTGACTGTGTTTTTTATTTCTTTGTGTTGCTGGTGTTTATGTCTTTTGCTCTGCATGGAGCGTTAATCCATCAACGCATCCGGACCTTTAACCGAGCTGGATGCTCGATTTGACGGCGTCATCCGTCGCATCATCGCTCCTCGACTGATCCTGAGCTGCTTTTTATTACTGGGCTGCTAATTGTTTTATTTTTATCAGCCAAAAACATAATGAGGTCTTATACGCGGTAGTCAGATGGTCCCCGGACACTAGTCGTGTGCGAGCGGAGCCTCGAGCGGTCTCGATTCCCGATGCAGCTGCATCGTCTTTTCTCTTCTGATTCCCGGGCTCCTGTCTGTTGTCGTCCCGGCAGGTGTATCCCGTGTAAGGGCTCCAGGTATCCTCCGACTCTGCCCAGACCTGCGGTGGCCATCCTGCCCTTCAAGCTGCCCCTGTGTCAGATCGCCACGGAGAAGGGGCAGATGGAGGTAAGAGCTGGAGCAGCGCCTCACTGTGGTGTGGACTTCCATAAAGGAATTATATCACAGGATGAGCTCGATTACATTTCTGTTCTCTGATGAGCACGTGAACACGTCAGACTCTGGCGTGATGACGTGTATTTCCTAGTACAGCCTCTCCCCCTCTGCCGCCCTCCAGGAGCAGTTCT
The DNA here is from genome assembly GCA_014839995.1 of Xenentodon cancila. Classification (NCBI taxonomy): domain Eukaryota; kingdom Metazoa; phylum Chordata; class Actinopteri; order Beloniformes; family Belonidae; genus Xenentodon; species Xenentodon cancila. Next base: position 3,112,988 of record CM026197.1, on the reverse strand, counting down.
GGCGCTCTGTCCTCTTCCACAACCACTACAGCTTCCTGTCCGCCAGCGGCTACGAGGTGGACGAGGACGCCCGGAACCAGTCGCAGAAGGAGCAGCAGGAGCTGCTCATGAAGATGTTTGCGGTGAGTTGGAACGCGCTCGGATTCGCCGTCCTCGTGTGTCAGCTGTGGACGCCGCGGCCGCTGACCTTGTTGCTCCTCCTGCTGGTGTTGGGTTGCAGTTGTCCTGCCGGCTGGAGCGAGAGTTTCGCTGCGTGGAGCTGGCCGAGATGATGCCCCAGAACGTGGTGACGCTGGCCATTCGCTACGCGTCCCGATCCAGGCGGCTGGCCCTCGCCCAGCGCCTCAGCGAGGTCGCGCTGGAGAAGGCCACCCGCGTGGAGGAAGACGAGCCGGAGCCGGAGGAGGATCCCGAGTGTCCTGGCTTCAGGCGGAGCTCCGGGTAATGACGCGGAACCTCGCTCAGCGCCCGGAGGGCTGCTCATGTTTGACATAAAAGTCACATTAGAAAATTAAATGTGTTTTAAGTAGTTTTCAAAACGCGATTTTAGTTGATTTAGTTAAATGTTTTACATGAACATCTGCTTCTTCTTCAGCAGTCAGATAAGGGTGTCGTTGACTTTATGTGGACAGGTCGGGTCAGACTGAGCTCGCAGGACGATCCGGCTCCAGGCGTGACCGGGAGGAGGAGGAAGAGCGAGGAGAGGAGGAGGAGGGAGAGGAAGAGGAGGAGGAGGAGAGCGGGGGAGGGGAGGTGGAGGAGGCTGCAGAAACCAGGAAACGTCAGTTTGAACTCTTCAAATCCAGTCGTCTTCACACAAGGTCCAACCGTTCCAGCCGACGGTTTTTCATTTTGTGTTGCTGCAGGTGTGAATCCGTTCGCTAAAGAAGCAGCTCCGCCCACGACGCCGTCGCTGGTGCCGCGTGAGTGAACGCGTCTGCGGTCGTTTCCTCCCACAAGTCGGTCATTTCATCCTTTTTGTGTCTGCGAGTCTCTGATTTGTGTCTTTTGTTTTTCAGTTGGTAAGTTGGGACGTGCAAATCCGTTCAAGGTGAGAACGAGAAGCATTCCTCCTCCAAGCCGGATGTCTGTTGTTTTTAAAACGGCTTAAAAAGATTAAAGGAAAGTTTAAAAGAAGAAAGAAAGCAGGTAGAGATGCGGATGTGTGATGAGTTCGTAGCAGTTTTGGTTCGAGCATCTTCAGATGGTTGAAAATCCGAACGACCCGACCAGACCAAACTGTAAATGTAAACGTCCTAATCAGAGTTATTATTTAAATAGGCTCAACAACCAGATTATTACTGCTGTTTCTCAGATTTCTAACTAGCTTTTGACTTGATTAATAATAGTAAGTGATGATAGATTTGACGTGTTCAGGTTGGCGGTTCAGGAAAGCCGCCGTCTTCCTCTGGTCAGCCTCGAGTGACAAACATCCTGGACAGCATGACGTCCAGCAGGAAGTCTGCTCCACTCAGCGGCTCTGCAGGGAAGCCAAACAAGACCCCCGTCCTCAAACCGCTGGCCCCGAGACCCAAGAGCAAGGTATCGTCCTCGTCTTCAGACTAATGTCACGCTGCGATAAAACCCCAGCCCGCGCTCCTCAGCCGCGCGTCCCGCCACATCCTCACCCTCGTGGTTCCGTCTCCAGACGCAGTCCACTCTGCTGCAGATGACTGGCAACAAGGCCGCGAACAAGAAGCCTTCAGAGAGCACAGAACCGGCTGTGGATCAGCAGAAACGAGCAGAGGCCCCGCCTCCAAGCTCACCTGCAGAAAACGCAGAAAACAAGAGGTAAAAGTTCTGACCAGTCAAACCCGAGTCGAGATTCGTTCTCTTACAAAAACCTTTTTTACTTTTTCGTTTTTGTGTGACTTCAGGCCGAAGACGGGCTTCCAGCTGTGGTTGGAGGAAAACAGGAAGAGTATCATGGCAGATAATCCAGACCTGGGGGAGACGGACGTCGTCAAAGAGGCTATGGGTCGCTTCAGGACGCTGTCGGCCGAGGAGCGACTGGTACGAGACGCCGGCCGGTTTGGGGAGGTCATGGAAAAGTTGAGAGCTTGAGGTCTTTAAAGCTGCAGTTGGGAACTTCCCAAAACTCCAGTAACCGGATAGGAAACTTGAACACGTCCGTTCATGCCCCTCCAAACGTCTCCAGACCGGTTTGGTTCCCGGTCACCTAGTTTATTAAATATTATCTGAATATAACGGTAACTTCAGTAAATATGACAAAAAAAGACTGAAAACTGCAGCTTTAAGTCTAATAAGTTTTGTTTCAGCGGCGTCGGTTGTGCTGACGGTGATGCAGGGCATCGTTTTCAGCTGATGAAGAGTTACACCACATTTCAACAGCCTTCCACGGGACACGTTTTCTTGATGGGGGGTTTAACGGGGGTTGGTCACCTGTCTTCTCACCTCTGGATCAAGTAAAAGTCGAGGTGGCGTGTACGTACAGGCTCACGTGGGTGTGGAAGTATTCAGGGCCGTTGTCATCAGTATGTCAGTATTGATCCGGGTGTCTGGAGAAGACCGTGACCTTTGTGTCTGTTGACAGTAGTTATCTGCGAGTCAACCAGGCAGGGATGCCTGTACAAACAGCCGTTTTCATGCACTTTTTGTTCATGTCCAAAGTTTGAATCCTCTTGTTTTGGACCCGATCAACCCACCGCTTCATGACCTGTTTTTCGTCTCATCAGAAGATTAAACTAGGTGTTAGTTTTGACGGCCCTCTGGGGTCACTTCTCCTAACTCTGTAATGTTCCTTTAATTAAAGCTGGAAGTTGTTTCATTTCCATCTGTTGTGCCGGCGTGTTACGGTGAAATCACAAAACCCTTGTACACGTGCTTCTGGATCTAACGGTAAATGGCTTTAAGAGCCTTGAACCTGGGCAGTGAGATACAGAAATGCACTTTAAAACGTGTTGCGAGCTGATGCTTGGAGGCTAAAACGGGCGTGAGCTGTTTCTCTGAAGTCTGGAGCTGATTGTTGAGTCCCTGGTGGAGGCAAGTCAACAGCATCTGTTTGGGATGTCAATCTAAATTATATAAAGTATTTTCTCGCTGTCATCACAGGTCTGTGGGTGATGTCACGGGGAGTTTGTCCAGTTCTTCTTATACAGTCGGTGGTTTATTATTTTTTATTTTTATTTATCTGATTACCACAGCAGCCAACAGAACCCTTCAGTTTCACATATAAACGTCTAATTTTCCCTCATACGTTTGTTTGCCGTTCCGCGGGTCACCTGTGGCGAGTCGATGGACGAACAAATGAGGGCGGCTGTGTCAGTAATGACGCACCTCGCGGTTTCTCCATCTGAGCGCTGCTTCGGCGGCCTGGTCCTGACCCTGCATTCATCAAGACTCTCAGCAGAGCGCTGGATGACACTAAACACAAAGAAAAGGGGAACTGACGGGAGGAGAACGGGGGAGGGATGTCTGTTGCCTGGGAACCCAGTGGAGTGTGTTTTTGCAGCGAGGGCACAAACCATTGATCTTATGATAATACTGCGAGTGACTGGGAGTCGGGCAGCCTGCACCAGAGTGATTGGTGCTTCTGTAGGCTGCGGTTTATTTTTTATTAATATTTTGCTGTGTCACACAAGTCGAGACAGAAAGACAGCGGAGTTACGAGGTTTAGCTGGACATTTAAGAGACATATTGAGCTTGTTTGTTCAAAAGGTGACAGACCTCCTGAGGTCTAAAATGTTTCAAACGCATTTCGACCAAAACGCCTCAGAGATGCAGTACAACAGCTCCCTCTTCGGCTTCTCTTTTTAGCTCTGTTCTTTGCAGCCGGTTTAAGAGGGTGGAGTCGGCATCTCTGTCTAACTCCGCCCCCTCTTCTGAAGGTTGGGCCTCAGGGTTACAGCTTTGCAGAACCCACTTCTCAGGTCCAGCAAATGCTGAAATTGAGTGGAGATGGACATGTGGAAGCTGGATTCTGACCATTTTTTCTCTACTCGTGAGTTTGTGATGTCATAGCGTGCTGCGGATCTGAGCAGCTTCCAGACGGAGGCATCTGCAGGGAAAGTTTATTTGTAGCACATTTCAGCATCAAGGCGATTTAAGGTGATTTACATCATTAAAACATGAAACATAAAGAGATAAGAGAGGAAAAGAATTAGAAGTTAGTGTAAAGCCAGAATAAATAAAAGTTAGAGCTGGAGTCGCAGCTGCTTCTCCATGTTTGGTTCTGATTCTGGGGACACAGAACAGACCTGAACCAGAAGACCTGAACAGAGAGAGAACTGAGAGGTCTGGATGGTTGACATGGCAACAACAAGTCTGATGATTTTTGGTCCTAAACCATTCAGTGATTTATAAACTAACAGAAGTATTTAAAGTCTGTTCTCTGAGGTTCAGTCAGGACCTCAGACCTGGAATTATGTGGTCCACTTTCTTAGTTCTAGTGAGAACTCTGGCAGCAGCGTTCTGGATCAACTGCAGACGACTGATAGACTTTTTAATGATAAATCACTTCCTGAGGACCTGGGAGGACCTGGGAGGACCAGGGAGGACCGCCAGAAGAAAAGTACTCTGTTTTAAACTGTTTTACCGAGGACATGGTGTCTGATAGTTCAGAGAAAATATTGATGATCTAACGATGTTAGAAAAAGTGCAACCTTGCATATGAGACATTAACCGTGAAAGCCAGATAAATGAAACCTGTAAGTGATTATGTGGCCGGTACTTTGCAGTGATTCTGGTTTTTATGGGCTTTGACGCTTCCACCGACTTATGAGGTAAATATACAGGACATTAATGTTAATCAAATACTTGGGAAGACTTCTGAAAGCAGCGCCTAAAGGGCTTTAAAACGCTAAAATCTCAACATTTTGGTCATAGAAACATTAAATAAGATCAATTATTTAAGATGCATTTTGGCCCGGAGTCCATTAAATGTGGTAGTTAACCGTGTTAACCGGAACAACCCCGACAATCAAAAACGGGGGTAAAAAAAGTCTTACACAAAAGATAAAAAGATAACAAAAAATATCTAAAATTATCCAATTTATTAATAATTATAAGGAAATTTATTATTTAGAAATGATTAAGGACACAATTGGAGGTGTATTTCAGTGTATAACAAACAGTTCTTCAGCCAGGCATTAATGAGTTTAATTGGTCGCTCTGATGCTCGTTCAGCGCTGCGTTCCTGCCTCGCACCATGAACCTGCAGAGACGGGATGTTTTGATGCATTTACTCATTTATTTATTTAATTGTGACGTCTGTGAGGATTTTGGTGGTTCAGTATATTTACAACCATGACGCCGACACGACCCGATCAGTCAGCAGGAGAGTTGTTGGTGTAGTGATCCTGCAAAAGCTCAAATCTTTTCCACCTTTTTAGTCGACTGAAAACTCTGGCCTAAAGGTTTAGATACCAGATGATGTCATACATTTGTTTTATCAAAAATATTAAACATTTTGCAAAGTCATCGAGTGAGTGGTCGGCAGAAGACAACAGACGACTTCTTGCAGGTGGAGTATGTACGAACGGAGACTCCGGCTACGTGAATGCACCGCGGAAACATCCCCTCTAGAAAGACGCCTAATGTTCCATAAATCTAGTCAAAATGTGTCTGAAAATGCTGCAGTTTTTGTCGCTGGCTTTAATGTCGGGCAGCAGATACTGGATGCGGTTTTTAGTGAGTCCAGAAGGATATAAATGAAGAGTTTTATGATCTCATGGCGGGCGACCCCAGGTTTTACCCCTACGTGTGTTTGTTTCCAGTTTTTGTTTTTTTAATTATTAGTGGTTTCATGTGATGCATTTGTTTAGCTGCGTATATTTGAAATATGACTCTAAATTCTCTAAATTAAAGTTTTATTCAGAATTATTTGGTGGAAAACCTGCGTGATGACTGCAGATGCAGGTTGCACCTGTCTGGGCGATAAAGATGCATCCAAATATGTAATAAAATTACAGTTGAAAAGCAAAGATTGACCGTCGGCTCCAGCGAGCTGCTCGGTGACGTTTGTGTTTGCTTAGGTGAACGTGTGTGTGTGTGAGTGTGTGTGTGTGTGTGTGTGTGTGTGTGTGTGTGTGTGTGTGTGTGTGTGTGTGTGTGAGACTGTGACGCTGCCACTCCACTCGCCAGGCCTGATGATTCATCCCTGCTCTATTACGTCCGGAAAAGCGCTTTCTTTTGTCTGAGCGCGATGAGAAAGAAGGGTGGAAAAAAACAAACAAAAAAAAAAAGGGACGAGGAGGAAAAGAGCCAGCGGGCCAAAGAGATGCAGCCTGTCGATAGTGATTATACATGACAGGATGCAATTTCCAACTGCACGCCCGGGTGTCCATGTGTGCGGTTAGTCATCGTCATGTAGGAGTTTGCAGCTCAGATAGAAGCTGAAGACGAAAACTTGATCTTTATTTTTGCTCTCCCGTCCAGTTCGGTGATCAACACATACGTTTCATGTCTGTCTTTTTGTTTCAGTCATGGACGGAAAAAGCAAAATCTCCGAGCGGAGACGCAGCAGAGATGAAGAAAAGGAAAAGAGCCGAAGGAGGAGGAGGTGGAGGAGGTGCAGAGGACGAAACGACAGAAGCTGATGAAAACAGTCCCAAGAAGAAAAAATCTGTAGATCCGTCCTCCAAGCTCTCAGCGTTTGCCTTCAACAAAAACTAAAGTTCAAGTGCTGCGGGTGATTTAAATGTTTTTTTTTTTTTTTTTTTTATTTTCCAGAAATTTGTAACCTGTTTGTATTGAGCCAAACGTGTATTTTCATGTAAATGCCTTTTACAATGATCTGATGACCAACAACGTTCATCAGCACCTTCTGTCATTAATGAGTGTTTGGTTTCCAAAAACATTTGACTGTTTCAACAATTCAATAAATGTCCATTTGTGTCAGTTCACTCCAAAGTCTGGGATTTTTACTGTTTGTTCACATGTTCACGTTTCCGTCAGTCTGAAATCGGCACTTTGGTTCATTCCAGCACATCCTTTCTTTTTTCGAGCTTCTTTGGATTTGCTGGCGTGTTTGGGACAATTGCGTTGCTGCGCGACCCAGTTTCAGCTTTTTCCTCTGGAGAATCTCGGCCAACCGGGATGTAAAGTGAGTCTAAATCACGACTCCTCCGCCACCGTGTTCGACAGCTGGGGCGACGTGTTTGTGCCGACATGCTGCGTTTAGTTTGGCCAAATACTGGGGACGCATGTTGACCAAACGGCTCCACTTTTTCAGTCTTACGTTCTTCTTAAACTCGAAGCAGTTTAGTACATCTGAGCCTCACTGCCACGGTCTTGTAGGAAGTCGAGGTTTTGTCCTGGACGACATACTGAGGCCAGCAGAGTCCTGGTGGCTCTTCAGGTTTTATTATTTTTTTCTGTTTTCAGTTGTTTGTGTCCTCGTTCATAAATTTCTTTTTTTTTTTTGGGACTGTGATGGGGTGTCTGCCAGTTTGTTGGATGTGTTTATTTCTGGATTAGTTCTGCAGGACGTTTTTAGTAAATACAGTTGTTGACTATCAACAGACTTATCCTTCATTGGAGATATTTTCAGTTCTGAATGGCACAAAAACTGTTTAAATGTGTACTTGACTAAGACTGCTGATACACAACCTGAAAATGGATTTGATCATAAATGTGTTCAGTATTACAATAAACGTACCTAAAACAGTGGACAAAAACATAAGCCAATCCATCTACAGACGCAGATGCAACAGACATGACATGACAACCCCAGGATGACAATTAAGGGAGAAATGATGCAGAAATGTGAACTTAAAGCCAATTTTCCACAGCTGTTGAATGATGGACAAAGAGATAAAACAAACTACAAGGAGATGCAGATGACTAAAACCAAGACGACCGCGAATGTGCGCAGAGCCTACACCCTCATAATGTTCCCACAGCCACCCTGAATGTACTTGATCACTTTCTGTCACAGCAAAATGAGGTTTCTTCTGCAGATGTTCCTCTACAAATCTGAGTGAAAGCGGGCTGACCACACCCCCACAACCCCGTCAGCCAATTGGAGCGCAGTGTGGATTATCCGCTCTTATAAAGCCCTGGGATGCTGAGGCTGCTGGAAGACTGACCACTTTAATAAATATATTAAAAAAATAACCGTGACTAAGAGAAGCTGGTCCAACAAGTGTTCAAAGAAAGGAAAGGAAGAAATGGACCACTCAAAACAGACAAAGTACAACTCAAAGGAGAGGAAAGACGGGGACAGCGTCTCCGCGCTCAACGGACACTTTGACGGGATGATGAAGCGGCCGAGCGGCGGCTCCGCTCGCAGCGGCGCCCCGCCGGCGCCGGTCTCCGAGCCCACCGCTCACCGGGCGACCTCCTCGGTGATGGAGTCCTGGAAGGAGGAGCGGACTCGGAGCCTAGAGGACAACGAAATGAGCCTGCCCTCCCTCGCCGCAGCCTACACCACTATCCTGCGGGGGCTCGGGGAGGACCCGCAGCGGCAGGGGCTCCTGAAGACCCCCTGGAGGGCCGCCACTGCCATGCAGTTCTTCACCAAGGGCTACCAGGAGAAGATCATCGGTGAGTTTTTAAATCCTGAAAAGCCGCTCAGAGGTGGAGGGGATTTGTCCTGCAGCCAACAGGTGATGCAGCGACCCGCTGCCCGGCTGGCCGCATTTAGGGGCTTATGAGTCTTTTTTATTTTCCTTTAGACCTTTTAAAGTTTGGCCGACAGGTTTGAGGTGTACACATCAGTTATTTTATTTTCTACTGCTCAGATTTGGTTTTCTCTGAATTTCAATATACATTATTACACATTTATTCTGCATTTTAGACAATATGAAGATTTTAAATACAAATAAGTTGATTGTATAATTTAGTCTGAATACAAATAAGCAGCATTCTGCACCAGGACACTTATTTTTACAATTTTAAAGAACCTTCATTTTATTCTTAATGTTTTTTTAATATATATGTATTTACAAATGCAGGAACTTAACTTTTTGCAACCTAAGGGGAAAAAAAAACGCTTTGACATTTCAATTCTCTATTGAGATTTAATTTAACCTGCAGAATAAATAAGAAAAAAAACTACTCACCAGCAATCATGACATTTCATTTTTATAAAACCAGAGGGGAGATGCCACTGCTACACATCTGTTAATTATTCTTCCAGATGGAGCCATGGGTTGAGCTTTATGTCTGTTTGAATTGATGTAACTGGCACCGAGCCTTTTTCCCCAAATCAAACAGTTGCGTAACAGTTTTTCTGCACTATATGTGTTCATGATAAAACAAAGGCTCTGGAGCGCTTGGACTTTTCCAGTTTCAGAGATTCCCTGCGTCTCTTTTTCTACACTTTAATATCAGTTAAAAAAAAACTTACATGAATGTAGTGACACGCTTGACCAGAATGTAATTATTTAATTGGAAAGTGCTAATATCTTTAATTTGCATTGACTGAAACAGTTCCCATCTGGCCGTGCCAGTGGTTCCAGTTAAAGTGAGCAGCATTTGATGTCGTCACAGAGCTCATATTGACACTTTTGCATCCTATTAATCTTTAGTGGCTTTCAGGATTTTCAGTGGCATCCATAAACTCCTGCAGAAATGTTGTAGATGTAAAAAAATAAGTCTATAATGCATCATGTAGTTTACAGATAAATGCTGTGCTTTGAGCCGCAGCTGAAAAGAGAACGTGAAAAAAATTAGAAATGCAAAGCAGACAAGAATCTTCTGTGAAATTACAAACATGCTTCCTAAAACCACTCATGTCCATTAAACTTGTCATAAAAGAAAAAACCAGCATGAGGCTTCACGGCTGCACAGCCTCACTGAATTTGACCTCTCACAGGGGGATTTTACAGCTTTTTCTGCTCCGTGTGATCACTTCTGCTCTTTCTTGCTGCTCGAGTTGCTCTGACCAGGTTAAATATTCAAACGACAGTTTAATGAGGATGAAGGTGATGGATGCTTGGACACAAGACGGATGTCACTGTGGGTTTAAGGACACTTGAACACCAGATTAAAACCACGTTGTTGAATATTTTGGATTTTCATTGAGGGTTTAAGGACAATTCTTGCATGTATTGTTGCCGGAGAGGTGAAATGTTTGAATATTAGCCTTCTCCACCGCCGGCATTTGTCTTTGCGGTGAACAATGAAAACCAAACTCGTTGGACGCGCTGTTCCAGGATCTGCCGTCTCGGCGCCTGGAGCAGGTTGACGTGCAGCGCGAGGCCCACGTGGACCGGCATCGCCGTGTTGGAGCCGGGGATCTGCCCCCTTTGGAGCTCCATCTGGAGGCAGTTTTGCGGGGGGGGGGGGGGGGGGGGGGGAATTGTGTGCGTTATAAAGCTTTAAAGAAAGGAATCCACCGGAGGACCGAGACAGAAGGAGGTTCTCATTTATTTATTTCTTACTGACCAGATTCCTACCTGACGAACTGGTTGCATGTCCCCTGAGGTCCTCTTGGCTCTGGGAGGTGGACGGTGCAACTAATGCTTATTATATCTGTGTTTCGTTGCTGGAGTGGCGGTGGAGCTCCACCTGCCTGCTGATTGGCTAAGGGAGTAGCCTCCCCTTTGGTTTTCTGGAAAACAGAGAACAACCAGAAACACATGTAGACGGAGGCCTGCAGCGCCGTGTGGGGAGCGCTACCATTTTCAGAGGAGCGTTGCAGTTCTTGGTCGCTGTGTTCACGTGTCTGAGTGCGTGCATGTCACAAGTTCAGCTTTCATCACAACCTGAGCTTCAAATCCGCTTGTTGCTGAGCTCATGACCTGCAGACGTGCAGAGGAAAAGTTATGCAGTGATTCAACATGTGCAATGAGAGGAGGGTTCACATGTCGAGACGTAAAACAAGTGTGTAAATTTGATCCTTACGGGGAATTAAAACCGTCTGAGATCAACACACATAACACATAGTCATTATTTGTTTAACAAAGACAGAATCACCCCCCCCCCCCCCCCCCTTTGTGGCGCTGCTTCAAGCAACAATAACTTGAATCTCTTTGTATTTCTGATTTTATCAGTGTCTCATATTGTTGTGATGAATCTCCGCCGCTCATCTTCATAACGCTGCTTCGGTTTGTCTGGTTTGAAACCATTCGTATCTGCGCAGCTGTCTTCAGTTTGAAGTCCGCCATGCGACTCCTTGACTCTGCCGTTTTTCAGCTGTTCTTTTATTGATTTGCTGGTGTGATTGGATCATTGTCACGTTGTGACTGAGCTTCAGCTGAGCTTCAGCTGTTGGAGATGTTTTCATGTTTGCCTGGAAGATGCTTTGAGTCCAAATCATCTTCCCGTCCGCCACCGTGCTTCACAGCTGCCATGAGGTTTGTGCTCCTCAGATGTTTTTCTATGTTTTACTCCGAACGTGGTGCTGTGGATTAAGATTTAATGTCATGTGTCCGAAGCATGTTTACATTTGTTGTTTAGTTTTTACAATATCCCCGATTACTGCACGGCCTGATGTTAGGACGAACTTGTGGGATGTCCACTGTCTTGAATGTTTTCCTTGTTTGAATCATCTTTTTTGCTCCACATTGTTCACGCCCTTGTAACCGTTCCCAGATTGACGGCCAACTGCGTCTCTAAGATCCTTGCTGATGCTTTTCCTCCTTGGCATTGTGTTAACGCACACCTGAATGTTCCAGATAAGCAAACTACCAAAACTTCTTCTTTTTGCTTACTGATGATCAGTTAATTGCATTTGATTAGGATTAGTAATGTGACTTTCTGCATGTTATGATGTATTTGTCAACAAATTGTACATTTTTATTAATTTATTAAAATGTTAAAATAAATTGTGAAAGTTTTCACATTCGTGGACTGAGGTTTTGTTGGCAGCTCTGCCAAGAATCAAAGTTTTACTGATACAGTCGCCGTTTATTTCCAACAGAACCCAGCCGTTGTTTGGAGGACCGGCAGATGATCACCGTCATTAACTGTTGCCTAGCAACATCAAACTCATTTTAAACCCAAACAAGGAAGCAGACCGCAGAATTCATCCTCAGTAGTTTATGTTTGTTTGTTGGTTTTTATTTTTATTTTCTACACACAAAAGGAGTTTATAGTACAGTTTCCAGTACAAATATTTATCTGTACATCCCTGACGTTTGGACTCGTTAAACAGATATAAACAGCACAAAGACGGATAATGTCTCTAGAATCCAGAGAGGAAGTCAAAGATCAGATCAGTGTTTGTATGGATGAAGCAGGTCAGCTGATGTTTCTACGATGGAGACGTCATGGAGGATTTGTGGTTTGCAGACTTCTGCAGCATCTGCGGAGGGAAGGAGTTGGAGAAGTTTGTGTCCAGGGTGAAGAAAGTCCATGATGAGTTCATCTGCTGTTTTACATTTTCAATAACATCGGTGTGGAACAAGGTCAGCAGCTTCTGTGAAGGACAACGCCTCCTTGGTGCTTTAACTGATATCCTCTGATGAGGTGATGTGGCCCAGGTTATCGTTATCGCCCAGGAACGTCTCTACAGCTGAAGCAGGACCGCTGGGTGTGGTGTGGCGCCCAGCGTGGAGATCATCTCCACAGCTGCCGACATGAACAGAACAGCTGTTTTCTTAGACTCGCCAGGTCTTGACAGAAGAGTGGGAATGAGAACTTCAGACTAAAATGAACTCTATTTTAGCAGCTGGACCTTTATGACTTCTCCTCAAGGTTCACAGGATGGGGATTCGTTGTAGCTGGTTGGGTTGTGAACGGACATGTCCAAGACATGTCCCCCTTTTACTCACCTACAAATCTCTCCACCAGAGCTTCCTCTGGAGTTGAGCTTCAGTATCTCCATTCTGATCAAGCTTTCAGGGCTCCTGGTGGTTTCAACTGAGTTCATGGTTTTCACCATGTCTATCAAACACCAGACTATGATCCAAAGGGATCCAAGGACCCAGTTCAGTGGTTTGAACATCTTGGCAGGAAGGCTTCCAGAGGAGGTGTTTTGGACTTTTTCCATCAGAAGGAGGCGTCAGGACAGATCAGGACTGTTACCCCCAAGATCTGGTCCTGGATGGATGGATGGATGGATGGATGGATGGCTTCAACTGTTTGTTCTTATGCCATGCAACCCCCAGATGGACGGTACGGAGGCAAGGTCAGACTGAGGACCAGGCGACCTGCTGCAGGACTCTGTGTTCCCTGTGCTGTAGATGGTTCATGACCCAAACTAGACACTAAGTCTGATGTCCTGCAGCAAAATGAATTTAGAGCCAACCAGACTCACCCCTGATTGCATTAGATGACTGATGAGAATCTGAATCATCGTTTGAAGTGGCTGAAACCCCGGCGCTGGATGTGTAGGATGGAGCCCCAAACCCGTGGCTGCAGCGTCTGTTAATCCAGTCGTTTACTTCAGCGTCTGCGGCTCCATCCAAAAACGTGTCAGCATGTGGCTTCGTCACTGCGACTCAAACACACATGCATTCACAGGGATGTGGGGACGGGCGGCAGATCTACTGAATATGAGCGATGGTGATAAGTAACTGTCATTACCTGGTAACCTCTTTGTCTTTACCTAAAGCCGACCATTTACTCTAATAACGTTGACTTACCATCATTTTTCCCACAGGGTGCCTGCTTGCTTGCGTGTTTAAGATGCAGCTTTCACATCGGTGGTGTAAGAAGCTGAAGACGGCAGTCGGAGTTCATGGATCAGACAAGTGCTGCAGCTTGTGTCAAATGCTGAAAATCATTTGTTCTGTTGGTCCATTTCACACAAACTCCCTCTTAGAACTGCAGAACCTGCTGGACAGCCTTCACATTTCTAGGTTCTTCTCAAGTGAGATTGTCGCGGTCGTCTGTGGGTCTGTCACAGACGTGCCCGAATGCAGCAAAATAAAATAAAACGGATCAAATTCTCAGTCTGTTCTTGTCAGATTCTTCGACAGTCACACTCCCACATCATTAAACGATGTTATCAGCAGCCGCCGAGTCCTGCCTGAGGTCCAACTCTGCTCTTGATTGTGAAACTTTTCAAACTGGATTTCCACTTCGTCGCACTTTGATCCCAAAGCAAAGCTCATCCAGGATGGGAGTTTTCATGTTTGTTTCCCTGCAGAAGCTCTGGAGTCAGTGAGATGAATAACACCTCACTTTACACAAGTTTAACGAAGTGGAGCTCCAGGGGTGGCCCGCGCCAAGACTGAAAAAAGGCCGCACAATTATTAATGTAGTTTTGAGACAATCGTCGTTCCCAGAGGATGAATCCTGAAGGGTTTTTTCACACAGAAAGTGATGGCGTCGGCGGCGGATGTTATTGTCTTTCAAAAGGGTAAATCATTGGTTTGCATTGGAAAAGCCAAAAATAAAAAAGTAAGGATATACTTAAAACCAGCTAGTGGCAAAGCAGAGTGGTGAACCACCGTCTTCTAGGGAGAAATGTCACCATAAAAAATATTGAACAATCGTGATCTGAAATAATAATAATAATAAATCTAATAGAAGTAAATTAACTCAGTAGAGTTTGGTAGTTGGTGTTGAGCGCACGTTCAAACACTCAGGTTAAAGGACTAAACAGCAGTGTGGCTTGAAGAAAACCTCTTCAGCGAGGATTATAAACTATAAAAGGCTTCAGTTTGGAGCTTAAAGTTTGGACTCCGGTGGTGTGAAGAAAGGTCATGTGACCTGATGAGTCCATGGGGGTTAATGCTGGAGTGGGTGAAGCTGTGCACCATCATGCTCAGGGAGGAAACCTGATCTGAGGTGGCTTCTGTTGGTCGGGTCTATGGCCATTACAGCTGAACCGTCCGTCCGTCCGTCCGTCCGTCCAGGGGAAGCATCCTCAGCCCAGATCTCCTTCTCTTTGGCCCCGTCTGGTTCTTCTGGGGGAACACTGAGGTGTTATCGAGCCAGCCAAGACATGATCGCTCCAGCATGTCCTGGTTCTGCCCTGGGGCTTCTGCCTGGGAGGCCAGGTGTTCAGGTGGCATCATAGCTGGACCCCAAGCTACCTCAGAGGGCTCCTCTCAGTGACCCCCACCCCCGTGCACGATCTCACTCCTTGGATCTCTACACAGAGTTCTTGATTGGAGGTCAGGGTAGGAACGAAGATCGACCAGTAAACGGAGAGCCTTGTCTTGAACAAGAACAAGATCCTGAGATATTTGAGCTCCTCCCATTGAGGCAGAACCTCAACCCAAACCCATATCCCACCAGATGTGGAGGTGCAGATTCTCATCCCTGCTGCTCCACACTCAGCTGCAAACTGCAACATCTACAAAAAGCAGGTTTTTCCATAAATATTGCTTTTCTTCCTGGATTTTACGGAGATATTTGAAGATGACAGTGTCAGGATTCAGTGGATTGAAGATATTAAAAGATGGATTCAGAGAGCCTGAGATGATCTTATCGTGAAGGATTGGCCGCTGCAGAGTCCAGACCAAAACCGTCTGCAGATCTTTAGGAGGTGGTGGACTTCAAAGGAACTTTAAGGAGCATTTGACTCTCTGATCATCAATACTAACAAAACTGGATGAAAGTAAATGTCCATAAGCTTTTAGACATGATGCCACTGTCAGTATGACATCATCAATAAATGCAATGAACCAGGTGGAAATCTTTGATTGATGGGATAAGTGCAATCTGGGCAGCAAATGCAACGTAAAACCTCATCGATTTTCCAGGTTAATCCCAAAGACGTGTTGCTGAGAAGAATCCGCGTCGTCAGGAGACACCCCGACGACATAATGAACGTGTCCCTGCAACAGATAGCCGCTCAGGAAATTAAAAAGTGGCGCAGAGAGCGAGCGGCGTCTGTGTCGTCACAAACAGATAAAGTTTATTGAAGCCTGGCAACCAAAACGAAAAAAATGCAATAAAGCAACAGCAGGAGGGAGGCAGCAGAGTTGTAATTAGAGAGCGACGAGAGAAGACAGGAATCTCCGGTGAAGAGGACGCACGGCGGGCGGGAAGCTGACCTGTTCCCGACACAGATGAACGCTGCAACGTCCAGAACCAACGTTAGATACCACTAACGGAGGCAAAGCGAGGACAATAAAATCTAATAACGACGACTGGCGAGGGGGAGGGGCATGTTTTATTACATTTAAGGGGACATTTGTGGACAAATACGATTTTTCCTGCTTGAAACAAATATCTGACATGAAACCTTTATTTGAAATTTCAAGACAAAATATGCCAATGTGCTAATCAATATAACATTCATTATATCATTAATCATTTTGATCAAATCTGTCCGAACCCTAATTTCACTTGTTTCTACTGAAACGACATCTGAGATGAGTCCAGCTCAACGGGACCAGGACAGACCCGCTGGGCTCCCTCGGTGCTGCTCCGGGTTCGGACCGTTGTAGTCGGGCAGGTCGACCACGAGGCTCCTTCCGCTGACCCCCGGAGGAGCACGAGACCGCCGTCATTTCAGCAGCGGCGGGAGTGAGCGCCGCCTTCGGCTGAGTGCCAGTTCGATCGAAAATGTTCTTTAAATAGAAGACGTAACATTTCTCCTCTAAAATAATGAATGACAAGCGTTTAATGTGTTTCATGTAAATGTTTCATTATAAAAATGTTCACGTTTGAACGTCTGTCTTCCTCAGACGTTTTGAACGACGCCATCTTTGACGAAGACCACGATGAGATGGTGATCGTCAAGGACATCGACATGTTCTCCATGTGTGAGCACCACCTGGTACCCATCTTCGGCAGGGTGAGAGGAACACGTGGACACACACACACACATACACACACTCACACACACAGACACACACACACACTCACACACACAGACACACACACACACTCACACAGACACACACAACCACACACTCACACACACACACACTCACACACACACACACACACACACACACTCACACACACACTCACACACACACACACACACACTCACGTGTCAGGACAATTCTCAACGTTCCTTTTTTACCACGTGAAGACAAAAACTGTGCTACTAAGTTCTTGTTGGAAACAGTAAACGGACGTGGCGGGGACAAAGGGGGCGGAGAAGTCCAGCTTTGTTTTGGCGCTGACATCACAGTTACACTTTTCAGAGGCACCACAAACTCAGCATGACGCGACAACGCTGCTCTCCGTGACAACCGAGAGAAAAAAATGTAGTCTTTTTTTTTTTTTTTGTTTAGTATTTTTTGGGGGATTTATTTATTTATTTATTTATTTGTAATTCTTTTGTTTTTTCGGTATTTATTTGTATTGTTTGTATTTTATTTTGTTATTTTTTGTATTGTTTTGTAGTTTTCTTTTGTTTTTTGTATTTTTTGGGGGGCTTGTGTATTTTGTTATTTCTTATTTTTTATTTTTTTTGTACGACCGATTCTTCGTTTGTTTTTCACAGTTTATCAAAACTGCATCACGTCTGTTTTTTTCAGACTACGGGTGGGGCCGAGGGTCATATTTACTGAAACTTGCATTAATCTCGCAATTAAAAAACCTGCGTGTAACCGAATTTCTGTCCTTTTAGTTTTTTTTTTACTTTTGCAGGATTTTTTTTTTTAGATTTCATTTCAAAAATATCTGAATGTGCTTTATGTCAGTAATGTTTCTCTCAGTTTATGATTTAATATCCATAAAATGAAATGCAGTAAGATTTCTTTTCTTTATTTCTGGATAAACTTGCCTGCACGGACACTTGGAAACTATTTGCGCCACAGATGCAGTCATGTGACCCTCTTTGAATAAGAGGTTTTTTTTTATAACTCCAGACATAAAAATAGAATAAAAGAGGTCTTAAAATGAGTTAAATGCAACATCAGATGAACACATTGTCTAACAAACCTGCTATTTCTTTAATAAAAACATTCCCCAAAAGTGTGACATGGTGATCCCACGTTGTTCTTTTCCTTTTTTATTTTTTTAACATCTGCCGGTAGATAAAACTGTGAACACTGACGTGATGAACATGAAGAAGCCGTTGAATCAAGTCACACGTAGACTGACGTCTGGCTTCTCTTCTTTTACAAACTTTACAACGGCTGCTGTTGTTATTATTTTTTATTTTGATTTCTTTAATGTCCAGATGAACAAGTGTAACGGTTGTTAAGTTCGAGAGGCGTCCTCTTGTGTTGGTGCCCACTCTGAGGTAGGAGGTCAGAAAGACCCTCTCCAAGAAGATCTGAACTTCTGCCTCGTTCCCGCTTCGTTCCCGTCTCGTTCCCGCCTCGTTCCCGCTTCGTTCCCGTCTCGTTCCCGCTTCGTTCCCGCATCGTTTCCGTCTCGTTCCCGCTTCGTTCCCGCTTCGTTCCCGCCTCGTTCCCGTCTCGTTCCCGCCACGTTCCCGTCTCGTTCCCGCTTCGTTCCCGCCTCGTTCCCGCTTCATTCCCGCTTCGTTCCCGTCTCATTCCCGCTTCGTTCCCGCTTCGTTCCCGTCTCATTCCCGCTTCGTTCCCGCATCGTTTCCGTCTCGTTCCCGCTTCGTTCCTGCTTCGTTCCCGCCTCCTTTCCGCCTCGTTCCCGCTTAGTTCCCGCCTCGTTTCCGCTTAGTTCCCGCCTCGTTCCCGCTTCGTTCCCGCATCGTTTCCGCTTCGCTCCCGCTTCGTTCCTGCCTCATTCCTGCCTCGTTCCCGCCTCGTTCCCGTCTCGTTCTTGTCTCGTTCCCGCCTCGTTCCCGTCTCGTTCCCGCCTCGTTCCTGCCTCCGCCTGTCACCTGAAAAGAGCTGGGATAAGCTCCAGCAGATCCCTGTGACCCTGACTGGGATTTAAGTTGGCACAGGTGATGGATTAAAACCCCTAATGAACAAAAACACAGCTTCTCCATGTGGACGGCTCAGCACTCTGAAGTGACTGAAAGCCAACCGTCGTCTCCGTCATTAACTTTTCCAGACGTGTCTGGTGCATGAATGTGTCTCCGTTTCAGACGTGAAGCCCTGGAAGCAGATCACAGCGATCAGAACCGCCCAAGACGCTGATGAAAATGTGCACGGAGCTGCTTTTTCCGCTCTACATGACATGTTGTCAGAAACACGGAGCCGCTCGAGCAGACGTGTTTCTCAGAAAGCTTCCTGATGGTCTGGAGGCGGAAAACACGAGGAGCAATCAGATTAGCAGAGATCTGTTTATCTGCAGCCTCCAACATCACTGCTCTGCACTGGAGCCTGAGCAGCCTCGCCCCTCTCGCCCCTCTTTCACCCCTCTCTCACCCCTCTTTCACCCCTTCTCTCTCCCTCTCGCCCCT